>JARHVA010004709.1:935000-1464423 GCA_037957365.1 Torreya grandis
TGTGAATGATTTAACTTGGAATCTTAAAAATTACCTACCTTCCTTTGCTCCTTCAAGAGTAAGTATTAAAAAGGAACATATTAGATATTTTAAAGATACATTAAGGCTAATGAATGTTATCCATGAAGATGTTACATGTAGATGATTCCCTTTTACTTTAATAGATGTTGCTTATGATTGGTATTTAAATGTAATGGAAAATTCTATCACTTTTTGGGATGAATATCAAGCATCTTTTATTACATAGTTTAGACAAGTCACCAATCCTAGTTTGCTATACCAACACTTCACCAACATGTGGAGAGAACCTAATGAGCATATCTGTGCTTTCAACATAAGGTTATAAAATATGTACAATGGGTTGATATCAAGATATAACCTAGATGAGCCGTTAACATAAAAAATGTACAAGAATTCCTTGGAACTAATCACTATCATATTCTTGAGAAGAAAAGTTATTTTTAACAATTTGACATTATCATACAAAAAAGATATTAATATAGATAAGTAGTTCAATCCTGAGATACCAGGAGTGCCTAATGTTAACAATGGATTTCCAGCACTCAATCTAATATCATATGTTAAGTATAATGTTCCCACATTCAATCAAAATCAATTATACACACTGCCTCCATTAAAACAAATAATACAACCAAATTTTAGCTTCTTAAAAAATCACATGGTAGGCAATGGTAACTAATAGAATCAACAACTAGCTACACTTCCCAATACTATTTTACAAGGTATGGATTTTACAAATTCATAACTAGATTATATCTAGAAGATGGTTCAAAAGTTGAGCAACATCTTCCTAAATATGAAAAGGAGGATGGGTAATGCAAATGGCCCAATTAGAAATTAGAAAGATGGATTTCAGAGATACAATTGACCATTCAATAGGCCTACAAAAATTATGGAGTAGCTTAACAAACTTTCATAGATCAACATAGTAGAAATGACTCTTCCCAATTGATGTAGAATTCATAATACTTCTGAGCATGGTGAGATTAACTATGCTGAGTTCTATACAACATTCAACATATTTTAGAGGGAAGTAGTCAGATAAGATAAAATATATAATCCACTTAAGAATCATCTAGATATTGTCTCTTCTATGTTCTTCAAAACTAATTATTTTCCCTTCCTAGGAAAAATGGCAATCAACTAGGACACAGTATGGATGAATTTCATGCTTTATAGTAGTTCTAGAGAGGTAAATACAATATAAGGAATAAGCAACCACTTACAACATCAAGAAATCCAAATATCATGGTGATTCCTCCTAATCCCAAAGTAACCAATAATCTACCCCCTACAAAGGGGAATGATCAATAGCACATAAATGAAGAACCAAGTAAAGGAGGATACAATATATGGAAGATATGAAGAATATTAAGGCAAACATAACTCTTCATGAGTTATCTTAGATCCCTAAATAGATTGAGTTGTTATGAAAGTTGATTACTAAAAATGATCCTATGGAAAGAGCTAAAGCATCTATAGACAAATAAAAATTTACTGATGCCAACATCATTTACAAAAGTAAACCAAAAGTTCCACCCTTCCTACTAACTATCTAAGCATTTAGAAAGAATATTAATAATTATTTAGTTGATTATAGAGAAACTATGACTATCATGCCCATATTCATATGTTAAAATATTGGTCTCACTCTAAGCCCCTTAAAGAGAATAGTTTCACAATTTAACAAAATAGTGGTACCAGTAGTTGGAGAGTTGACCAATGTACACATTCAAGTAGCAACTAAATTGTGAGTCTAGATGACTATTGATATTATATTGTTAGACATAATTGAAGGCTATGGACTATTACTGAGTAGGGATTGGTCCAAAATACTCAATGAATATCTCCATATAGACTTATCTCATATATGGATACCATGGAGAGAAATTTTAAATAAAATAAACATTGATAGAGAATCAAGAATGAAGTATCCCATTACAAAATATAACATCAAGAATGAAGAGGTAAATTATGAGTCACCTAGTCTTGGTATTTATACTTTTACTATGTAAGATCAAGTACAAAAACTAGATCTTGAAGGATCAAATTAGTTGTGGACTATGCACTTTAATGATGCTAGATCCAAGCAAGGATTAGACATGGTAATTGAGATGATTGATCCACAAGGTAAAAAGTTCTTGGCATCTTATAGATTGCAATTTACATGAATGAATAATAGATCTAAGTATGAGGCTATAGTTTTGGGATTATAATTTGCACTCAAGAATAATGTGAAATAAATACTAGTATTTGGTGACTCAAAATTGGTAATTAACCATGTCAAAAATAAACATCAGTGTAATCTATATTAATTGAAAAGATACAAGCATAAAACATGGGACCTGATTGAAAGCTTTGAATCTTTCAACATAGTATCACTTCCTATCAACCAAAATCAAGCTATCAATTTACTAGTTGTTGCTACTACTAATCTCTAACCACTAAAAGAATCTAAGGTAAAAATATTTTCCATTGAATTGGTACCTTGTCCCTTTGTTCCACATAACATTGAAAATTTTTAGGTCTTTGATGATGACCAATACATTATCCATTTTTTAACTAATTTAGATGAATTCAAATCCCAAATTATTAATGACAAGGAAATTAATCACCTCTGTCAAGATGAATTAGACAAATAAGGCATTATCTAGCTCAAAGAGAATCAAATTCAAACTAGGTTGGTCTCTTTGGAAAGAACATTCGATATAAACCCTTAAGCTCAACAAATAAGGTAGCCCAAGATCAGTGAATCAGACTTCAAAAGATAAAATCTATGAGATGATCATAACCTATGCTATGTTAATATTGGTCTTAGCTACACCCTTTAATAAAGACAACAAATGAAGGATTTAATCACTTGATAAAGGGAAATCATTGCTTGGACATATAATTGAAAGTATATGACCCACATTTCATTATTCATACAATTCCCTTAAAGCTAGATCACAAGCCATCCAAATAAAGGTAGATACTAGTCAATCCTATTTTATAGCCTCTCATTTAGAGAGAAATGGAGAAGATTTCAAGTGCAAAAATCATCTTCCTAGTTTGACATTCTACCTAGGTGGCCAATTTGGTCCTAGTAAGAAAGATGAATGGTGAGATGAGATTATGTGTGGAATTTAAGAACCTAAATAAATCTTCTAAAAAGAATAATTAAACTTTGTGTTTTGTAAATGAGGTGATACAAGTACCAAGTGGTTATGAAATGATGTCCTTTTTTGGAAGGTTTTCAAGCTATAATTAGAACTGGTGCAACCTAAGGATAGAATGAAGATGATGTTCACTATGAAGTGGGAAACTTATGCATATAATAGGATGTAATTTTGCCTAATAAACATAGGATCTACCTTTCAATGTGATTTGAATCACACATTCAAAGAACTAATATGAAAATACATAATCATCTACATGGATGATCTTATGATATTTTTAAAGAATAAGAAAGACCACATAATTTACTTACAATCCATATTTGAGAGATGTAGAAGGTTTGGTTTTTTATTAAACCCAAATAAGAACATATTTGTAGTGACTAAGGGAAAGATATTGGGGCACATCATCACCAATGATGGGATCACCATTGATCTAGATAGAATTTAAGCAATTTTAAAAATTCAACCACCAAACAATAAGAAGGAGCTCAAATCATTATTTATAAAGTTTAAATTCACAATGAAGTTTATCTCAAGATTTGTAGAGATCATTATACCTTTGAATTCCATGCTCAAGTAGGATGCCAAAATAGAATGGACAACTGAAGCCTAAAAGTCCTTCTAGGACATTAAATATGTTATATTGTAGGCTCCAGTATTGATCAATCTAGATTTTAATAAAGATTTATATTTGTATTCATTTTATTCATAGCATATGATTTTTGTTGTCATCACACAAAATAAGGAAGAGACCAAGCATCTAATTGCATTCATGAGCACCAATATGAAGGATGCATAACTTAGATATTAAGAATAGGCTAAATTAGAACCAAGTGATAAAGTAGAATCATGACTACTAGACATAATAGAGATGGAAGATTCAAGGACTAAAGCCTTATAGAAATTTGAAAAACACCAAGATGTGGTCAAGAGGTTATTTGACAAAAGATCAAAGGTTAAATCATTTAGAATTTTAGATATAGTGTTAGCTAGGGATAAAACCCATGAGAAGAAAGGATAACATGACAAGTTTACCCCACTATGGATTAGACCATATATAATTTTGAAGATCATGGGCAATAATGGATTTCATCTAAAGGACCTATAGGATAATGAACTTACATATCTAGTCAATGGATAGTTCTTGAAGTACTATTTCATGGTTGTACCATCTAAAAAAACCCTAGACTGACAAAGCAGATGAGCATAGGCATAAGATTAGATTAGTTTTCTACTTTCTATATTAATCTTTCCTACTTTTAGTATTTTTCTTTCATAGATTATATTTCTTGTTTTCTTAGATTATATTTTTTCCTTTCATAGATTAGTTTTCTACTTTCTAGATTAATCTCTCCTACTTTTAGTATTTTTCTTTCATAGATTAGATTTCTTGCTTTCTTAGATTATATTTTTTGCTTTCATAGATTAGTTTCCTAATTTATAGATTAATCTTTCCTAATTTGAGTATTTTGATTTCATAGATTAGATTTCTTGTTTTCTTAGATTATATTTTTTGCTTTCTTAGATTAGTTTCCCACTTTCTAGATTAATCTTTCTTGCTTTTAGTATTTTGTTTTCATAGATTATATTTCTTGTTTTCTTAGATTAGATGTTTTGATTTCATAGATTAGTTTTCTTCTTTCTAGATTAATTTTTCTTGCTTTTAATTTTTTGCTTTCATATATTAGATTTCTTGTTTTCTTAGATTAGATTTTTTTTATTTCAAAGATTAGATTCCTACTTTATTAGTTTAGATTTCCTTCTTTCTTAGATTAGTTGTTTGTTTCTTTGTCTAATAATCAAAATTGTGTTTTCTTTAGTTATAACTAAGCTAAACTAAAAACCAAAACCAATTGAGCTTATAACTTGTAGAAAATGGGAAAATTAAAAAAATTGGCAATTTGGAACGTGTTTACAGATTGGACATATTTCTATGTTTTCGAGTCTTCAAGATAAAGGTATTTAATCATGAATTATTTTGGATTGTGTTATAATTGAATACTTTCATCAGGCATATGGAAGTTGCTCTAAGAGTAATTCATACAAATTTATAATTTTTTCTTGTTTTGTTGGATTAAATACGCTTATCACATTAAATACTTGTTGAAAATAACAATTCTAAGTATAAATGTGGCTAGCAAGGATGTTCTAGTAATGATTTGTTTCATAATTAAACCATCTCACTAGGGTTCTGTCTCTTCTCTTTTCCATTCAAAAATAAAATGAAAAACAAAAAAAAGAACCAATGAGTTCAAAAGAAAAAAAAAAATCTAAAGAAAATCAAAGGCTCACATGATGAAATAAGGTCAATGTATCATGCATCATGATCAATATAAAATAATGGAAAGAAAAGAGAATGATCCCAAGGCATCTATATCAAGGCTATGGATGCTTGGCTACTAGAAAAGTAATGCCTAAGATTCCCTAATTTTTTAGCTTTAATAGATACTAGAATGAAACCTATAGCTTCATCAAGCCTTGAAAAGCTCATCACAACAGGGGTTAAATGAAGTACACATTTTTGACACACACAGATCCAAGAAATTAGAAGGCAAGTATGTTGTGTGAATCAACTTAAGAGTCTCTTTCATATTTTTGATTTAAATATTCTTCTATGACACACTTCATGATTGATTTAAGATTGCTAATCAAAGTTCTATATTATTGAATACTCAAGAGTATTCCCCTTATGAGTCACCATTTGTTTTACCCAACACACCTCTTTTTTCATAAGAAATGGGGACCCATTTTTTTAGACTATGTTATTGACTTTGATCCCCTCTTCCATATGTTTATCTAGGAGAAGATTGATTATTGGTCTTTTCATATTTTTTCAAGATGGCATTGGCATCATGTTTTCATAGACTAAACTTGTTAATATATTTTGAGAGTCTTTGTCAGTTTTTATGTTTTTGAACTTATCTTTTTGGATTTTAGTCTTCAAAAATTTTGTTTTTCAAGAATTGGTCTTTGGGTTTATTGTGTTAGAAAATTTATCTATCAAAATTTCCATATGATAATTCCCCCTATGCCAATTTATCTTAAGCAATTAAGCTCTATTAAACGTATCTTCATCAGATTTGTCTTTGTCAAACTTTTACTATCAAACATTTTTGGTAGAATTTGATCTTGTTGATACATTTTCGTTGTAACAATTCTACCAAAATAATTTTACCATAGACGAACTCTTTCAGTCTTTTTTCTATGGACTTATTTTAGACAATGACATTGTTATATTTTGTCCGAAACAATTCCCTCGATGGAATTGGGTCTGTAGGATTTTTTGTTATGGGAATTTTGCCCCATGAAATAGACACACCCTTCAACCTCTTTGGAATGACCCTTCAAGTTTTTTGTCAATGGTACTTTTCCCTATGAAGTAGATCCTTCAATCATTTTCTCCACAAAGTAGACCCTTTATATTTTTTGTAATTCCTTTCATCCTTTCTTTTATGGTCATTTTTCCTGACAGGATAACCCTTTAGATTTTTTTATGCATTGACCCTTTGTCTTGCTAGAATTACCCCTCAATACTTTTATTCCAATCTATTTTCCATCAAAATATACCCTACAATGTAAACCCTTTAGGCATTTTTTCCATGAAGTAGACCCTTCAAACCTAATGTACCTACCCTTCAATATTTCTATCCCATATATTTTTGCCATGAAGTAGACTCTTTGACCCTTTTGAACATAATCTTTAGACCTTTTATAACCTACCCTTTGATAATTTTGTCCTAGGCATTTTTAATTATGAGCCTATCCTTCAAGTCTTTTGTCCTTGACTAATTCTTTTAGGCCTTTTACCCCAAACCAATTCTTTTGGAAGTTGTGTCTTGGACATTTTGTTTGAAAAAAATGTACATTCTTTGGAATTTTTACCACAAGAATTTTTCCCCATGAAATAGACTCTTCAAGATAATTACTTCAAACATTTTATCTAAAATAATTTCCTTGATGATATATATGCCTTGGACAAAAGGCCATAACAATTACCCCACACAAAAGGCTTACAATAATTCCCCCACACAAAAATGCTGAAACAATTTCCCTAAATGCCCTACTACCAGAATTATATAGGAGTGATAAGTGGCAACATCTTGGGAGCCTGGATGATAGATCAATGACTCATAAGAAGAAGCAAAGTTAAAAAATCAAGAGACTAAAAGCCTCATAGAATTGGGAAGTGTCACCCCTATGTTCAAACACTTTATTATATATATATATATATATATATATATATATATATATATATATATTTCATTTATATTTGTAAGAGTGAATCTAAAAATAAAAATTTTCAAGTTTTCAAGAGTCAAAGAGTCAAGCACCAAGATCTATGATGCATGTTAACTCATGTATTGAAGATCTAATAGTGTGTAATCAAGCATAACAACAAAAGATTTTTAGAAACTCAATGAGAGTGTTAAGTGGCAACATTTTGAGAGCCTAGTACACAAAGATCCAATAGTGTGTAAGAGCGCAATACATTAAGATCAATGATACAATATTAATGAAGGTTTTTCAAAGGTCCTTGGATAAGTGAGAAGTCACCACATGGCATAAATATGTTCAAGATATAATTATAAGAGCATAGGAAAAACCTATAGGGATACCAAATGCCATTCTCACATTCCATCATGTATAGAGATCTGTTGGTGCAATTCCTAGGTGGGCTTTTCAAATATCCAAACTCAATGAGAGGCATGGACTATATGCAATTCATAGTTATTTTTGGTCAATCATAGTTTCATTGGTTCTAAAGCATTGATACAATGATACTTATATTTGAAAAACAACTTAAAGTTTTAGTTTCCACTACCCTAACCATTCAAACCATGCAGCCATAAAAGGCTAAGACTTTGTGCATGAATAATTTTGTAAAATAGTTCATATATTTATATTTTACATGCAGTTCAAGCTACAATTGTAAAAATTTCCTTTGTTTTTATGCACATGCATGCTTTTTCAAAGGTTATTTTAAACTAATAACTTTAAGTAGACTCTTTTACATTTTTCAACCATAGTTAGAACTCAAGTTCTGACTATCACATGTAATGACCTTACATAAACTAGAAGGATGAGGTGAACCCTTACCCAAGTCTATATTAATAATTATAACCCAACTTAGATTTTTGTTAGAGAATTTTTAATATAGGAACAACATCAATTTTGATCATCAATGAATGTGTTTTTGTATTTTATTTCCAATTTTTGTGTAATTAGTTGTTACTTTTTTATTGTATGTTTCAATAATCTTTAGTGTGAAAAAGTTGTGAATGGATACTTGATTATTTTTATTAATGTACTAATTTGTAGATGTGCAATAGCTATTGAAATATTGGTAAATATATTGATTAGGATAATTAAGTTTAAATTGATTCATAATTCTAAATGTGCATGAGTGATTTCTTTGATGTAGTTTGTGTGTGTTTAATGGATGCCTTAGATACTTCAATAGCCTGACCCATAATCTCCTAATTAAAAGTGTGTAATAGCTACCATAAAAGGAATAAACTTTTGTCTAAGGCTTGTAATATTTTTATTTACTTAAACTTATTAGTCATGCCTGATTGTGTGTGTGTAATTTTTGTTAGCAATAGGTATAGGTTTTGAGAGCACTTGTCCTTTTAAAAACTAACCATGGAAGTGACTCTTGAAAACCATAGAAGTTATCTTTTCTACCTTACCTTTCCCTCATTTTTTGACTTTGTTTTGGGTCCTACCCAATTTATATTAGAATCCAACAATCCATACAAATCACATAGAGATTTACTACCTTTTTAGGGACCACAACTCCATCTAAAAAAATCTTTTCAACAATCTGCATACCCTATTAGCTATTCCATCAATAGGTTGTCAAAGACTGCATACCTATAACTTGTGCCCTAGAGTGGATTTTACCTCTTTTGAGTTCCTAAAACATTATAGGATACCTCATTAAGCTGTGGTGTGCATAAAACCTTCATCAACACATTGATGTTTGATTACCATCCTTTTTGACATATATCTTTAGTTTGACTTAGTGAGTTTGTCTTTCTTACTTAAGGTTTACTTGTTTGAGTTTTTTAATCTTTAGTATCCTTGGATTTTTTATTAATTTATTTACTCTAAATTTTTTTGACTTGGTCATTTGGTCTAACATAAAACTTGTTACCTTAGCTTACCAAATTTTCAAGTATGTCTTGTCTACATAACACTAGTTATCTTGGCTTTCCTACGTTTATTTGTTGTTGCTATTTAATTTTGTATTCTTGGGTATGTCAAAATTAGTATTCGTGCCCTCCACAATAAAAAATACAAACAAAATAGAAAACCATCAAATGATAAATATAATTCAAGGTATGTATACACATTTACTTTTTTATTTATTTCCCTTTATGTCATTTACTTTCAGTTATTTTATGCTTTAAAATACTACACTTTTTTTTTAGCTTCAATATTGTGTGTTACTATGTTATTCATTGAATCACCATCCCATGTTGCACCTAAGTGACACATGATGATATTTTAGTGGGGCATATGTATAAACATAATATTTTCAAATTTTATCAATTACTAATGCTTTTTATGTAGCAGGAACCCATCGAGTCTCAATCTCTTTGAGTGCATGCCATAAGGGGTGCACTGGGAAAGGGGTGGTAAAACATTGGTGCTTCATATATATTTTTTCCTTTATTGACACTTATTACCAATCCAACTAGCTCCTAAAAACCTTCTCCTAAGCTTTATCTCCTCTTTTTCACACTCTTCTAGTAATTTTCCACCTACATTATCCCTTTTCCTAACCTAAAACCTCTTTTGGTAGTTTAAATGACTATGTCATCTATTTTGACCTTATAATATTATTTGTAAATATTATTTAAGGTCTAGGTTGGCTCTCGATGGACTTAGCTCATGAACTAAGGATTTTTTATCAATAATGATACAAGGTTTACTGGGTCAACCTTAATTGTCTAAAACTTTCATAAGGGGTTAGGGTTAGATATGCCTATATAAACACATCCATTCCATCATTATTAGAGAGACATATAGAGTTATTATTCATTTGTGATTCTTTAACATCTGCTCTTCCACCATTCTACTAGAGGATTCTTAGCTTAGGGTTTTTACTTGGAGAAGAATCTAGTCCTATAGAGAAGTCTTGGATGCTTTATCCTTTCTTAGTGATTCTTACCAACCACAAAAACCACTCACAAAGTACCTTTGGTCAAGGGAGAGATTGAGTCTTGATGGGTTCATCTTCTAGGTAAGTATATCTAGTTTTACTCCTCTTTTTAGTAGATAGAAGTAACATAATTAATGGCTTTTGAATAATATTACTCTTCTTCTCCATGTATTAGGGTCTTACCTATACATAGATTAATTAATATTCTCTTATGCATGTTTATATTTTTTTACTTATCCTTGACTTTTGTCACAAGCTTGGGTGAGCACTAGACCATATTTATTTACTTTATTTGTTATCAATATAGTGAATATGAAAACATAAGACTTAGTTAGGGTTATTTCATGATTTTGATTTACTAAAGGCTTTGGAACCCTCCCTAGTGATCTTATTGTGGTAATAAATCTCCTAATTGGATCTAACAAATACATATTGGTCATGTTTCTGATTATCTAATGTATCCTCAATTGTAAGTTTAAGTAGGATCTATCTTCTTTGAGCTAGGATAGATTTGTGGATCTGATGCATTTCTGATTGCATACAAAAATGACTATTATCTTCTTTATTCCATGTTGAACCTGCATTCTTTCAATTTTAAACTGACATCTGATACTCAAATGACACCTTATACATTGAATATTCACTTGACATACTTGTCCTTGGTAGGAAACCATACAAGTCATTATAAAGGCCAAAAAGATGACATAAATGGATGTTAGGATAATGACACAATATACTAAGGTGTAAAACATACTAAATAACCTTAAACATGACCATGTGACCGTTTTATGACCTAACAAGACCCTATTTTAAGTTTGACTATATAAGGGCTGACCTAAGTTGACCTAGGGTCCAATTTGGTCAACAAAAACAATTAAAGGTTGTTGAAGAAAGCTTAAGTAAGCCCAAACTAGTTAGGAAAATAAGTTAATAAAAGAATTAAAGTTGTAATTACCAATTTTAGGGAGAGTTATTAATGATTTAAAAACATTTTTAGAGCACTTACAACAAGAGAAAGTGAGGAAGAGGTTACAAGAAAGTAATAAGTGGTACAAAATTGTAGTTGATGTCAAGAGAAGAACAAAGGAGGTAAAAGAGAATCAGATGAAGAGATTAAAGATAGTTCATATCCTAGATGTGAAGATATTAGAATCAAGGCAAGGAAGATATAAAATATGGGAAGGATTAACACAAGCAAAAAATACTTGGATTAAAGAATGGGATCTAAAGAAGATTGACAAGAACAAATAAAAAGAATAAATTTAGATCAACTTGTAGAAGTTGCATTGTTTTACCTAGAGGAGGATGATGTGGTTCCAATATTCCATTAGTGATGTGTCTTGATTACTACTATTAAAACTATTCTAAATCTCTACTATTCTTAATTGGCACTATACTAAATTGCATAGGTAGCATGGGATTAATTTTTCATGAGAGGATAAGAAAGGGATGATCAGAGTAGAACCCATCTTATTTTTAAATATTTTATTAGTGGGGAGATAAGTCACACTATTCTTAATTGTAATCTTTATTTCCTTTTTGACTTTCCATGAGAGATGGCACCAAATTTTCCATGTGAACCTTGTCCATAAGTAATGATGATCCATGTAAGTAATGTGGCATGGGGTTTCTTGTTCTCCACTTTTCCTTATTTTTCCTTAAACATCCAAGTGGAGGAGGACTAATTATTGATTAGGGTAATTATTTTTAGGGTTTATTTTCTATAAATTGACTTGAAGTCCTCTTTTTAATTTCATAGCGGCTTGTATTCATTTTCCTTCAAGGGAAGGTTTGTAAGGAGTGATTAGGAAATGAAGGAATGTTTTTATGAGTTTGTGGGAAGGCTTATATGCCATTCATTTGAATCTTTTTTTGTGTTAATATTTGTTATAAGGAGAGTGTTATGAGAAATTTTAAGTATGTTAGGTTAAACTAATATATGAGAGTGTATTTCAATTTTCATCTCCAATTGTTGAAGATTAATATTGCCTATTCTTCCCTTACTTCTTTGAGTTATCTTATAAGGTTATAGTGAAGACACATCAAAAACTTATATAAGTACCAATGTGTAGAACATGTGTCCAAAACATGCCCTTATTATAATATAGAGATGTTAAATACTAAATAGGTGTAGAGAATATGCTTTTAAAACATGCCCCCACTGAATCTGATAAGTATGGTTATGTGGAATCCATGTCCATATGACACTCTCCCACTGAATCTGATAATTTTGAATATGTGGAAGCCATGCCCATATTAAATCCCCCCACTAAATCTAATAATTGATATAAGTACCACATACTAAATAAGCGTCGATAATATTATTCCAAAACATGCCCCCCTAAATCTGAAAACTATGAAAATGTGGAGAGAATTCATCTATGACATGCCGCTAATAATATGCCTCACCTTTGAGGTTGGGAAAAGATAGTAATTGGTAGTTACCTCAACTTGAAAGGATAATAAAACTATATAATATGTGAATGTAACCATTAGAATATAAAATGAACATGTCTAGGTATATATAACATTAAAGTGCTTAAAACCAATGTAATCACATGAAGGCCTACATTGCATGATAAGGATCAAAGTAATGTCTAGATAGTAATAGTATAAGATCAATAAGTAAATAAACACACACACAAGATAACTCAAAATTAATTCAAAAGGTAATGTTTCAAGGAGACCATAGATAATGGGCATGTTCAAATGCCACATAATTGAAGGGATATGATAATAAAATTTCCATAAAAACAAGAATCACATATTCAAATACAAAAAATGACATATGTAAATGTTAAAAAAATCATACAAAGGCAGGGGTGAAATCAAAGGATCATATTAAAATTATCAAACAAGTAATATAATAGAAAGATAAGACACTTAAGGAAGTGTATAAATAAAATCATAAGAAACTAGCATGAACATGAGAGGATCCTTCCTGAACAAGTTAGTAGATAGTTACAAATACATGAAATAAACTATGAAAATTAGTAATATATTAACTCAAATAAGCAGAAATAAATTATATTAGATTAATTGTATAATCACTAGCCTCTTTGAGGGGGCAACCTCCTTTGATCAAGATTGATATAATAAATTTGTGGATGCCTTCACTGGCCTCAACACTTATATAATAATTCTAATCTAGGAAACTACTACTTACCATAAATGTGGGATAAAACAAAATGATCATGGGATGAATTGCATAGCATATTCATCCATAGAAACTATTATACTAAAAAAGTAAATAGAATGGGTATCATGGGTTCCTAACATACCCTCCCTCTTAGAAAAATATTTGTCCTCAAAGCTTTAGATGTGGGAATTGGTGTAGAATATGAAATAATGGTTCCCATGTGACATCCTCTGATTGAATTTCATGCCACTAAATTAAAACCTCTGTGATGGAGTGAGAGTGAATTTGGCATGTGCACCTATCCAAGATTACCTCCAGCTTAAGAAGGATGTATCCTTCATTATCAATCTCTAGTAAAATAGTTTTAAATATGATGTTTATGCCAAGAACATTTTTCAGAAAAGAAATATGAAATACTCAGTGAAATTGGGAAGAAGGTGGGAGATGCAACTTATAATCAACCAACCTAATATTATAGAGAACCTTATAAGGTACAAAGAACTTGGGAGCTAGCTTATGATTCCCTTTGATTTTTAGGGAGGATTGCTTGTATGGATGTAGACAAAGAAAAACCATATCACCTACTTGAAAAGTCCACTCAGAATGATGTTGATCATATTATTATTTCATTCAATTTTATTCCATATGAATATTGTCCTATAGGGTTATAAGGATCTAATCTTGGGTTTAGAGAATGACGTCAATCTCTTAAACTGATGAACTACTAGGGGTGTATGGAAGGATCACTAGTGGTGTTTGATCATAGACTACTTCATATAGAGTCATTTTATTTGAGGTGTGGTAGGAGGGATTGTACCATCATTTAGTGAGGGGGATACCCTTTGCCCACTAATTTTTTTATTCTAAGGTGAAGTAATGAAGTAAATTTTCCAAGGAGAAGCATGGAGTTCATATAATACAACCTTTTAAATATCTATGCTCTTAGGAAGCACTAGATGACCCTTGTATCATAAATAAGCACAATCATAAGAATAATATAGTATAGTAGAGGGGCTAGTGGATAGTTGTTGAAGGATTTGGATAATGAGGATTCATTGACATACCCATATTGTATAATGTCCAACCAATTTGGAATAGGCATGAAAATAGCTAAAAAGGAAGCTTCGTCCATAAATATGTAAAATAGAGTATAAACCACAACATTGTCCTTACCCTTCTTGTAAGTGATCTCATAGTCATAACCCATGATTTTTCTCACCTAATTATATTGTGATGGGGTATAGAACCATTATTCCAATAAATATTTTAGACTTTGATGATTAGCTTTGATGCAAAAATGATTTCCCAATAGGTATGGTTACCACTTTTGTACTGCATATAAAATGGCCATCATTTCCTTCTCATAAGTAGAGAGTGATAAATTATTTCCAAAAAGGGATTTGATGTTGAATGCAATGGGGTGTCCTTAGAGGATAACATTACCAAGTCTATTACTATAAACATCAGTCTCAATAGTGAATGTCTTGGCAAAATCTAGCATAACTAGAACAAGTATAGTACACATAACTTGTTTCAATTTTTCAAATGCATACTCAATATATTGTGTCCATGTGAAAGAATTATTTTTCAACATAGTAATCAATGAAGCTACAATCTTCCTATAATCCTTGATAAACTTATGATAGTATCTAGTTAGTCTTAAAAAACCACAGAAGCTCTTGAGTGTCTGAGAATGAGGCCAATTTATCATGATAGCTATTATTCAAGATCCACCTAAGCCCCTTGGGATGAAAAAATATCCCTGAGATAATACACTTCATCCTAGACAAAAGTTAATTTAGAATATTTTTCACAAAGATGATGGTCAAAGAGAAGTTGTAGTGCAAGCTCTAGATGTTGGAGATGCTCAGAGCATGTTTTACTATAGATGAAGATGTTATTGAAGAAGACTAGAATGAATTTATACAAGTAGGGTCATAATATTTTATTAATCAATGTATATAATGTTTAAATAACATTAGTGAGTCCAAATGGCATGACCAAAAACTCATAGTGGCCATCATGCATGTGAAAATCTAACTCAGGGATATCATCCTCATGAAGCCATATTTGGTGATATCTAAAGTGGATATCCAAATTATAGAAAAAATGAATGCCCTTAAACTCATCAAGAAGCTCATCAATAATAGGGATCATGAACTTAACATTGATGTTGATGTGCTTAAGTGCATGGAATTCAATGTATAGGTGCCATGACCCATATTTTTTCTGAATAAGAACTTACGAAGAATATGGGCTAGTACTAGGGAAAATAATGCCTTATTTTAGTAAGTCTTAAATGATCATCTTGATCTCAATATTTTGATGAAATGGGTAGTATTAGGGCTTGATGTTGGGAGGAATGATTTCAAGAAGGAGCTAAATATAGTGGTCCTCTAGCTATGAAGTTAGAAATCCCACTATTTTATCAAAGACATGTGCATACCTATGCAAAATGGTTTATATATCAGAAGTGAAGACCATTGATGGTTGCATTTTAATGGAATTGAGTTAGGTAATAACATCATGTTAGTTCTTATTAATAATGTTTTACATGTGATGTGAAATAATGATGCTAAGGGACCCTAGTTTTTAGCCTTTTAATGTGTGTTTTTGCCCATTATCTAAAAATTACATCCAAAGTTTAGCAAAATCTCATAAGATGAGTCCAAGTGTATGTAACCATTGGGTACCCAAAACAACATCACATCCACCTAAGGGTAAGTCAAACATGTCAAAGCACAATTTATAATCTCTAATAGAGATACACACATTGTAACACTTCCCTTTACAAGGTAATGTACTCCCATTGGAAATCATGACTTCAAAGTTGGAGCAAGGATGGACAAAATAATCAGCCTATTTGATGATCTAAAGGTCAATGAAGTTATGAGTGATAATAGAATCAATGAGTATTATGAGAGGGAACTTCTTGAAGTAACCCCTCACTCACATGGTTTGTGGGGTGGTGACTCTTACTAAGGCATGGAGAGATATCTTTGATTGTTCTTCTTAAGAAGTAGGTTCCATAATCAGTGGATATTTTCCTAGATCATCTATTATATCCTAAACATCTTCCCAATATTTAGTTTTAGGGAGAGATTCCACATCCAATAGGTAGATATTTTTCCTGACACATCAATGTCCCTAAGTGAATTTATCATCACAATTATAACATAATCCTTTTTCATTATGGGTTTGCATCTCTGATTCAGTCAAATGCTTGATAAGAGTGGTTTTGGGGGCTAGAATTATTTGAGATTAATATGGATTTATATTTTTGAATGGAGTACAATTAGATTTGAATCACTACTAAGATATGTTATTATCCTCTACCAATTTAGCCAACCCTAGGGATTCCATCATTGTGTTGGCTAGAAATGTTTGACCTCAAATCAAATTACATCTTTTAGTCCACTGACAAAGCAAGTCTTAAATAATTCACTAGATAATACCTCTATGTGATTGGCTATTTTTCAAATTCTATTTCATATTCTCTCAAGGTTCCTATTTAGAAAAGTTTAGTGAGTACTCTTGTGAAGTCATCAAAAACACTAGGGCCAAACTGTTGCAAAATAAGGGTGAAAAAATTGGTCATCCTAGCTCATCATGGGCCTTAGTATACCAATGATACCATTAAAGGGATTCAAGTTAACAAGGTTCTACTACTAGAAGAAGAAAATAAAGTTCTACTAACAAAAATAAAGCTTCAACTAACAAAAATTACTAGAAGAAGAAAATCTAGTGTTGAAAGAGAACTTAGATGTCATTTGTTCTTGAAGGTGGTATGTTGAAGACTGAGGCTAAATTTTTTTTCATAAAGATCTTTGATGTGTGTCTTGAGGGTGGTAATTTCATCCTCCATATTTTGTGTTCCTATTCAAGTTACTACCATGACTTGAATAATATTTATTTTTTCCCAATGGGTAGGAAAACTAGAGTTAAGACACATTTATCAAGGGAAGTTTGTGATTTGGGTGAATTCAGAAGGGGTAAAGTTACTTTTACTAATTTTTTGCATAGTGGGAGTATGATTGACAAAGGTGAGGGTAATTTCAAGAGTGAAAATGGAAAAACTAGAAATTTTTTGAAAGAGGGATAAAGGAGAAGAAAAGGGAGATGAACACTGTAGAAATTTTTTGAGGCAAACAGACAAAAATAAAAGTTATGGTTAAACCCTAAAAAAGGGAAAATTGAGATTTGTGGGAATTAATTTATGGGAATTAAGAGTGGAATCGGGATATGGGACCTCATATAAGAAAACATGGAGAATGGAATTTTAGGTGTTTAAATAAAGTTTTAGGATCAATGGGGCTATAGTTGAATTTCTATTTATAAGTCCTTTGAGATTCTGTTGATACTCTGTTAATAGTTTTCAAAATATTTTCTTGTTTTTGGTTACTATTAACTGTCTAAATGCAAGTCCTCTTAGAGTCTTCAAATACTTTGTTGATGTATTATTTGAAAGTCTAATGGAAATATTATGAAACTAATAGAAATGGGCCCCAATTTTCAATGGCTTCCTAAAGTTTTAAATATATCTCTTTTGCCACAAACATCATCTAAATAAGTACCGCTCTCTAGAAAATTTATGGCCATAGATTTACCTCTAAGTGATAGCTCTTGGTTTTCCTCATGGGTGGAAACTACTCAATCAGGAAGGGGTCATTACCTATTTTGTTGGTATGTACTCTCAATGGGTAGCTAATTGGGGTTCCTATGGTACTCCTCATAATGATTTTTAGGGATTTCACCTATGCACTTCCCATAGTTATGTGGATAAGTTTTTACCTCAATTTGAAATAGATTATTGTGATACAAAAAATTACTTAAATGAACTATGCAACAGGACAAATTTAAGAATTTTTGGAAAAATAATTTTGGCCTTGGAAAGCATTTTGATACTAGATGAGAGGATCCTTCCTAAACAAGTTATCAAATAATTGCAAATACATGAAATAAACTATGAAAATTAGAAATATATTAGCTCAAATAAGTAGAACTAAATTACAATGGCTAAATTGTAGAATCATTGCCCTCTTTAAGGGGGAAACCTCCTTTAAGGAATCTCAATATAATAAATTCATGGATGCCTTCATTGGCCTCAACACTTACTTATATACTATGTCTATTCTAAGCAACTACTACTTACCATGAATGCGGGATAAAATAAAACGCTCACATGATGACTTACAAAGCATATGCATCCATAAAAACTATTATACTAATAAATTAAAGAGAAGAGATATAAAGGTTCTTAATACATTTGGATCAACAAACTTAGGAATATTTTTAGGTTGATTAGGCAAAGAGGCATCATGTAGAATAGATTCAATGGTAATATGCATCCATTGGCCCTTGAGAACATTCACTTGGATTACCTCATCCATAAGGATGAGATGTTCAAGGGGGTCTCCTAAAACCTTCAAATGTACGACAAAAATTCAATGAAGATGAAGGAATAATATCAAGCAAGTTATAAAAAATAGGATCAAATACATTAAAGTGAAATGAAACATGAGTTCTATGATTGAAAAGCCAAGAAGATGTATTAATAGTCCTACATCCATGAAAATTCCTCCCATAAGAGCTACCTCATAAAGGATTACATTCACTCTATCTATAACTATTTATTCCCCATACATTTATCCTTAAATCATGGGAGTTTGGGGTCCACCCTGAAATGTTATTGAAATAATTTCAAAATAAGAAATCAAAACTCAAATTATGTAGTAACATGTTTGAAAATGTAAACAACTATCTTATTCATTCACATTCATCACCATACTAAACAATATTAAACATCTGAATAATTCCAAATTATTTGAATATTATTTTTACTCTCATAATAAAACAACCTTCTATAACTAATCTGAGTGTAATAGGCATATATTTGAGTCATGGTCAACATTATATATCAAATGCAAATACTCCAATAATCAAATTATACTATGATTTCCAATATCAATCCAATGTTCCTGTGTTTATTTAATAATAAAATGAAGATATTATTAGCCACTAAAAATTTCAGTAAAATCATACTACATAAATTCTAAATGTAATTTTAATATTTTGAATGCATCAAATACTACCTTAGCTTCAAAATCTATAATCTATGTAAATCATACAAATCATAATGAAATGAACACATCCTTATATCACTATATGAATTCATGGGAATCATTTATGACTATATTTCATACAACATATTATACATCTAGAACTCTATTTTCATTCAAAAATTAAAATCTTTCATAATATTTACCAATATGAATTTGCATGAGAAAATACCTTTCAAATTAATGACTATATGTTGAATCTTCATTGTATACAAATCTCCTTTGTATAACTTCAAAATAATTAATCCTAAAGTATGCAAAGCTTATGATAACAAAACCTAATATGTTCATGTGAAATTTCAATCATATGAATCTTGTATGCATGTAAGTTACAAATTATTAAAAACACATGTAGAATATTGTACACCCAAAATATTCCAAACAGTCACATCTACATGATTTTACCCTAACAACTTCAAAATCCATTATAAATAGCAACCACATTTCATATTCAAGTTTATTCAAATATAAAATTTATGGCTTACCAAAATTTCAAACACTTAAGGTTCAAAAAACTAATACTTTATGAAAATAAAACCAATAGATAATCTTTAAATCAAATGTCAAAAATAAAAATGCATGAAAACATGACATATTCCTTTGTTGAGAAATAAATGCATACAATCATACATTTCATTAATAACTAAAAAATCTCATCTCAAACCTTTTCTTCCAACATATTTCTATCCCAAAAATCTTGACTACAAATTTTAAAATAACCACATACCTCATTCAAATGCATGAAATGGTGTATATCAAGCACTTCAACATTCAAAAACCTTCAAACTCAAAAATTGTTTATATAAAATGAAACCAACTAAATCTCTTTTTGAACCATATGGAAGTATGAAAGTTTAAAGTACACACAATATCATTTCATGACTCAGAGTCCACTTCATATAGTGATATTTCTCACCATCCATTTAAACAAATTATTTTTTTAGTAAAAATGACTTCAAGAAATGATTATGAATCCATGCAATGATATATTATGAATTATGTATAGACAAATGAAAAGTTTCAACCATATCAGGAAAAATATGCAACCAATGACTATACAAAAATCATGAAATTTTAAAATCCATTTATATCACTCAAATGGTGAAACCTTACAACTATATAAAGAAAATATATAATGCAGGTTTGATAACACAACATGCAAGTAACACTCAACAACTGGATCAACAAATACGTACAAAACCCATTTCTATGATTCTCAAAAAATAACTACATAAAAAATCCTTGAATATATCCCCATATGTCTTCCATGCACATAGCTATCAAATAATCTACTTATTCTTTTCAAATCAATATCTAACCCATGATATTTCCTTTAATCATGTAGAGATTTTCATTTCATAAAAGATCAATAATTAATCAAAGCATGCATATATTCCTTGATCGAACAATATTTCATACCATAATAAGTTTTCATGTTCTTTAAGATTGAAAATCAAAAGAGTCAAACATCCTCATCAAATAGCAAAGGTTTATGTAGAGCTTCATTTCCTCCAACTATCTTACCAAATGACACAAGACAAATGAAAAGAAACCCTTTTATTCTAAGTTAGTTTCCATAATTGCTTATTAAATGCACTTAAGTGTCATGCCAAATTTTCATTATATAATACATCCACTACCAAATAAGTCAACGATTTTTCAAACTAGATATAAGATATTGGTATTAACAAGTAGTTTAGAACCAATCGAAATTATAACTACTAAAACTAAATTTGAAGCATGATTCCCAACATTTATTCACCAATCACCTTCCACCAAATATATCTTACCTACTTTGAACTATGTGATTATTGAATGTTGTATTATATTTTTCATGAAAATAATATTTGGCTCAAAGACCCTATATCAAAATATAACATCTACATTAAACATAATCATTATAATTAAATCAAACCCTTTAGACTATGTATTCAACCTATCAACTTATACCACCAACTATTATCTATGTAACAAGACCCTTGACCTTAAGAAAATATGCACATAATATATTTTCAATGGTTAGAAACAACTTAAGCCAATGCTTTAATATTGATACCAAGGCCCATTTAATATCGATGATATTAGATAATCACAACCAAAGGAAACAAGATTAATATTATAACCAACACATTCCTTGTCATTGAAAACTTATTACCTCGTAGATGCATGATATGTTTTGACAATGTCAGGAAACATGTCATGAATGCATTTATATTACAATACATTCTAGTTAGGGAAGAAAAATTATATGAAAACATGTAACCCAATCTTACTTGTTCATGAATCAATATATTTAAACTATAATAAAAAAACTTGTGTTAATAAAATGAAAGCAACTATTATTAAATCACATATTAAACAATATGTAAGTAAATATCAATCATGAGACAATATATCTCAACCAATAATACTATAACTACACTAAGGATTACCAATAAAGTAAACTCAATATATATCTATGCATAAACCCCTTTAAAATTAAAATATTTATGGATGTATTTTCTAGCTATCATGGTACGAAGAATAGGAAAAATTATGACAGGGAAATTTGGGCTAGTTGAACAATCGATGCATAGCCTAGAATGCAAACTCTAAAACTTAGTAACATTAATATTATTACTTGTCATCATAAAAATATTAGTCATATAAATGATGAACTAATAATATATTGATAATGACATACTTATAATGATACAACATACCATTTTTTATTTTTATTTTAATGAAGAATTCTCACAAACCTTTGACAAAGTCAATAAAAATGAAAGAAGAAAAATAGGGAAACAAAAGTAAACAATCCAAAATTGAAACAACAAGCAAGAAAAGGTTAAACTATCTAAAATAGAGTTTCAAATGATGATGCTTGACTTAATGATGTAGTTAATTACCATCAAGATCCTATAGGTGAAAAATATTCTTTCTAATAACAATGACTATTTTATAAGCACCAAGCAAAAGTGAATCAAATTTATGATGTTTTCTTGACTCTTCATTAGTTTTATCCCAATATATTACCAAATCACAAACTTCAAAAAAAAAATTAACTTTTTTATTGAAGATTTTTTAAAGTTTGTATTAGATTTTTTTAATTTCTAAAAATTAGTGACTTTAGTCTCATCAAGGACTAAGAGATCATTAAGTCTTTGCTCAACAACACTTATCTTTAGTTAAATATTGAAGATAAGTTATAGTGGAATAAATTTAGAGTGCTATTGGCAAAGTAGCTTCAAATCCATAAGCTAATATGAATGGAGCTATTGTAGTCTTCACCATTGTGTAATCAGCCCATAATGCTTTAGAGATATTCAAATACCAATTATTTTTATTAAAACAAACCATTTTTTTATGATTGAAATCAAATTATTATTAGTTAATTCAACTTGTTCATTCCCTTAAGTATAATATTTTGAAGAATGATGAAAAATAATTAAATAGTGACATAAAAATTCTAAATAATCATTTAAAATAAATTAAAGACTATTGCCTGATATTATTTCATATGGAACACCAAATCTATAAAATAATTGATTTTATAAAAATGAAATATCTTCATCTATGATAGAACTTTGTAAAACTATTGCTTTAGACCACTTAATGAAATAATTAATTGTTGTCAAAATATACTTGTGACCAGCTAAAGAAGAAGGGTGACTATTAGAAATAAAATCAATACCCCCTTAGTAAAAGGTTTCTCAAGAATAATGGGATTTAGAGTCATTAAAGGTAATCTATCTCTACTAGTAAAAATTTACTTAGGCATACAGTATGGACTGACTTACAAGAATATTGAGAAATAGTAGGTCAGTAATAACCTACACACAATTTTTTTACTTAGTAGTTTTTACAACATATTGATGACCACAAATAGATTCATGGCATCCTTTAAATACCTTTTGGACTTCATTTTGAATTAAAAAATGTAAAATACCACCACTTTTGTTCTTATAAAACATAAAATTCTTTAATATATTTTTTTTCAAAACTTATAAATGAAGTTACCTTCTTTTATTTTTATTTAAGTTGATGGGACAAGATTAATTTTATAAGTATAAAATAAATTATGGTTCTAATTATCTTGAGAAAACAAACAATCCCATTCACTCACTTTAAGACCAAATTTAAATTATTTAGAAAAATTAGTAGATTTCATACTTTTGAAATTAGGCTTAACATGAAGAGAATCATCAATTGAAAGCACTAAAAAATTTATACTATAGGTCACATTTTCAGCCAATTATTTTACTAAGTAGTTTCCCTTGATAGTCTTGAATGTGTTAAATTTAAGAGCAAACTCTTGAATCCCAAAAATCCACTTGGTTAATATTTCTTAAATAGTTGGTTCTTTCAAAAGATTAGAAATAACATGTGCATTTGATTGAATAATGACTTAATTTCCGATCAAAATATATCTAAATTTAATCAAAGACAACAATTTTTTTGGTCAAGGAATATCTAGTTTCAATATCTTTTAAAACATGGTTTATTTAACCAATAGGCCTCTCTTCATAATTTTTATAATTTTGAGTAATGATAGCATCTATGATTTTTTTTAGTAGCATCAAAATATATAATAAAGACTTTGTTTATCTCTAGTTTAAAAAGTATAGGTGCACTTGCAATGGTATCTTTAATATTATTCAATATTGAATCATAACTTACATCCTAAAAATAAGGCTGGTGTTTGT
The DNA here is from genome assembly GCA_037957365.1 of Torreya grandis. Classification (NCBI taxonomy): domain Eukaryota; kingdom Viridiplantae; phylum Streptophyta; class Pinopsida; order Cupressales; family Taxaceae; genus Torreya; species Torreya grandis. The sequence continues at coordinate 959,291 of JARHVA010004709.1, forward strand.
TTAAAATTAATTATTAAGGATTAGATTTATCAATGAAATCAACAATAAATTTATGCCAAAAAGGATCTAAGACTAGATTGGTCTTTAGTAGGTGTTGAATATTTAATGGATTTAATGCATTTAGGATCAATATAAATATCATTTTTAGAGATAATATGACTAATATCTTTCCTTATGTTACTCTAAAAATATACTTCTTAGGATTTAAATAAATAAATATTTTATGCATCTTGTGAATATTTCTCAAATATGTTTAATATGTTTCTTTATCTTATTATGATTCACATTTATATAATCAAGGTAGACTTAGATAATAATTCTAATCAATTCATCAAAGGCTACATGTATGATATTATGAAAAATGGCACCTATGTTCATTAAACAAAATAGCATTTTTTTAAAGGTAAACATTTATCTTCGTGTAGTAAGCATATTCTTATGTCTATCCTTTGAATTTATAAAAAAATAATTATAAATAGAAAATCCATTAAGGATATTTCAAATCCTACAGCCTTTTGCAAACTCTAATCAATACTATGTAGAGAAAAATTATCTTTAACACTCGAGTTTTTTCAAATCTCTTAAGTTTACACACAATCCAATATAATCATTTTTCAATAGGTATTAAGTTAGATACCAAATAAGAATATTATAGGAAAGATGACAATACCCTCCAACATATTATTAAGCTTCTTATTGATGGTGTCTTCTTGTAGTCATATAAAATGTCCAAATTGGTAGCTTGAGTATGGCTTGTGACACCCAATCCATAGGACCCTCTTACACACTCTCATAACCCTTCCAGACACCTTTTTGATTATAACCAGTCATCCATAGACTTTTGAGACCTGATTCCATCTTAGCTAGGTTGACTATCTTGTGTTAATTCCATCCCCCCAAGCCTTGTGCCTGTAGGATAGGAGCATTGGGGTTGGAATATAGTGCCAAAGCATAGGGTGTTCCATTTTTTATGCTCCTATCTAATCAAATTTTGAGTCCAAATGACCATTTCCTTTTGATTCATATTCTTCATTATGTCAGCCTAACACAAATAAATTTAACCCATGACCAATATATCTCTATAAAATCCCATTTAAAGTTCATTTAGAAATGAGGTTGGTAAATATTTCAAATCAATCAAGAATACAAGCAAAAATACCAAGGCAAATTTCCCTATTCTATACATATAGCCATCAAATACATATACAAGCATATTCAAACCCTCACACTAGTCCCTAGCAACCTCAAGCACACCTAGTTTATCATTTTTTGCATCTACATAACACTATTTTCAAAGCACATCAAGTAGGAGAACTACATATGGCTTGATCCCTCTTCAGAGTATTGGTATGTAGGTAATGTGCCCACATGAGGGGTGTGGATACACGTTCAATAAATCTTACACACACTAACCCCCCCTCTTTTTCAAAGTCTTATTCAAGCATAATAAAGGTCTAGGATTCAATATTAAACTAGATCTATAAGGATCTATATCGACATTCAGGATCCAAAATTTCACAGGCGAGCTCACATAGGGACAACTGATAAAACCTAGAAAACTCAGATCTTTGTGACTAGTTTGGACAATAGTGGTAGGACCTATACTATAGTGCCAAATCTTAGAGTATCCTATATTTGATGCTCCTATCCTTTCACTAAATGAAATATAGATATAGGTTCATGACACTGTCCTAGTCTTTTACATTTAGTTTCAGCCTCTGTCTTAGCTGTCTCGATCTAGTTTTAAGCTAAATTATATTTTTCCTCTTTCATTACTATTTTTAGAAAGCTATGAAAGTAAAATATGTTATATAAATTAGTATTGTAATTATTTCAATATTATTTATTTATTTATTATTCCATACCCTTAACTAAATTATGAATAAAACTCTAGTATTTCCAAAATTATTAAATCATTTGGTGAACCTGACTTACTTTGTTTATCATAAAAACCCTATAACTCTAGGGTAAATTACTTTCTAATTTTTTCAATAATTTTTTATTTTTCTTGTATATTTTAAAACAAAAAATCACATTTTACCTTAGTAATTTTAAAAATCATTTATTCCAAACCCTAGTTGAATTTACTAGGTCCTTTTGCATATAAAAAATCTAGAGACCCTAAGGTAAATTTCTTTCTTAAATTTTCCAATATTTTTTTGATTTTTTTACCTACATATTTGAATAAAAAATTGACATTAAATTTTAAAATTTCTTAGTAATTTTAAAAATATCATATTTCAAAACCCTAGCTGCATATATTATGTCCCATTGCTTTTGATGTATCACCTTACATGTTTGTGAGTTTCATATCATTTTTATGCATTCTCTAGTTTGTTATGTTTAGGACTTTACATTTCCTATATTTAGTACTTTCCTTCCATATCACTTTATTTATTACAAATTATTACTAAAAATTCAATCAATTTTCTATTTATTTTCCTAATTTAACAATGTCCTAATACATCAGTTTTGATGAAACTGATAAAAGAGAAATTCAATAAATCTTAACTAAACACCCTAACATGTAAGATGATATGCTTAAAATACTAAAAAAAGAGCAAAAAAATCAAACAATGGTCAATCCTTTCAAACCATAGAGCAACCAGTTGAAACTGACACTAAAGGGGCAACTATGTATCAACAACCCCCTATAGTATCCCAACCTTCCTCTATGCCACAACCAACTAAATCTAGTACATATTTATCTCCTAATGTGGATGCCCTTATGCAAGAGATAAAATCTCCTCAATAAAAGGTGATACATCTTGAGCAAGGTGCCACTAGACCAATATGGTCTTTAGATTCTTTTTCTATACTATATACACCATTGGCATGTCATATTGCTTCTACACACTTACCTCCAAGTTTTGTTCAACCCAAGCTCACCTTATATGATGGAAAGGGTGATCTAGAGACACACTTGAGATATTTTCATGTAGCATGCTTGGATTATGTGCCTAATGACTGGTTACTAACCAAGCTATTTCTATGGAGTTTAAAGGATTATGCTTTACAATGGTTCTATAGTTTATCAAACTAGTCAATCAATGCATTCAATCCTTTAGCTGACATGTTCCTAGCTCATTTCAACATTAAAATTAGTGATAAGGATTCCTATTCCCAAGTTGCGCAACAAAAAACAAAGGTCAAATGAGAATCTCATAGATTATGTTCTTCAATATAAGACTATCTTGGCTAAGATGACTAACCCCATGGCCAATCAAGAGTTACAAGATCTCTTCAAATAGATTTTTTTACCAGCTTTGCATAAGTAAATAATGTTCAAAGGATTCTCTTCATTTACTGAGAAATGTCATACACTAAAAAAAAGGGAAGTCAAATTAATTTCAATGGGAAAACTAAAGTACACAGTCATATCAAAAATAACAAACAAGAGTAACAACAAAGTCCCATACAAAGTAAGGTTCAATGATAGCAAGAGTTAAAATCAACCAATAGTTAAAGTGGCTTTAGACCCCCTTCAGTGAGTGGTTTTATATGTTCTTTTTTGGTGAAGGTTTTCCAATCTACCCATATCTCCATCTAGAGTTTTATAATAGCTTTTGGAATGTAATATCATATCACTCCCTCCTATTCAGGAAGTTGATCCAAAAAAGCCTCTTCCATGAGGATATAATTAGAATGCATTTTGTGATTTTCATAGGGCACCAGGCCTCACAACAAACAAATGCATCAATTTGAAACACAAGATATATAACTTGATAGATGGTAACATTATTCATCTTGGAGCTTTAGTTGAGCCTCCTTAGGAAAATAAAACACTTGACAAAGTTTTGAAAATATTCTTAGATCTTTTTCCATAACATTCTAAAAAAGAAATAAGGGATACATTAGGAGTCCACCATGCATATCCTCCACTACCTACATATTAGATACCTTTAGTTGAGTCACATCCTTTGAGCAACATGATTGGTGTATATAATTCTAGATTTCTAGCTAGACCTTCCATCTCCTTGTTAGAATAGGAGATAGTTGAGGATGATTCAAATTACCATGAACACTTTATTAGAGCTTACATTAATCATCATACCATTCATATGTTTTCATTGACAGTGAATCTAGTGTGAACATGTTCACTATGACATTACTACAACATTTGGGATATTTAAAGTAGTATATTACATCGATGAACATAGTTATTAGTGTAGATTCAATCAAAAATTATAGAATTCATTGGGTGAGATTGTACTTTCTCTATAGGTTAGTCCAACACATATGGCCACACCATTTATTATTGTTATAAGTGTAGGAGTTTTAGATATGTTACTTGGTTGACCATGGATTTATAAAATTTGAGAATTACCTTTTAGAGTTCACAGATGCATGAAATTTATTCACATTAATCAGGTTGTTATACTTGATGGAGTTCCGTATGAGTTACCACTCCTTAATTTAGAGCCACAGTCTACTTTGTAGTCCCCAGTTTTAGCTTCTCCACTAGTTACAATTCTTCTTCCAATTTAGATTTAGACACAATCAAGGCCTTCCTCACTAGTACAAAGAGTTCATACACATCCATAGAGGACTCTTTTAAAGCAACCACATTTTTAGGACTCTAGATAGTTTCTAGCTATAGTGTTCACACCCAAGGTAGTATCATTGAGGTCTCATGCCTCTACACACAGAGCACATGTTTAGAGATATTATTCTACCACCAGATGGGTCACTAAGATCCCTACAACTGCATCCACTTCTAAAAGTTATAGGGGGACCCTATAGTCAATTTCCACTACATGTATTTTAGATCATTTACAACATACATAGATTTTAGAGCCACAATCTCATCCCTTCCATTGGGATTCATAATCATGCACATACAAGTACCAAGGTAGGGAGTCTCTCATGAGACTCATTGGTTAGTATCATATCTTATAAGTCTTTCCTATACATATCTTATTTTCAAAATTTTGTACATAGTCTCTTTATGATTGATTATACATATTCAAAAAATCTCAAAAATCCAAAAACATTCAAATATCTCAAAATACAAAAATAATACAAAATTTCAAAATCCAAAAACATTCAAATATACTAAAAATACCAAAAACATTCAAAAATTCAAAAACTTTTCAATTATATCCATTATCCATGCTTTACATTTCTACTACCATACTAAGCTTACATTTTGTTGTTCTATGCTATTATGTGTTGATTTATCTACATTACCATGCTTCACTTGATCTTTTTTGAGTGTGTAGTGACTTCTAGATCCTTGATTGCTTCACTCTACCCATTTAGGGGGAATATTACTTATACATTTGAGACATACATCAATATATTTACCCACTGGATGCATGTTCTACATGACTACACCATTTAGGTTATGTTATTCCTATACCACACACGCTAGTTATCATGATGATGTGCATTAATTACTAGCTTACATAGAGTACTCTATCGCAATTAAGTAGTATATATCACTCATGTATTTATTATCATATACCTAGTCATGTACTATATGTCTTTCATACTTTCACTTCTTGATTTGATTAGTTAGATGTGATTGTATTTATAACATATTACATGCCTTCCTTTATTGATTTTCATAGCTATATGTGATTACATTTCTTAGTTCTTATTTTGTCTCCTATATGTGCCTTACGACATTTTCCAATGTCCTTTACTTCTATTCTTGTGTGTGTGTTAGAACATTTGCCAATGTCCTTTATTTTTATCATTCTACATGATTGTGGCCCTCGTGCCAACCTTGCTTGTTTTCAATTGTATGTGTATGTAGAATTTGAACATTCCTTATATGAATTATTTCTAGTTTGAGTGACATGTGACCATGCCCCTTGTTTTATTTTCCCCTTGGCCACTCTTGTATGCTTCTTGATTCTTACGTAGTGTGCTTATTGCCTTTTTGATTCTCACTATTTGAAATGCCATGATCCACATCATGTTCCATCCCTCCTTACAACTAAAAACTAAAAAATAACAACTAATATTTATAGTTTCATTTTAATATAATACACATGTTATTACATTATTATATCTATCTAGGTAAACCCCTATTGATCTAATAATCTTCAATACAAACTATGCTATATCTTGAGATATTTTTTTGATTATCATTGCTATATCATGTATTTCACAACATAACACACTTAAATGGCTCTTTATTTTGAAGGAAGTCATTATAGGGCATTCATTCCTACCATTATAAGAGGGAGTAATAAATAGGGTTTTATCATAGATATCAGAGCTCTTACTCATTGAAAAATTAGTTTTTAGAACACTCAAAATAGCAATCAAAGGTCAAATCGGGTAGAACAAACCAAAAAAATAGTGATAATTATAGAACACTAATCAAATTCAATAAAGGAAAACAACATAGACATAGAAGGATTGGACATATAGTATAAACATCAATTAGCATATGCATGATCACATAGCTTCACTTAATGGGAAATGATGGAGCCAAAGGGCCAACCTTTGCATTCTTGAGCCACTCTTAGGGAATTGAACACTCAACTTCATTCATGATATTACTCTTGGTACAACACATACCCAACATCACTCAACATCACTCAATAGTATAACAGGTTTTGTATTGGTTCACATACTTAATGAGGTGTATTCATTCCCTTTTCTTCCTCTCTCTCTTACCCAACTTTTGTATGTTCTTATTTTAGATATAGCGTATCTAGTAAGAACTATTCTACTCTTTATTTTTCTCTTATAGATTTAAAATTCAAAATGTGCTCTCTCTATGAACACTCAACATCACATGCTTCATGGGATTCACCCTTGTAGGTAAGTTCAAGTATGATTTCTACTTTATTTTATCCTAGTATTTCATTTTTTTGCATCACATGAATAAAGAGGGGTAAATGTAGTCATATAAACTATCCAAATTGGTAACTTAAGGGTGGATTGTGACACAAAATCCATAGGACCCTCTTTCATGCTCTCATAACCCTTCAAAACACCATTTTACTTATAATCAATCATCTATATACTTTTGAGACCTCATTCTAGTTTAGTTAGGCTACATTTCCCATGCTAATGCCATCTCCATAGGCCTTGAGCTTGGAAGATAGGATCACTAGGGTTGGACTATAACATTGGACCCTAGGGTGTCCTATTTTTGGTGCTTCTATCTAATCACATTTTAATCACAAATGATTATTTCCTTTTAATTCCTATTCTTCATTATGTCGACCTAGTGTGAATACATTTAACCCATGACCAATAGATCTCTATAAAATCCCATTTAAAGTTTATTTAGAAAGGAGGTTGGTAAATATTACAAAAAAAGAAATAATACAAGTAAAACCACCAAATAAAATTTCCCTATTCTCTTCATACAACTATCTAATATAGCTAGAATCATATTTAAACCCTTACACCAATCCCTAACCACCTCAAGCACACCCAATTTAAAATTTTTTGCATCTGCATAACACTATTTTAAAAAACACATCAAGTGGGAGAACTACATATGGCTTGATACCTCTTTAGAGTATTGGTATGTAGACAATGTGCCCACACAAGGAGTGTGGGCACACATTCAGTGTATCTTACACATACTAACACCCCCTCTTTATCAAAGTCTTATTCAAGCATAATGAATGTCTAGGGTTTGAGATTAAATCAACTCTACAAGGATCTCTATCGACATTCATGATTTGAAATTTCATAGGTAGGTTCACACAAGGATAGTGGACAAAACCTAGAAAAATCAGATCTCTATGACTTGTTTGGATAATAGTGGTAGGACCTAGACTATAACACCAGACCTTTAAGCATCTTATTTTTGGTGCTCCTATCCTTTCAATAATGAAATATAGATCCATGTTCATGACACTATCCCAATCCTACATATCTAGTTTCAGACTCTATCTCAATTGTCTTAGTCTAGTTTTAAGCTAAATTACATTTCTCCTCTTTCATTACAATTTTTAGAAATCAATGAAAGTCAAATACATTATATAAATCAGTACTATAATTATTGAAATATTATTTACTAATTTATTATTTCAAACCCTTAACTAAATTAGGAATAAAACTCCAGTGTTCCCAAAACTATTAAATCACTTCTAATAAGAAGATTATTCTTCTAATATTTTTCTAACATGTTTACACCAAGTTTGATAGGTATATCATGTTTAATTATATTGGTATCATAATATTTTATATCTTTGTATGACTTAACAACAACATCAATAAATTCCTTAAATAATTTAACAAATTAAACTTTTTCCTTAGGTGTACATTGAACTCCTAAATAAACATATTTAGGATATTTCTCAATGTCAAGATTAATAGGAATAGTCTCACATATTACTCTTCTTGATGTATCCTTGGTACATAAAATCTTTGGTTGATTGTTAGGAATGAATATTGATTCTAAACTGAATAAATCATAAGGAAATTTATTAGTACTTAATTACAAATAATCTCAATAATTCATCGCACATTCATTATGAATAGAATAGTTTCCTTGTAATAAAGAATCAATATGTTCATCATTACTAGAAATATGTAGAATTCATTAAAATCAAACACCTTGGGTTTTAAAATCTCAAAAAAAAAATTATTGAATCAATTTTAATTAATGTAGTATTAGAAGCAAAAACAATAATCTTATTAGCCCTAAAATTAATTTCTTTAGAATATGAGTGTTGTTAAAATCTTCAAAAATTTTAATAAATGACAAAAGTTTTTGAATATATCTATGGAGATGTGTTTGATTTGTATTATATATTCTCATAACTTGTTGAATTCTTAATTTATAATGTCCAAATACCTCTAAATGAGTAATATTAACTTATATAACCTATTCAAGCCTAAAATATAAAGTTTCAAATTTTGTTGTGTTATTAATATTATCAAATTATAATTTATAAGTATATAAAAATATTTTATCAATATAAAATATTAAAACAATTCCAACACCACTACCATGTTGTGAAAAAGCTTCATCAAATAATAAAGACCATATATTATCTCTAGAAAATATGATTTCTTATTATTTTTCAAGCTTATGTAATGTCAACAGCTCATAAGTACCAATTCTAATTTTTATGTAAGAAATGGTAGGTGGTATGGAATCTATGGGAATATTATTTTATTTCTCTCTATACATGAATGCAATTTTGTTGCCAATAGGAACCCATGTTTTATCTTTATCTACAAAAGTGACAGTTACTTTAGACCAATATCTACCTAATAACATAATATAATTAGCAAGAATATCTAAAATTTGAACATTTGACATACATCAAATTATTTCATCCTATGTTATCTTGATAATAATATCATAAAATTTACCATAGCTTTTAGTTTGATAAGAGTCAAAATTAGTAAGTTTTATGTTATCAATTTTGTAAGATATGCCTAATTAGAAGCTCTTGTATCAAGGATACAATTATGAATAAATTTGTTAATAATTTTAATAGATACATAAAATGGAAGAATATAATCAGCATGAAGATCACCATATTGAGAAATAATAGAATTATGTGTAATATTACTATATTATTCTTGAAATCCTATTATATTTTTAGTAATTATATATTTAATTATATTATTTACCTTATCAAGTTGTTCAAGTAAATTATCATCTTGTAATAAATAAATATCAGATTTAGTTGTAGATAAATCATCAATAATTTTATAAGCACCAACATCAGGGTGATAATGTGAGTATAAGCTTTGAGATTATATGTAGTATACTGAGTATTATTTAATCAAGTTGACAAAGGTTTATTCTATTGAGAATTTATAGTATCACAATCTGTAGTAATATCATGTACAATTTTACCTTTTTTTGTGAAAATGGTTTTGAAGAATAACTTAATTATTAGTTTTATTGGAATTATCTTTTAGATCAGAATTATAATCTCTTTGTTTGAACAATATAAGCATTAATAGTCTTTATTTTATCTAAAGACTCATCAAAACCACACATATGTATATTGTCAATCAATTCAACATCAAAAATATCCTTTCCATGAATAAATTTTAAATTTTTTAAAACATATATACAAGTTTTAAGGTCATGATCTAATTTACAAACATTATAATAATGAAATTTCTCTTCATTTTTACTATTTTGAAGATTAAAAGTCTTACCTGATGTATAAGGTTTGTCATTTCATTATCATTTAATGGTGATTAATTCATTTCCAATATTATGAATGGATTTTAGAATTTCTTCATTGTCATAATTTAAACATCTTGAAGCTCTATCTTTAAAACCAATGCATTCTAATTTATTTTCATAATTTATGCAAAAGGTAATAGTTACATCATATTCTAATATATTTTTCTCTTCTAAATCCATTTTATGCTTTAATGGAAAAAAACTAAAAAATATATATTCTAATACTTTTTTTGATGGTCTAACATCATGAAGGATATTTTGATGCAACTTAGTCAATATAGTCATAAAATGGTAAACCGTCTTACCTGAATCAATATAAATATTAAAATGTTCATTGACTAGTTCTAAATCTTATTTAGGCTTGCCAAAATAAAGTTCTAACCAATCTTCTATATCTTTCAAAGTACTAATAACCATATCAAGGAGGCTGATAAAATTTTAATAAGCTTTACCTTCTAAAATTTATGAAATGACTCTAAGAGACTTTATCATTAACAATACCAAGAGTACCATTAACTAGCTTGAAATCATCTAAATGATCTTTTCAAGACTCACCAGGATTTTTTGATAATTTATGGACATTGAGTATTTTAAGTGAAGGTAATTTACCAGGATGAATACCAATATTAATGTAATTTATATGAATCTAAATATATAATTGAGGCTAATAATTATCTACATTAAAATACATTTCATTATCAGTGACTTCTACTTGATCTATGTTGTTTTACAGATCTATAATCATGTCTCAAACTCTCTTTTATAGATGTTCTTCCATTGGAAGTTATATTAGGTTCCACTACTTGAGTATTCTAATTTAACTCTAAAGTTGTATTAGAGTTAGTAGAGATAATAAAATCATTAAAAACAAAGATTCAAAAAGAAAATAAATTCTACATTATGGATAAGCAATAAAAAAGCATTCTCTTTCTTTCTAAATGTGATGAATTTATTCTAAAAATGAAACGAAGTTTTTAAAATAGGATTAGCATACCAATATATTTTGAATATTGAATCATCTTCTTCCTCAACTATAATCTCAAGAATGTGATGTAAATCATAAGGCCTATTATACAAAGCAAAGCCAATATGATTAGAAGCAATATATACTACATCCTTATAAATATCAATTTCATGTTGAATAATAGGAGGGTGACGACCAATGGTCATGGTAAAAAATAATTAAAACAAAAAATAAAAATTTATATAAGAAAAATAAAAATAAAAAAAAGATAGCATTTTAAACAAACTTCCCAGCAGCGTCACCGAATTTGTTGATGGTCAAAATTGTTATGTCTATAAATCAACTCTTTTCCCAACCATAAAGGTCAAGATGAAATATAAATAGATTAGTTTTAGGGGTTATAAGGAACAATAATTGATCCTAAGATGCATATAGGGTTTTTTTAATTAATAATTCTATGAATAAGTTAGAAAATCAAACATTGAATTATGTATCATTATATTTTATAAATTAGATACTTCAATAATAAAATCATAATCAAATTAGAAAAATATAATGTAACATATCCAATAGATTAAATTCTATGAAAGAGGCAATATCTTGAATGAAATATCTTGGATATGTATAATTTATTATCAATCTCTTCATCTAATCGACTACTTAATGCCACAAGATATAAAATAAAATAAATGAAAGAAACTAAATGACAAATATAAGAAACGTAAATGAAAATCAACCAATGAAAAATAAACTTAAATTATCATAATATATTAAAACAATTAACAATTAACATTAAAGCTAATAAAATAATCTATTACTAACACTATTAACAAAATTATTATTAAACTTAAAATAAGGTAAAAGAATAAAACCTATATAAATAACAAAACTAACCAAGTACTTCAAATATTAACTAAGTAAATAAAACTATGATTAAATAGTAAACAAATAGCAATAAGATAATAAATAAATAAAAAAGAATAAATAATGAAAGGAACAACAAAAAGATAAATGAATGTGTAAATAAGTAAGTAGCTGAAAAAAATAACAAAAACTAGAATAGAAACAAGATCTGATCTAAAACATAAGAAAACATAACAAATAGAAAATAACTTATTCTATAAAACAAATTATCTAATTAAGAAATATAAATCTACCTAAGAACATAATAAATGAAAAAAAAACAGATAAAGAAACTAAATAATTAATTTTAAATAGTAATAATACGACTAATTTAAGAAAAAGAATCTATTTAAAAAGAAAATAAAATAAGAAATAATAAAAATAAGATAAAATAATCTAACTAAATAAAATAAAATGTGCGAGACTTGGAACAAGAATTGAATTCAAGTAGATAAATATTATTTAATTGAGAAACCATAAATGATTCTAAGTACAAAATGATATTCAAGTGAAAATCAAATTACAATTAATAGATCAACAATATGTCAAAATGTGAGGTATTCATCATTATTCAAGTTAATTACAAAGAGTTGTGTTGTGATTAATATAAATACATAGAGGGGAGATTAGTATGGTGTTATTATGAAATAAAATCAAACAAAATGCACTAATAAAGACTTACATGTCTAGTATAGTCACTCAAAGAGCTAGTGAACAATACAAGTAACTAACAAATAAAAGTAAAACAAGCAAGTTTACCTTCCATGAGAGCAAGTATTGTATGTTGGCAATGAAGTCATGTGATTAGTTGTGTGATTAATAAATCTTTGGCAATGGAGCTCCTTGCACTACCTCTCCTTTACACCTTGGTAATGTTGAGTTTGGATTTGGCTTTAATTTAGTAAATAGGCATGATAACACTATAACAAAAGAGGCTTTGCATGTATTTTTGCATGATAAATTTATAACAAGAAATTTTATTTATCAAAGGGTGAGACCTTGTATTTATAGCTTCTCAAACTAACTCTAAACCTAGTGTATTTAAGTTAGTGTTAACCATGATTGAGTTTGAACTAACCCCAGTTAAATTAAGGAGAGGATATGTAATTAATATTTGGGATAAAGATCCCATTTATTAAGCATGGATCTCCATTTTTTAATTTATTGCATTTAGGAAGATATTTTTAATTCCTTAACTTTGATGATGAGGATGTCATTATGACCTTATTTTTATTGACTTTTATTTTTTCCTTTTTTAAAAAATTATTCTTACTAATTACACATGGAAAATTCACTTAAACATTTATTTTGATTTGATTAGTTAATTTATTTTGCTTAACATTTTTTCACTTTAATAATTGTTCAAGTGCCCCACTTAATGGGCCCAAATGCCAAACTATCAGTTTTTTAGTCTACAAGTTGATTGAAGATGAGTTTCTGAGAGTTTATTATTGCTTACAAGATAATACCCAAAATAAGGATGCTTAAACATGATTCAGAACACTAATGTCTAGTGTAAAGACAAAATTAGTACATCTAGTGATTCATAAGCTTAATTTGCATTGTTTGGAAGAAATCAATCTGAAGACTAGTTGTGGCTAGAATATGGTGTGTACAATGTGCATATGACTACATATCTAGAATCATAAAATGATATTAATGCCTGAAATTTTTTAGATAAATAGTTGTGAATAAATTAGTAAACCTACATATACATGAGTTACTCAAGTAGATTATTTTACAATCAAATAATGTATTATTTGTTCTATTTTCAAATGATTATTCAATTTTAGATATGATTGCATAGAATAAGGAAAAATTTTAAACTTAGAATATCTCTTAATACATGTGTGTTTCTCACTTTGTTATGTGCCTTAAAGCTCTTTATAAAGTTATTATTCCTTGAGATGGTTATGAATCAAGTTATAACTATTTTTTTTGCTAGTTATAGTTAAAATTAATTGATTTTAAAGTCAATTAGTTAATTTATAATTTTCTAAAGTTTCAACTTAACTTTATAATTTGACTTTAATAAAATCCAAGTGATTAAATAATAAAGTAGATGAAATTATAAATTTTAATGGGTGGGAGTGGGGGCTCTTTACTTGCTTGGACATTAGTTCAAAAAACCATTTATCTAAGCACATACTAAATAATCTATAAATGTTAAAAATCAAAATAACTTGACATCCTTAAGATTCATATTCCATAAATAACAATTATTCAAGATTTTACACTTTCAATATCCATTTAATTACAATCTTAGCTTTTGGAAAAACCGTGTATAATTTTTTTGTTGATGTTTCAGAACATTACCCATGTTCCTTCATCAAGAGAAAGAAAGAAACTTATTTGGAACAACCATCATATGCTTCATAAAATCTAAATAAAAATATAGCCTTTGCTAGAGGTTTATAATTAATAAATAGAAATTTTTGTTACCTATAAGTCTCTTATTTGGAAAAAAAATCCCTTTTGATTTAAACTGTGTTTAGAAAAAAAAAATCTAAATGGATTTTTCATTAAATTAAGTAGATAAATGTCAAATAAACCTAGTGTATTAATATTTATTACAATTTGAACAAATATTATTATAATAAAATTAATTCTAAATAGATTAATTAATTACCTATTAAATAAAATGAATGTTTTGATTAATTAATTAACTATCTATTTATTCTAAATTGCGATCAATTAAATAAATTATTTGTTAATAAATGAAATGCAAACAAACTAATGTATTGGAATTAAATTCACTGCATAAAATTATAAATCATTAATAATAAGTTTCTATGCATGACCAATCCCAGTCCTTCATCTATGTTTAAATTGTAGGAATGTTGATTGATTTAAATGGATTCCTTCAGTTGATGCTTTTGGTAATGGTTTTCAACGACAATAGCTCTAGCATCTCTAATGTTGCTAGCATGTTTGGAAATAACTCTTGAAATACCAAACATTTTATCAACATTTAATATACTAGAGTTATTGATTTTTAAAACCATAACCAAAATCATAAACTAAAGGAGACCATTTAAATCAATAAACACCCCTGTAATTTAAATAGATATGAAGGATTGGGGATTGATCATGTGCATAAACTATATGAAAGTAAAATAAGATATATCTACAACATATTCTATTCAATAATATCCAATCTTAGAGAAGTTAATTAACTAACAATCCACCTAGAAATACTTTGTTATATCAAGGCCATGACCAATAATAAATCCGATAAACCTATACTAAGGGATTTATTATCACACAATGGAAAAGGGTAGGTTTCCAAGGCCTCTAGTCAAATGTCATTTTGTTATAACCCTATCTAGCACTTATGATTTTAATAATAATAAGCAAACCAATCTACTAAATGAACATGCAAGTTAATCTAATGAATGAGTATACAATCTAATCTAGTGATCACTAAAGCTTATGGCACAAATGAGGAAGATAACAAAAAAGTAAAGATATATATTATTTTTTTTATCATAACATAAATAATATTAATCAAGGATTGATACAATTCAATCTATTAATTATACAACATCTATTTATTGAAATATGAATGGATAAGAATATACATAGCTTTTTGAATTAAATATATTAAGCCTCAATCTCTCCCTTAGCCAATAGTGCTTTGTAAGATGTTATTGTGGCTTGTAAATATCATAAGGATAAATAATATCTAGGCTGCAAGATTTTTTTTATGCATCTAAGACCTCCACAAGATAAGTACTACATATCCAAGGTAAAAACCTAAGAAATTAAAAACCTATATTGATACTATAAGTGTAGTCACCAAAAAGTGGTATTTGAGTGATAAGAGTAGTACTTGATACTTCTCATCCCTAGCTTAATCCTATACCTATCATAGATCCTATTATCACACTTATCCAGACTTCATGTAGAACAAAAGTATCTCTAGTTAGCTCTAGAGCAATCCCATACTCTCATTTCCCAATCCTAGCCCTATGTGCCTAGTTTTCTACTAATTAGACACTAGTGCCCTAATAAAGACACTAGTGACACATGGATCTAGTGTCCCCAAAATGGTGCTAATGTCATTTTCCATATATTTTTCTAAATGGATATATTTTCAAAACTAAAACTTCCTAGGGTCAGCCTAGACATATTTTATCACTCACACAAGCATCAAAAAAATATATATACATGAAGTTTAGACCTCTAAACACTATATGGAAACCAAATGCAAAATACACATTCAAACTTAGAATAAATTTTTCATAATTAAGGTTACCAATTCCTATTTTTTCCTACATCTAAATACTATCATCTACAGTTATCCTAGGCTTATATTACTAAAATTTATAGTCTCAAGCACATTCAAGGCACTCAATTATAATATCATATTAGTATCACTTGTACATATACCAAAACTTAAGTGGGGATAACTAAATTAGGCTTGATCCCTTCTCAGAGTAGTTTTATGTAGGAAACTCTCATCATAGTAGGGTGTTGAAGATGTCTAGCCTATCCTACTCTTTTCATCTCATGCCAATTAGAAATTGTAGATAAAAGGAAAATTAGGGTTTGATCATGAAATTAATCATTACATAAAAATATAGAGTTTCAATAATTTTTCACATAAGAAGAAACCCTAGAGATCTTGACACATATTCACATAGAATATTAGGATAGTTTTTCACAGAGGAACTACCTCCAATATCAAGACACTAAAAACACTTTCCCAATAATGCCACTATTGTCCAATTGTGGCACTAATGTCTAGGAGGGGTTATGACATTTGGATATAGTTTATGACCCTTAGACTATCTTCCACATTAGTTTATAACACCTAGATCATCTATCTCAGTTTTTATCCATCTAATTTCTTATTTTCATTATTTATTGTTAGCTTTTAGAAAAGTCAAAGTTAGTCAATTTTGTAAAAAATTAGTGGTTGTATTTTTTACATATTATTTCTTTGATTTAGTTTGTTCAACTCCTTGATAAACATAGGATTTAAACTAGTTAATTCATAAAAGGTTAAAACATTTTATGAACTTGACTTGCTTCAAACATTGCTCAAACCCTAACCCTATATGCTCTCAGGTTTTGTATCCTTCTTTTTCCTATTTTCATTGGTTGTGTTAAGATTTTTAAATTTATTACATTCCATTTTAGCAACCCTATTTCACTTTGTTTACTACATGTCATCTAAAATACCTATCTCTCTTCCATTAATAAGAAGTTTTAGGCTTAGTGGCAACCATATTGATCATATTTAGATTCATTTTATGCAAGCTTATACCATGGATAAGGGACCAATTGTAATGCCAATTTTTTATCCTTCACATCCTAATTATTTAGACTTCCATGATAATACATATGAATATGAATAATGTAATAAATATCAATATGAAACCCAATTTGCATATTAGGACACTCTTCTTCCACTTAACAATGAAAACCTAATTATAAGTAAAGATGAGTTTCTAAAAATCTTTAGAGATAGACTTGAAAAAAATCCCCTTGATCATGCATAGATTTATAATCCATAATCTAAATTAAAAAATCAAACAATGGTCAATCTTCTACTCCCCCAGATAAAATTATTATTACACCTACTTTGCGGGCAACTTAGAATGTATAATAACTAGTTTCAACTTGACAACATTTAATGATAGTTACACCTCTTATGGTTAGTTCCTCCTCTCTAGATATACAATCCATTATGCATTAGATTCATTCTTAGTAAGATAAGGTTACATCTTGAGTAGGGATCCACTAGGCCATCACATTCCTTAGATTCTCATGTTCTTTTACATACACCTTTGGCATAACACATAGAAACAACTACTTTTCCATTCAAATTCTTTGAACCTAAGCTTAAATTATGTGATGGTAAGGGTGACTTAGACCACCTCTCCAAGATTTTCACACAACATGTTTGGAATACATGTCTAATAATTGGATTTTGACCAGTTTATTTCTATCTAATCGAAAAGACTATGACTTACTATGGTTTTATGATCTACTGAATCAATCTATCACTACATTCAATCATTTGGTAGACATGTTTTTATCACACATATCCATAAAAATTAGTGGCAAGATCTTATATGCTTAAGTTGTAAAATTGAAATAAAAGTTAAATGAGCCTATTTTAGAATATGTCTTATGATAAAAGACTATATTATCTAAATTGGCTATCCCCATGGTAGATAAAGAGATTTAGGACATATTCAAATAATGTCATCTATTAGCATTACATGAAACTATCACGTTGAATAAAATATCAACATTCAAAGATTTGTACCATAGTAAAAAAAGAAAAGTCAAGATTATATCAATGGGTACACTAAAACATACAATTAGATTAGAATCAACTACCAAGAGTTCAAATAATCCTCCATACAAGGTAAGGGTTGTTAAAGGTACAATCATTGAGAGTGGGGTGAATTAGTGAGCCTAAATAGATAATATTCAATTCAAAACCTTTCAAACTCTTAGTTAATTACCACCAGCATTCATGAAGCATACACATCATTCATAGCAATAAACTAGAGAGACAAAGCAAGATCAAGCACATAAGACATGACATATGTGGGAAACCATTTTGGGGGAGAAAACCCATTGGAACCTACAATTAGACTACTATCCTATAATAACAAGATCTAATTTAGACCAATTTTAACTAATCAATGAACTATTATCCCTTATTTAGTGAGACTATAATCCCATAAGGTACTACCACACTTTTCTAGCTAAGCTACAATAATAACTAAACCATTAGTAAGTTTAAACTTGTAAGGAGACAACCCCCTAGATGTTGAGCTTCCACAATAACACCTATGAATGGATGTCTTCAACACCTGATGATGGACCTCTAATTATCACTCTTCACCTTCACACTCAATTTGTAAGAACACTATTATGCCAATAGAATTATGACCTATAGGTCATACAAATATTCCTAAATCTAATATTCTCATCAAATCATTTACTAGTAACTCTACCTCTCTTTTGCTCCACAATTCACACACATAAGCCTCTCTCAAATCTCTCACAAGTTTAGAAATCATCATCTTTGATTTCACTATATATAGATCATTCATGATTATCACCATTTTGGTCAACCAAAAGGCATGCCTTAACCCTTAAGGAATATATATCATCAATACAAAACTCAATACCATTAACATAGGTCATCCATATCACCCATGGATCACCTAAAGTAGCTACACCTATCAAATAGGCCCTTGTAGCCCTTATAGGTCTTATGGAGACCTATTCACCCATTTAGCACATCATCAGTCAAAATAAGAACATAAGAACACTTTAAAATGCTTGGAACCATTCTAAATGAATGCTTTGACATCCTAAAATTATCACAATCACCAAAACACTCTTTTATTAAAGCATAATTTGCTCAAATGATATTTTGTGCAAACAGTCACCATAAACAAATACACAGTCAACTTCTAAACCTTTGTTCATTCTATTTTTGATTGGTCAAATATTCATAATATAAAAAAATCATTCTCATAGAGTATACAACATGATCCAATAGATAATTCATCATTAAACATTGAAATAATAATATAAAAAGCTCAATTATCCTTCTCAGGTTACTTGTAGAACATAGTCAAACATAGAGACAACTTTGGAGATTAGTATCTTTATCTATACATACATTTAGACCTTTAAATATATATTTATATAATCATATTTGAGTATTATATAATTTTTCTTTTAACACCATGATAAAATTCCACATAGATCAAAATTTATTGCTAAAAAACTAGACATTGTTCTTTCTTTTATTAAATTCAAATATTTGAATTCAAATGGTCATAGTTAAACATCAAACATTATTCTCATATCTTGTGTCCTCACTAATTTAGATTAAATACATACCATTGATATTATTTTAAATTTAATTCATATTGTGTTAATAACTAGACATCAATCTTTGAATAGCTGACCTCATCTCATGTAATCTAACAACTTTGACTCAACGCACACCATCGATCTTCTGTATATAGCTCAGTCTTTAATATTGATAAATAACTATCACTTTGACCTATTGACTTTAATATACAACATTAATCTTGATTAGTATAAATACCCACTCACCATTTATCCTTGGAAGAATATTTATATTTATCTTTGCTCATTTTTAAACAACATGCACTTCTTACCATCTCACTCAATACTACTATTGGATCAGTCTTGTACATCACATATGCACCATTGGATCTTAGAAGAAGCTAAATATTTATCTCTATTGACTAACAAACACTTTAAACTCTTTGAATTGGTGTGTATTATATATCTATATGTAAAAATTATTATACACCATTGGATCTCTATTTGGTCTTGATCTTTAACCTTGTGAAAAAATGACTATGGGGACCATTGCTTATCTACCTAAAAGGGAAAATTTACACCTCCATATATTTTGCTTCACTCAAGCACATGTTCTAAAATTTGGAGCATATGATATACTCACATAGAAGAATCAAATATTGTGTCAATATGCTCTTAGAACCCTCACATTTGTGGTATATAATGAAATTAAAATGATCATTTATATTTTTCTATTCACAAAGCCAAATATGTCAAGAATTGTCTAGGAAGACCAACTTTACAATGCATAGCTTTTGTTGTGATTTAGTGTTGGACCTAAATTTTTTTAGATATTAACTAGGCATAAATATTATCAAACCCATATTATTACCTTCTCTTGAAATATCTACAGATGTAAGAAATTACACCATAAAAATTCCTACTTAGATTTTATTACCACATTACAAATTTGACTATGGGAAAACACTGTCAAAATGCATGAGAGCCCAACTTTGCACTTGTATATATTTTATCACACTTCATCGATAGACTTGAGACTTTGAGAATAGAAACTAGGGACTAATGTGATCACAACCATATGATTAGCTCTTCCTGACTCATTCATACATAGTAATTATGACATCATCAGACTACCTACTTAGATTTTTTGCTATTAGAACCCAAAATGTCTAGATGAGAACAATGATGAATTAGTAAAATTCTAGTTATGCACACAAGCTCTCCAAAGCATAAAAAAAATCTTATATGACTTCTTACACATTATAAATACTCCATACTCAATAATAACATCTCTAATCATGCCAAAACTAAAAATCAACCAAGTATCCTTCAAGCATACTAGGACAAGCACAATGCACACTTTGTCATTGTCACTTAGGCTATCAAGGCACTTCATCCACTCACTAGGACACTTTCATGACATATTTGAAAATTCTATAAAAAGGTTCATTGAAAGTAAAAATGATCCAAATTTCACATTTAACATACCTTTAGAGCCATCTTCTCACTTGGTTTTATCAGCTCCTCCACACAGAGAATTCACCAACCTTACAAAATTACCGGCACATGTTTTACAAAAAAATTTGGAATGTAATTTCCTATATCTCTCTCCCATCAAAGAGGTTTATAAGACATAGCATATTCCAAATAAATATGATTCAAATGCATTTTGAGAATATCATAGGGTGCTAGGCCATACAATAAACAAATGTATAAGCCTAGAACATAAGATACAGGATTTGATTGAGGCTAATATTATTGATGTGCGCACACACATAAAGGTACTAAAAATAAAATAAATAGAAGATAAGCCATTGAAAATATTCTTAGATATATTTCCAAATCATACAAAAAAGGAGAAAGGGAGCACTTAAGGTGTTCACTACGTATATAAAGCACATCCACCACCAGATTCATATCACACTACTACGAAGGAAGCACACCCACTACATAATATCATTAGTGTGTACCATACTATATTTATTGCTAGGATACTCATCACATTATTAGAGAAAGATATTATTAATGATTATACATATTTATATACACTCTTTGTATAAGCCTACATAGATCACCATCCTAATTAGAGTGTCATGGTTGATAATGGGTCAAGTATTAGCATGTGTACACTCATAATTCTACATTATTTAAGGTATTCATAATAGGATATATACCCTATAGACACAATTATAAGTGGTTTTAATGGCTATGTTTAGAGATCCATATAAATATTGTACTTCAACTACAAGTGGGACCAACACATATGGCCACTAGGTTATTAGTAGTACCTAATGTAGGAGTATTTGACATGTTATTGGGTAGGCCATGGATATAGTATCTATGATCCATATAATTGATAGTGCACATATGCCTAGAATTTATACATGGAAATTAGGTGATCATAGTTGAGGGCTATCCATATGAGTATCATCTACATGTCTCATAACCAATTCCTACACAATTACTAGTTGTAGCATAGTTACCAATTATAGCTATGAGCATTGTTTATATTAATAAACTATAGAGTTCAGTGGAACCAATAGTTCAGGTATGGTTTACTCCTAGAGTGTTTCCATGTACTCATTTTTGTCAAGATGAAGTTACATGCTTTAGATAGGTTATTTCAAGGCTTCTTCCTTCAATTGAAATAATAGAAACACTTCAAGGATATGGGTGACCTATATTTGAAGTGAATATCTAGATATGATTGGTTCCCTTAGTGAATCACCTGAACTAACACTAAATATTCAAATTAAAAGAGTAAAATGGATAGATAGAAAAGGGTATAAAATAATTGAAATAAAACATGGTGATGCACTAGAAATGTGACTCTTGGTTTGCTTGCTACTTGCATAATGAAACTAGAAGGGTTGATAGGAACTACAAAACTCCAAAATTACAGAATATTGCATAAGTGTTTCATAGAGGGGCTTGAATATATGACAAAACTCAATAGGGGTGAAAAATAATCCATAGTTGAATTTTTCATAAACTTGATAAAAACACAAACTATGACCTATAAAATAAAACATATCTTACATGAAGGTTAGGAGAAATAGACAACAATCAAAGGAGAAATAAAATTAAACGCAAGGAAAGATCAACAAAACTTAAATTTAACATAACAATGCAAGCATGAAATAAGGCAAAAATTAGATTTTTATTTCTCCAAAGGCATTCCAAACTTGACAAGAATTATTTTACAAAGGATAGATCCTTGTTTTTATAGATTGCAAAGGGGAAGAGAGAGATGAGGGAAAATTCAAGGAAAGAGAATAAATTCAACCCACATTCCTTATCTTGTATTTGATTAGTAGTAATATGATTGTCTTAGAGTGAAAATAAGTTAAAAAGGAAGGGAATAAACTTTAAACAAGATCCACCACCCTCTATCTTTGTCTCCCACCTCCATGTAGCACCAAATTTGGTGCCTTACTTCACACATGTGAGAGAAAATATAAAATGGTAAACCTCTTGTCCCTCCCTCCATGTGAACATAATATTTGAAGGCCAATTTAAATCAACTTTTGACATTACATAAGATAACAAAATCATAGATCCAATAAAAATTTAACCCCACCTTAACACATGGGAGAGCAAGGACATGTGAATCACTAAATACAAGAGGATATGTCTTTTAGTGATATGCCATGCCCCACCTTCACACATGTGATTTTTTCCCCATAAAATATTCTCTATGGGCCATGCCACATCATTTTAAATACACCTCGCCATTATGCCACATCACCATGCACAATCACTATGAATAGTAACCATGAATAATGCATGTGAAAAGTGTTTCATGAATAGTGTTTGGTGAGTAGTAATATTAATCCCATTAATACACATGGTGTGAGTTCATGAAGACTATGTAAAATTTACAATCCATGTTGTAACCAAATGGTTACTGGAATAATAAACATTCTGGTGAGGTCTGTGGGATGACTACCTGCTAGTCATGAATCTAGTACCCTTATGTATTCCATTGGGCATAAATTCATATATGTTCCATCATAAATATGATTTTTATCATGTCTTCAATTCCTTGAAATAATCTCTTAAAAACTAAAATTTAATTTCCACATAAGAAAATAACAATAAGAACAACTACATGTGTATGCAGGCACTTGGAGGAAAGAAACTACAACTAAACTACTAAAATAATGTACACGTAGGAACTTGAAGAAAATAAAAAACATATAACTTACCCTAAACTAACCAATCAAAAGGCCATCTAAACAAATCCATTGATTGGTTCTAAAAAATAGCTACCCTTCCTAATCAACTTAATATGATCTTCATGTTTAAGGGTAGCCAACAAAAGGTGGAGAATGATTAAATGTTAAATGTATTCATGATATACTTCTTTAATAATGTAAAAAAAATAACTTACCCAATCTAGTTGAATACATATACAACTATTTGGCTTTTATGAGTAAGATGATTCTTCTTCTCTTACTGCTTAATATTGTGCTCTAGATTGAGTACAACATGTGATGGCTTTTCCTACTAGCTCACAATATTTCTTCAAATTCTTTAATGATATCACAATATTGTTTACATGCTTCATCAAGATATTATTTAGGGTCCATGATAGCATAAAACTGATTTGAAACCAAAATGATTAGAGTCCCCATTGATGCTTGTGAAACTACCTCCAAAGGTTAATATACTAAATAACAACACCAAAAAATATTTAGTAGATGAAAATTTGTCCCATCAGGTGTGCTAACAATTGTTGTCAAGATGAATTTACACCCTTTAGAGAAGATGTTTCAAGTATTCTCCCTTCAACTGACACAATAGAAACACTTCAAAGCTATGGGTGACCTATAGTTGAAGGGAATCTCTAGAGAGGTTTAGTTCCCCTAGTGAATCGCCTAAACTAACACAAACTACTCAAATTTTAAGAGGAAAGTGATAAAGAGAAAAGGGTAACAAGGAATTGAAATAAAAGATGGTGATGCACCCAAAATGTGATTTTTTCTTTCTTACTACCTACATAATGAAAATAGAAAGGATGATAGAACTACATAATTCCCAAATTGAGGACTCTTGCACAAGTGTTTCATAAAGGATATTGAAGATATGACAACACTTAGGAGGGGTGACAAATGACTCCATAGTTGAATCTTGCATAAACTTGATAAAAACACAAACTATGACCTATAAAATAAAACTTGTCTTGCATGAAGATTAGGAGAAATGGATAATAATCAAAGGGGAAATTAACTTCACCATAATTAAATATCAACAAAACTTAAATTTAACACAATAATATAAGCATGATAGAAGGCAAAAAGAAAATTTATGTTTCTCCAAAGGCATTCTAAACTTTCCAAGAATTATTTTAAAAATAATAGATCTATGTTTCTATATATTACAAAGGATAAGAGAGAGATGAGAGGGAAAATTTAAGGAAAGAGAATAAATTCGACCCACATTCCTTGTCTTGCATGTGATAAATAGTAATATGATTGTATTGGAGTGAAATTAAGTCAAAAAGGAAGGGAATAAACTTTAGACAAGATCCACCACCCTCTATCTTTATCTCTCACCTCTATGTGACACCAAATTTGGTGCACCACTTCATAGATGTGAGAGAAAATATAAAATAGTGAACCTATTGTCTCTTCCTCCATGTGAACATAAGATTCAAAGACCAATTTAATTCATCTTTTGACCTTACATAAGACAAGAAAATCATAAATCCACTAAAAAATGTGCCCCACCTTCACACATGTGAGAGCAAGCATATGTGAATCACTAGATACAAGAGGATATGTCCTTTAGTGATATGTCACACTCCACCTTAACACATATGATATTTTACTCATAAAATATTCCCTATTGGCCATGCCAAATCATTTGAAATACACCTCACCACTATGCCACATCACCATTCCTAGTCATAATGAATAGTAACCATGAATAATGTCTATGTGAATAGTGTTTGGTGAATAGTAATATTAATCCCATTAATAAACATGGCATGATTTATTGAAGACTAGGTAAATCTTGAAATCTATGTTGTAACCAAATTGTGACTCAAACAATTAACATTTTGGTGACCTCTATGTGATGATTACTTGTTAGTCATGAATCCAGTAGCCTTATGTTTTCCCTTGGGCATGGATTCATATATGTTCCATCAAAAATATGATTTTTATAATGTATTCAATGCCTTGAAACAATCTGTAAAAAACTAAAATTTACCTTCCCCACAATAAAAGAACAAGAATAACTACATGTGTATGCAGGCACTTGGAGGAAAGAAACTATAACTAAACTACTAAAGCAATGTGTATGTAGGTACTTGGATAAAATAAAAAACATAAAACCTATTATAAACTAACCAATCAAAATTCCATCTAAACAAAGCTAGTTACTAGTGCTAAAAAATAGCTACCCTTCCTAATCAACTTAATATGATCTTCATGCTTAAGCATAGCCAACAAAATGTGTAGAATGATTAGATGTTCAATGTACTGGTGATTTAGTTCTCCAAGAATGTAAAAAAAAAACCACTTACCCAATATAATTGAATGTATATACAACTATTTTAGATTGGATGAGTAAGATGATTCTACTCTTCTTGTTGCTCAATGATATGCTCTAGATTTAAACAATATGTGGTGGATTTTCCTTATCAGCTCCCAATATTACTTCAAATTCTTCAATGATATCATAATATAATTTCCATGCTTCATCAAGATATTCTTTAGGGCCCATGATAACATAAGATTAATATGAAACCATAATTATTGGAGTCATCATTGATGCTTGTGAAACTACCTCCAAAGGATGATATACTGAATAACAACAACAAAAATATTCAGTGGATGAAAATTTGTCCCACTAAGCATGCTACAAACTATTGTCAAAATGAAGTTTCACCCTTTAGAGAAGTTGTTTTCAAGGCTTCTCCCTTCAACTGACACAATGTAAACACTTCAAGGCTATGTGTGACCTATAGTTGAAGTGAATCTCTAGAGAGGGATAGTTCCCCTAGTGAATCACCTAAATTAACACTAACTACTCAAATTACAAGAGGAAAAGGGATAAAGAGAAAAGGGTAACAAAGAATTTAAATAAAATGTGGTGATGCAACAAAAATGTGATTATTGGCTTACTTGTTACCTGTACAATGAAACTAGAAGGGATGATAGAACTACACAACTCTTAAATTGAGTACATTTACATAAGTGTTTCATAGAGGGGCTTGAAGCTATGACAACATTTAGGTGGGGATGACAAATGACTCCATAACTGAATCATGCATAAACTTGATAAAAAAATAGACTATGACCTAAAAAATAAAACCTATCTTACATGAAGTTTAGGAAAAATGGACAACAATCAAAGGGGAAATTAACTTCACTACAAGGAAAGATCAATAAAATTTAAATTTAACACAATAATTCAATCATAGAAGAAAGGAAAAAGTAGATTTCTATTACTCTGAAGGCATTCCAAAATTGCCAATATTTATTTTACAAAGGATAAATCATTGTTTTTATATATTACAAAGGAGAAGAGAGAGATGAGAGGTAAAATTCAAGGAAAGAGAATAAATTCAAACCATATTCATTTTCTTTCATGTGATCCATAGTAATATGCTTGTCTTGTAGTGAAAGGAAGTCAAAAATGAAGGGAATCAACTTTAGACAAGATCTACCACTCTCTATTTTTGTCTCTTACCTCCATGTGATACCAAATTTAGTGCCCCACTTCACACATATGAGATAAAATCTTAAATATTTAACGTCTTGTCTCTTCTTCCATGTGAACATAAGATTTGAAGACAAATCTAAATCATATTTTGACCTTACACAAGACAATAAACTCATAGAGCCACTCAAAAATGCAACCCACCTTCACACATGTGAGAGTAAACACATGTGAATCACTAAAGATAAGAAGATATGTCCTTTAGTGATATGTCATGCCCCAAATTCACACATGTGATATTTTCCTCATAAAATATTATGTATGGGCCATGTCATATCATTTTAAATAGACCTCACCACTATGCCACATCATAACTATGCTACATCACCATGTACAATCACTATGAATAGTAACCATGAATAGTGTCTATGTGAATAGTGTTTGGTGAATAGTAATATTGTTCCCATCAATAAAAATGGTTTGAGTTTATGAAGACTAAGTAAAGCATGCAGTCCATGTTGTAACCAAATGGTGATTGGAATAGTGACATTATGGTGACCTCTATGGGATGATTGCCCACTGATCACAAATCTAATACCCTTATGCAGTCCATTGGGCATGGACTCATATATGTTCAATCATAAATATGATTGTTACCATGGCTATAATGCCTTGAAATAATCTCTAAAAAAATGAGATTTACCTTTCCCAAAAGAAAAGAGCAACAAAAACAACTACATGTGCACACAAGCACTTATAGGAAAGAAACTATAACTAAAGGACTAAAATAATATGTACACAGGAACTTGGAGAAAACAAAAAACATATAACCTACCCAAAATTACTAATTAAAAGGTCATCTAAGCAAATCCATTGACTGGTTCTAAAAATTAACTACCCTTTGTAATCAACTTAATATGATCTTCATGCTTAAGGGTAGCCATCAAAAGGTGGATAAGGATCAGATGTTTAATGTACTGGTGATATATGTAAACAAAATCACTTACCTAATCTAGTTGAATGCATATACAACTATTTTGGAGTGGATGAGTAAGGTGATTTTCCTCCTCTTATTGCTCAATGTTTTTCTCTGGATTGAGCATAAAATGTGGTGGTTTCTCTTTATTATCTCCCAATATTGCTTTAAATTATTCAATGATATCATAATATTTTTTCCATGATTCATCTCTTTAGGGTCTATGATAACATAGTATTGATCTGAAACTAGAATGATTAGACTTACCATTGATGCTTGTGAAACTACTTCCAAAGGTTGGTATATTGACTAACAACACCAAAAATTCTCTATTAGATGAAAATTTGTCCCACTAGGCATGCCAAAAATTGTTTTAAAGATGAAGTTTCACCCTTTGGAGAATTTGTTTCTAGGCTTTTCCCTTCAACTAACACAAAGGAAATAATTCAAGGCTATGGGTGACCTATAGTTGAAGTGAATCTCTAGAGAGGGTTGGTTCCCCTAGTGAATCACCTAAACTAACACTAACTACTCAAATTTCAAGAGGAAAAGGATAAAGAGAAAAGGGTGATAAGGAATTGAAATAAAATATGGTGATGCACCTGAAATGTGATTCTTAGCTTGCTTGTCACCTACACAATGAAACTAGAAGGGATGATACAACTACACAACTCCCAAATTGAGGAATCTTGCATAAGTTTTTCATAAAGGGGCTTGAATCTATGATAACACTTAGGAGGGGTGACAAAAGAATCCATAGTTGAATCTTTAATAAACTTGATAAAAACATAGGCTATGATCTACAAAATAAAACCTATCTTACATGAAGGTTAGGAGAAATAAACAACAATCAAAGGGGAAATTAACTTCACCATAAGTAAAGATCAACAAACCTTAAATTTAACACAAAAATTTAGGCATGGAAGAAGGCAATACATATATTTATATTGCTCCAAAGTCATTCCAAACTTGCTAAGATTTCTTTTACAAAGGATAGATATATGTTTTTATAGATTACACATGAGAATAGAGAGATGAGAGGGGAAATTCAAGGAAAGAGAATAAATTTGACCCACATTCCTTGTCTTACATGTGATAAATATTAATATTCTTCTCTTGGAGTGAAAATAAGTCAAAAAAGAAGGGAAAAAACTTTAGACAAGATATACCACCCTCTGTCTTTGTCTCCCACCTCTATGTCACACTAAATTTGGTGCCCCACTTCATACATGTGAGATCAAATCTGAAATAGTGAACCTCTTGTCTCTTCCTCCATGTGAACATAAAATTCAAAAACTAATTTAAATAAAATTTTGACCTTACATAAGATAATAAAATCATAGGTGCACTCAAAAATGTACCTCACCTTTACACATGTGAGAGCAAGCAAATGTGAATCACTAAATACAAGAATTTATGTATATTAGTGATATGCCATGACCCACCATCACACATGTGAGTGTTTCATCATAAAATATTCTCTATGGGCCATGCCACATCATTTAAAATGCACCTCACCACTACGCCAAATCATAACTATGCCACATCACCATGTGCAATCACTATGAATAGTAACCATGAATAGTGTCTATGTTAATAGTGTTTGGTGAATAGTAATAATATTCCCATTAATAAACATGGTGTGAGTTCATGAATACCATGTAAACCTTACAATCCATGTTATAACCAAATGGTGATTGAAATTGTTAACATTATGGTGACCTCTGTAAGATGACTACTTATTAGTCATGAATCTAGTATCCTTATGTAGTCCATTGGGCATGGAGTCATATATGTTCCATCTAAAATATTATTTTAATCATGGATTCAATTCATTTAAATAATCTCTTAAAAATTGAAATATACTTTCCCCATAAGAAAATAACAACAAGAATAATTACATATGCACATAGGCACTTGGAAGAAAGAAACTACAACTAAACTACTAAAATAATGTGAAGACATGAACTTGGATAAAATAAAAAATATATAAACTACCCTAAACTAACCAATCAAAAGTTTATGTAAACAAGGCCATTAACTAGTTTCTAAAAAATACTTACTCATCCTAATCAACTTAATATGTTCTTCATACTTAAGGGAAACCAAAAAAAGGTGGAGAAGGATCATATGTTCAATACACAGTGATATTATTCTATAATAACATAAAAAAATCACTTACTATATCCATTTGAATAGATATAAAACTATTTTGGAGTGGATGAGTAAGATGATTATGCTCCTTTTGTTGCTCAATGTTGTGTTTTGGATTGAGCACAACATGTAGTGGCTTCTCCTTACCATCTCCCAATGTTGCTTCAAATTCTTAAATGATATCATAATATTGTTTCCATGTTTCATCAAGATCTTATTTATGGTCCCTGATAACATGGGACTGACCTGGAATCATAATTATTGGAGTTGTCGTTGATGCTTGTGAAACTACCTCCAAAGGTTGATATACTGAAGAACAACACAAAAAAATATTTAGTAGATGAAATTTTTTCCCACAAAGTATCCCAAAAATTGTTGTCTATATGAATTTCCACCCTTTTGAGAAGTTGTTTCAAGGCTTCTCCCTTCAACTGACACAATGTAAACACTTCAAGGCTATGGGTGACCTATAGTTGAAGTGAATCTCTAAAGAGGTATGGTTCCCTAGTCAATCACCTAAACTAACATTAACTACTCAAATTAAAATTGGAAAAAAGGATAAAGAGAAAAGGGTAACAAGGAATTGAAATAAAAGATGGTGATGAACCCAAAATGTCATTCTTGGCTTGCCTAAAACCTACACAATGAAACTAGAAGGGATGATAAAATGACACAACTCCCTAATTGAGGACTCTTGCATAAGTGTTTCATAAAGGGTCTTGAAGCTATGAAGACACTCAAAATGGGTGATAAATGATTCCAAATCTAAAACTTGCATAAAATTGATAAAAACACAGACTATGACTTGTAAAAAAAAACTATCTTGTAAGAAGGTTAGTAGAAATGGAAAATAATCAAAGGGGAAATTACCTTCACCACAAGGAAATATCAACAAAACATGAATTTAACACAACAATGTAATCATGGAAAAAGGCAAAAATAAGATTTATATTGCTCCAAAGGCATTCCAAACTTGCCAAGAATTATTTTACAAAGGATAGATCCATGTTTTTAGAGATTACAAAGGAGAAGAGAGTCATGTTTTTATAGCAATCCATTGGGAATGGAGTCATATATGTTCCATCACAAATTTGATTGTTATCATGGATGAAATGCCTTGAAACAATCTATAAAAAACTTAAATTTACCTTCCCCACAAGAAAAGAACAACAAGAATAACTACATGTGACCATAGGCACTTAGAGGAAAGAAACTACAAATAAACTACTAAAATAATGTACACACAGGCACTTGGAGAAAATAAAAAACATCTAAGCTACCCTAAACTAACCAATCAAAATTCCATCTAAACAAATCCATTGATTGGTTCTAAAAAATAACTATCCTTCCTAATCAACTTAATATGATATTCATGCTGAAGGGTAGCCAACAAAAGGTGGATAAGAATCAAATCTTCAATATACTAGTGATATACTTATCCAAGAATGTAAATAAAATCACTTACCCAATCCAATTGAATGGATATACAAATATTTTGGTGTAGATGAGTAAAATGATTCTAATCCTCTTGTTACTCAATGTTGTTCTCTGGATTGAGCACAACATGTGGTGGCTTCTCCTTATCAACTCCCAATATTGATTTAAATTCTTCAATGATATCATAATAATGTTTCCATGCTTCATCAAGATCTTCTTTAGGTTCCATGATATCATAAGACTGATCTAAAACCAAAATTGATTGAATGTTCCATTGATGCTTGTGAACTACCTCCAAATCTTGATATACTAAGGAATAACACCTAAAATTCTTTAGTAGATAAATTTTTTTCCCATCAAGCATTCCTAAAACTATTGTCAAGATAATGTTGAACCCTTTGGATAAGTTGTTTCAAAGCTTCTCCCTTCAACTAACATAATGGAAACACTTCAAGGCTATGGGTGACCTATAGTTGAAATGAATCTCTAAAGAGGGCTAGTTCCCCTAGTGAATCACCTAAAATAACACTAAATACTAAAATTTCAATAGGAAAAGGTATAAAGAGAAAATGGTAACAAGGAATTGAAATAAAATATGGTGATGCACTCAAAATGTGATTCTTATCTTGCATACTACTTACATAATGAAACTAGAAGGGCTGATAGAATTATACAACTCCTAAAATAAATACTCTTACATAAGTGTTTCATATAAGGGCTTGAAGCTATGACAAAACTCAAGAGGGTGACAAATGACTCCATACCTGAATCTTGTAGACACCTAAATCTAGCTACCGATAACCTCCAATCAGGGTTTTGGCCAATTTCCACCTAAAATGCTTAATTTGGCCTAAAACACTAAAACACACACAATAATGTGAAATTGATGTATTCAAGTGCCAATTTTGGCCAAGGTATCATTAAATGGGGTAATGCAATTTATGGGCTAGCTAACTTTAATCAGATCAATTTGAGTCAAAATGCTAATTTTGCACCTAGGTGCTCTAGATTTCTCTTTACTATCAAATCTCTTGCACAAGACATGTACATTTCTTATTTTTTTTTGTAGCATTATAAATGGGAATACATTTCCAATGCATCTAACATCACCTTCCAATTCTAATCTATTCAAATTTTGGACCAATAATAAGACATTATGATCAATTTGAGTAATTTGTGCATAAATTGCTTAAACATGCTTAAGAGCTAATTAATCCAAATTAGAGCATAATTATTAAATCCATCGAAACTTGTTAAGCACTTATTTTTGGAAATAAATATTGAATATCTACATCATCAAGTGACCTCATTTCTTGGAAAGACATCCCTAGGCCATAAATACCATAAATATTAGGATTCATGCCCTCCATGCCTCATCAACGCCTTCCATGATGCCCTCTATGCCTCTTAATTTCCTCTTCTTCCAATGTCATGATGAGGATAATTATAAACTTAATTCCAAAAATTGAATTAATCCTCAACCACACATCTCAATCTTGAGATGGATAGTTTAGGTTGATTTTAGACATTCTAAAAAATCTATAAATAGGATGCCTTACCACATGAATTTTAAGTCTTGATAATGTAAAGTTATAATGCAAGATTGGTTCCAAAAGCTTCATGAAACTAGTTTTACCATGTAAAATTTATTCCAATCCAAGCCAAGCCAAAATCCTAAGGTGCCAAGGAGAGATGGAGGTGTTCAAGCTTCCATTGCTAAGGACTTCATGACTACAAGCCAAGCAAGCCACTACTACAAAGGCATTTGGAGCATCCAAGGAAGGTGAAGGAATGTGTTTTATTCCTTACTTTTTAGTTGTGTTTGTCATTTTTTGTTAACTAATATCTCCCTAGTGTCTAGGCCTAGAGATGTTATTCTATTAGTGTGTTTATTTCATTTTATTTTCATTTTGGAACTAACACCATACTAACCATCCTCTCTTGAGTTAAATTCCTAGAGCACATAATGGCACACTTGGTGGGACTAGACACATCTCACACCTAAAAATGATCAATTTTCAACTCTAAAATATTTATTTAGACCTTTAAAACGCATGCAAATTGATTTTATAACTTTATTTTGCCATTTTTGTTTGCCACGGTTTTACACAATAACTGTCGTTGATAAGTAAGACCAACATCGGTTACATAGCTTAATCGATGTCGATTAGAAAATTTGACATCTATTATATACTTTTTGATACAGTCATATTAGTATATCTGATATCAGTTAGATAATAAATATTGGTTTGCCAAAATAACCATCATCAGTTGTATATAATCGACATCAGTCACAGTGTTTTTTCCTAAAACATAGACCCGAGAGCTATATTTTTTAAAGTTTATTGTTTTAAACCAAAAAGAGATTCAAATCTAAAGGACCTACTAACATTTTTACTATAGGACCAAGCTTGACATTTACTCAAAACATTTTTAGATCACCTTTTTCATGCTTAAAAATAAATTAGGAACCTTGTTTTGGTGTTTACAAATAATTTAGATGATTTTGGTGAATGTTTTCAAAGTTTGAAACTAAGACCAAAGAGTCAAATGAAGACCACCAAATATTTCATTTGGGCTTAAAATTGAACACACTTGTCAATTCTTATTTGTAATAATTGTTTAATTAGATTTTGTTTAGCAAAAAGAGGAATGTTGTGTGTATGTTCTTCCATTTGTCCCCTTTAGGGAACCCTTGGAATCAAAAGTGCCATTCCTATTACACATATCCTAGTACAAGGCTTAGAAATAATGTCATCTAGAACACTCCCCAAAAACTTGTCAAAGTTTGGGTGACCTTGAAAATGACCCTAAAGTCTTTCTATTTCATACTTTATTTTTATGCAAACTTGGCTTATGAGAGGGACTTCATCACCTCCCATGAGTTCTTTAGGGAAGATTTGACCCAAGGTTTAATCTCCCAGCATTGACTTCATTTGGCTCCTTTAGAGTTGCATGTGGGATGTAGTGGCACTTTGGACATCACACTACAATAAGTGAACAACAGGGTGTAGTGGTTGCAAAAAAGACTAGACAGTTTTACAACAATCCAAGTGATATGGACCCAAAATTTGTGCTTTTTTTTGCATTGTTTGGCATGAAATTCTTTGTGAAATTGATTCCCCTAGATCATTTAGAAACTTTTTAGATCTTATATAAATCCCCACTAGCCATGGAAGTCTTATTGGTACAAGGTGCACCTCAAGGTCCATGTCACAATACTATCATTTGAGAGAAGGTGGGTGTAAAAACCCTAATATATAATGTGCATTTACTTTTGGATGAACACCTAAAATCCTTTCAAATGACATATATTGATAGATTCTAACAATACCAAGCAACCTTGTTAGTTTAGGATCTAAGGGTGATTAATTAATTGGTCTTATCCTAGATTAAAGTCTTGTTTGAAGTTAAAACATGGTGTAAATAAATGACCTAAACCAAACACATAGTCCTAATTTTCCTTTGAATAAAGAGGCATTATGCTACTTGTGTGAGATCATCAATTTGACTTGTTCAAAGCTCATCAAAATCTTGATAGTCATATCATCCACTTTGGCATAATTATGCTACCTAATTGAGTTTAGACCTTTATCGAAGTTGTTTAAGTCCTTCACTTATAATATAAATTTGGAATTACACCTTTACAAGTTTATAGGGTTGATGCCGTAAGTGGGTTCACCATTTTCACTACAATTGAGGGAACTTAGGTTTAATTTCCAATTTGATTTGAAGGCCGTTTAAGACTCATAATCATTATAATCACTTAATAGACCTCAGCTATTTTATGTTAAACACTTGCACTTCGAGTTTATACACCACAACATTTTGAGTCAAGAAAAGTAGTTTTATGTTCTCAAAATTGTGGGAAATTGTCTTTGCCTTAGAGAGTCTTTGAAATAAACTTTTTTTTGTCATACCTTTTGGGTATTCTAGCATCGTTATGCTATATAAAACATTTCAGATGTTATTTCATAGATTCTCTCACATAGACTTACAAATATATTGCTACATTTTTAGACTAATCCAAGTATACTTTTGTGATCCTATGTCTAAAACATAGTTATACTACTCACTTTCATCTAGTTTATTTGTCAAAAGAACCAAGTTTTATACCATTATTTATGAGAAAATAAACTATTTCTAAAGTGTCTTTTGTTTCATACCTTATACCTACTTTATCAAGTTTATGACCAAGAATGAAATGCCTAGTATTTTTTAGAAGTGTTTCAAATCCATTAGATTAAAAATTTCATCCTTTTACAAAGTTTAGCTTTTGACACCATTTGGCTAAGAGTCCTAGCACATGCCTTATTTGAGACTAGCTTTTGATG
The DNA here is from genome assembly GCA_037957365.1 of Torreya grandis. NCBI lineage: Eukaryota > Viridiplantae > Streptophyta > Pinopsida > Cupressales > Taxaceae > Torreya > Torreya grandis. The sequence goes on from JARHVA010004709.1 coordinate 995,698, forward strand.
CCATGTTTGGCCAAAAGACCTACCAAATTTTAAATTTCTAGATTAGACTGATTTGAAACACTTTGACCTTAGCATTTGGCATTTTTATTTTTGGTCCATTTACTCGCTTATCTTTGTGTGAACAGTGAAACATTAGATACTTCATGCTATCTTGTTTCCTCACAAATATTTACATAAACCTTTTGATCCTTTTGATAAATCTAGGCCAAGTTGAAACATCATTTTTTTAGATTTTGTCCTTTTAGAGTTTGTATAACTCTTTGAAATTTTTATCATAAAGTATTGACTATGGATTCCAACATGTATTCCTACACTCGTAGTGGACTCATGTACAATTTAGGGATTAGTAATGTAGTTGTGTAAGAAGAAATGGTGCAAGACCCTTATGTAGATAATATTGCTTATGATATGGACTCTCATCCATCTTATAATACTCAATCAAGGGCACAAAATCAAGATCCATTGGCTAACTATCTATTTAACACATCATCTTATTCATAATAAGACCAAGAAAAAATCATGTAATACCTAGCTACAATACCCACAATAGACAAGTTAGTTCTTCAACAGTCATATTCTAATAATATAGTTTCCACATATGATCCATTTTTGTTTGAGTGACATTTTTTAGAAAAAAAGTATGAGATTTTAGTTAGAGCCATAGAGTAGGGGCCAAGTTTTCAATAGACTTCCCTCATGAAAATTTATCAAGTCTAGTAAGAGTACCCCACAATATTATTTATGATTAACATGATTCTTATATCAATCCTATGGCTCTAGTTCAAACAATGTATCAAGACCCTAATATATCCAATCAAGGCAAAAACATCATGGAAGATCACTTTAACTAAATGCAAATAGCATATCAAACCTACCTAAATTGAGCACATGATTTTAATCAAATGAACATGGTGGGTAAGCCTTTTATTGACCTAGTTACTTCAATAAGAGTGTTTATAGAGTTAAGTGTACAAGAGAATCTGAGTTTTGAACCATTCATACAAACCACTTCGATAGATAACTTGATGCATATGCCCATTATTGAAGAAGTGTCTTCAGCCTCTACACTGAATAGTGAGCCAAATGTAGTAGACAATGTGTAAACAACATCCAATAAAGTAATTCTAATGCACAAACAACTAGCCAAAAACATGTGGTTATAGTTAATCCCATGAATACATCATCATACTATGGAATAGAGGTTTATACACCCCAACCTCAACTGGTTACTTCCTCAAGTGTACAACCTATGGGATTAGGTAATCAAACAATAACTGATGTAATACCTTAATAACAAAATGTAATGAATCTTACTTATTAACAAGTGATGAGTAGTATTCCACAATAGTAGATGAAATCTATTATATCAATGCAATAGAGGACAAATACATTTCCACCTCAATCAAGGGCAACTAATGTTTTACCTCACTAGGTAACGATGAACATACCTCTTCAATCACAAACTAATATGTCAATTCAAAACCAAGCAATTTGTAGATAATGTGAAAATATTGGTTAGAGACAAATACAAAATCTACAACCTAATTTCACTTCCTCATAGGGATTCATTCATTAAGGAGGTCCCCATGTTTCTCAAGTAACTACTAGATAACTATTGGTTCAAAATATGCCACAAATTTAAAGACAGGGTCTTGGTCCACCAATTACCACTCAAAAATAAGGTTTAATTAATTGGTAACATGTCCCTTTTCAACCACAATAGGCATATTATATTTATATCCCTCCATCCCAACCAAAAAATCCTCCAAATCAAACCTTTATCACCAACCCAAACTAGAATATCATGCAATCAATTGTGTAGTTTCAAGTATATCCTAATCCATGTATGCATATTCTTGGTCCATTCCCAAATCAAACCAATATACCCCAATAGGTATCTCCATCATACCTTTGTGAAAGTGTCCCACTTTTGACCTCCCAAACATCTATCCAAACCAATTTTCTCCCTCAAGCCAATGTCCCTTCTAGTTTCCTATCCCAAGAATTACAATAGGTGAAGGATGCAATTATTGCCATTCTAGCTAGGAAGTAGACTAAAATTTTTAAATTAGATAACATGTATTCCTATCCATTCAACATGGATTAATTTTAGATACCATTTCTTCTAGGATATGAACCACCAAAATTTTATAAATACAAAGGTAAAGGTGACCCTAAGGCTCATTTGACCAAATTCTTTGTTGTATGTCAACCAGTGGCATACATCAACATATACCTTTTGATATTGTTTCCAAGGAGCTTCATAAGATAAGCCTTGGAGTGGGATTTAAAGTTTCCCAAGAATTTAGTAATGGATTTTGATGATCTTTTTAATAAATTTGTGTATTGCTTTTCCTATAATATCAAGCATGAGATTTCATTAGTGGACTTAATGTAAGCAAAGTAAAAAGATGGTGAGAGTTTTGCAAGTTATTTATAATGATGGAGAGCCCTTGTAATCCATTTCAGCCACCATTTACTAGATAAATAATTAGCTGCTATGTTTACTAAAAATTTTCACAGTGAGATAGCTTACCATCTAGAACTACAATGTGCACATACGTTCAAAGAGATCATTGATAAAGGTTTGTTGATCGAGAGAATGCTCATCAATAAATAAGTCATTAAGATTAATTCATATCATAAAAATCAAAGTACCAATCAGGTAAATGGACAACATCAATATCCTATTCAAGTGTAAGCATCACAACCAGCACAGGCCAATAACTAAGAAAGATCGAAGCAATTCAACCATAATAAGAATGTTATGGGAAATAAAGTAACTGAATCATATCATGTACAAATGGTGAAAACACCATCCACACCACTTTTTTTAGCTTAATCCTACCTAAAAAAATTTCTAACCAATGCTACAAGCACAACAACCAAAACCTACACACTAAATATAGTAGCCTTTACCATTGCAAACCCCTCCTAGGACAACCATCCCTACACATCATGTCTTTAGTGACCTAGGAGAACCTATTGAATCTATATTTTCTAAGCTTTCTACCACTAATATGATTAGTTAGCCTATACCAAATAATCTACAAGGCATTCTTTAGCTTAATTGGTACCATGTAAATGAATTTTGTGACCATCATCAGGTCAATAGGAATAATCTATGAAGATGTGTCCAAATCAAGCATTGAATTGAGAATATATTGGAGAATGGGGAGATAGCATTGGATAATGGTGATTCTACTTCCAATCAAACTCTTGAAATTTATCAAAACCCATTTGCCTAACATGACAATCAATAACAACAAAATAATCAACAACAATGGCTAGTGTAGTAGCAAAATCAATAGTATCAAAATCAAAGGCTGAACTAGTAGAAACAACAAAATCATTAGCAAAACCCACAATGACAGAATAATGGAAAAAACCAAGGTCAAAATAATAACAACCAACAAACCTACCATGTAGTTTCACATGACTATAATAGGGTTGTAGGTCATATTGTAGGGGGTAGCATTAATACCATCTCTATTAATCCTAAACCAAACACTAATCATCCCAGACCATTGCTAAACAATAATATTCAACCAAATTACATAGATAATCTTTCTTTAACCTAGGAGTGCATATAGGCAAAATAGAAAACTAGGACTTCCCCTTTTGGACCTTATATCAACAACTCATTCTTTCCACATGACCATATACAAGTGCATCGGTAATTGAGACTTGTCATGTTTGGTCCCACACCATTTCCAAAATCAGTTAGAAATAATGGTCCAACATTTAATCCTAATTGTGAAATCATAACTCAAAGGTCAAAGATTACTATCCCAAGCTCATAACCATATGTCACTTTACCTATCATTCAACCAACCATTTAGCCTCAAATTTAATATTGTGGAACAATTGTAGAACACACCAGCATAAATTTCTATTTTAGATTTGCTATGAATGTCAATTATATACAAGAATAACTTGAATGAGTTTTTTGACCCAATCCACTATTGTTAGTGACATATTTCATAATAAATTTCAAGCTTTGGTTGGACACCTAGCTCCAACCCAACAAATCACATTTAACCAAATTATCTATCTTCTCTTGGCCTACTCCATAATAATCCATTATGCATAGAATTTTATATAAGATGGCATAAAGTGAAATGTGGCCTTATAGACAATGGATCTGGCCTCAACATAGTGTCTCTAATGCTCATCAAGCTTCTTGGGTACATAATGGTAGATCTTCAACTAGAAATAATAACCATCAAAGCCTATGATAATCAGTAAAGAGAAACACAAGGCACCATTAGTTTGTTAATATCTTTGGGCCTTTGAACCATGATACACTTTGCCATGTGCTTGATCTTGAGTTATCATAAAATATACTTTTAGGTAGGCCTTGGTTACATGATATTCATGTAGTCTCATCAACATTGCACTAATGTATCAAGATTTCCCACTCAGGGATGGAAGTGAATATTCTAGGAGATTTACACCCATATGAACACTGTAAGCAACTTGAAGCTAAATTTCAAAGCTATAATTATCAGTACAACATGAATCTAATTTTCAAGTAGGATAAAGGAAAGGTTATACTTATTGATCCTTCACTAGCTAATTTCATTTATCCTGATACCATAGATTCCCTTTCCCACATGCTGCCTCCTGAAGCTTCTAATCATTTCACCATTTTAGATAATGGACTAGGAGAGTATGTGACCTATGATACATTTCATATTGCCAATCTTCCTCAGAATCCAAAAACCATTGGGTGACCTAAAGTTACCCCACATATGTATTAGCAACAAAAAAATAAAGACACATGAACTATCACATTTGTACCTACATTTGGCCTAGAATCTGACCCTTTTGAAGAGGATGAATCATGGTTATACAATGACAACCGAGTTGATTGTTATAAAAATGCAAAGTATCTTATTCCCAATAAGATCATGGAGCATCACAAATATGAAAGAAGAGGCATTAGACCAAATTAGTAAGGAACCATTGAGCCAATTTCCATGACTAAGTATGAAAGACCTTATGGACTTGGATTTAAATTGCTTGGGGGTGACCCCACATATCTTATTCAAACTCCATCACTAGTGACTAGTGATGATGAAGCTGATAATGAAGTAGAGTTAGATCATAGCCTTGCCTTTAATAACCTAGCTAAAACTAACCTATTTAATAACAATGCCATTTTTACCCTCACCCTAGCCATTTATCATAACCCATTACCATTATATTATCCCCAACTGATAGACTGGGACTAACACGAATCAAGTCTATCAATTGATGAGTTCTAGAATGATGAGGTATTCTATTATTTCTTAGGCCTTAGAAATAATGTTCTATTAGGAGATCACAAATTAGGATTCTCAATCACATTAGATCCTGTAGCCTATTTTGGAGATCTAGTGAATACCCTTAGCCAAAAAAAGATAAGTAAAACATTGAGGTTCCAACGTGAGAACCTCTTTGAGGTGCTTTATGACTAAGGAAAAAGTAAATATAAAGGCCAGTCTAGTGGTGAAAACCTATTTTAGGCACCATTAGATGGGGGTGTTCATTATTCTTCAAATTTAAACCAAGATACCACCAATGATGAACTTCTCTGTGGATAAAAGTTTAGCTTTGAGCAACAAGTATTTGATCAATTATTTGAGAATATTTGATTATTTTTATCACATGGCTAGATCTCCCATTAGGAGATTCATATTCATCATGCCTAGGAGAAGTTAAAGAGCAAGTTCTAACAGAGGACTCTAACATAATCCAATAGTTCAAGTCATTGCCTACTATCCTTCAATATGGTTTAACCTTTCTAGTCGAAGATATAATAGAGGTAAACATCAAGAATCCATCAAACTTGAAATAGTTAAAATTAGGTACATCCCTCACTGAGGAGGAACATGATGTCTTTATAGATTTATTGAGAGAATTTGTAGATATCTTTGCATGGGCCTATTCGAACATGCTAGGTTTGGACCCTACCTTGGTTTTGCACCACCTTGTGGTTAATCCTAATGCTAAACTCGTAAAACAAAATCTATGTAAGATGCATCCTCACATTGTTATATTGGTAAATAAATATTTGGAAAAAATATTAGATGCAAGATGTATCAGATCCATTGACTATTCAGAATGGATCTCTAATGTGGTACCTGTTAGCAAAAAGCTTAAAGAGATCAAAATTTGTACTAATTTTTGAGACATCAACAAATCTTGTCCTAAAGATGATTTTCCATTGCCTAATATCAACATGAATATCTTCTCCATGGTATGTTATGAAATTATTTCACTCACGGATGGCTTTTCAAGATATAATCAAATCATAATAACACCAGAAGACCAATATAAAATAGTGTTCACCACTCCATGGAGAATAATTTGTTATCAAGTAATGCCATTTGTCCTTAAGAATGTTGGAGCCACATATCAAAGGGCCATGACTAACATATTACATGATATGATGTATGATATTTTTGAAGATTATGTCAATAACATATTAAGAAAATCCAAAACCCAGGCCGACCATCCAGTAGTGCTAAGTAAGATATTTAAAAGATTATGAGAGTATAAAGTCAAACTCAATCCAAAGAAATGTGTGTTCAGTGTAACTTTAAGAAAATTACTTGGCTTCATCATGTCTCATAGAGGTATTGAATTTGATCTAGCTAAAGTCCATGTTATAATTGAGATGCTACCACCAACCAATTTAAAGTAACTTCATAGTTTGCAAGGTAAGATCCAGTCAATCCAATACTTCATTTCTTAATTAGTAGACAAGTGCCATCCAGTTATGCACCTTTTAAAGAAAAGAGTTTCATTTCACTAGGATGATCACTACAAAATAGCTTTTCAATAGGTCAAAGACTATATTTTTAATTTGCCTATTTTATTACCTCATATGCCAAGAAAGTCATTCTTGTTATACATATCATCTACTGATCATGCTATGGGGGCACTTTTGGCTTAACGTGATGACAATGGAAAGGAGCACATTGTATACCACCTAAGTTGTATCTTGGTTACATATGAACATAACTATGCACCTATTGAAAAATCTTGTTTGTCCATAGTTTTTGTATCTCAAAAACTACACCATTACATGTTAAATAATAAAACCATGGTCATTTTAAAAGTAGATCTGCTCAAGTATCTACTATCTAAAATAGTTTTACAAGGTAGAATGGCTAAATGGATCATGCTTATAAATGAGTTTGACATAGATTATGTCAATCAGAAGGTAATCAAGGGGCAAGTTCTTGCAGATCAACTTGCTGAAGCACCTCTCATGGAAACACAACTACTCACATTTCAATTTCTTGATGAGTCTATCATGACTGACATTGACACACCCCTTAAGGATCAAACTTAGAATATATATTTTGATGGTTTATTTACTACATGAGGATTAGGGGTAGGCCTATTGTTTATTACACCATAAGGGTATCTAATCCCTAAAACATATAGAATCAACTTTCCTTGTATAAACAGCATGGCCAAGTATGAAGCACTTATTGTAAGACTTTGACAAGCAGTGCATTGGAATATATATCATCTCTAAGTTTATGGTGATTCTTAGTTAATTGTCAATCAGGTCACAGATCATTTTTAGACAAAAGATGACAAGTCAGTTCCATATAAAGACAATGTCAACACTTTTAAGCAACAAATTGCCAACATTTAGTTTGAGCACATACCAAGGGCTAGTAATAGAACTATAGATGCCATGGATACTATTGGCTCTCTAATTCAAAAAATAGATAAATATAGAGAGTATTATTTCTTCATCAATAATTTATTAGCACCAGCTCATGAACCTTCAACTATTACCATGATTTGTAATATTATTGGTCCTAATTTTATCTGGTACTTAGACCTTTACAACTATCTTCATGACTAAATTATACCACCTAACCTATCTCTAAAATAAACCAAATCCTTCATTCATCATTCTACTCATTATACTTTACTAGATCCACCCTTTACCATCATAGTTTTGATGGAACTCTGCTTCATTGTTTAACTTCAGTAGAGTTTATGCTAGCATTAAGAAAAGTTCATGGAGTAGGTGGAGCCCATTATTTCAGGGTAGTCCTATCCAAAAATATCTTACATACTAGTTATTATTGGCCCATAATGGATTTAGATGCCACTACATATGTCAAAAAGTGTGACAAATGTCAATGGCATGCTAATCTGATTCATGCCCTAGTAAAAACTTTAAAACTAATGTTGACACCATGGTCATTTTCTACATGGGGACTTAACCTCATTGGGAAGATCAACCCCACTTCATCTAATAGACATAAAAATATCCTTACCACCACTTAATATTTCACTAAGTGGGTTGAAGCTATACCCCTCACTTGCATGAATGGAAAGCAAATTTACAAATTCATCTTCAATCATCTCATTTATTGCTATAGTATCCCCTTTGACATTATATCTAATAATAGTGGATCATTTAAAAATAAGGATGTAGATTATTTATGTACTAAATATAACATCACACAACATTTTTATATAACATATTACCCTCAAAGTAATATCCAAGCTGAGGCATCCAATAAAACCATTGTCAATATCCTCAAAAAGATTATCAATGATGTTGGTTGGGATTGACACCTCTAGATAGTTCTTGCCCTTTGGCATACCATACCAATCATCGTACCCCCATAATATCCACTCCATACTCACTTGTTTATGGTACTAAATCCATCTTTCCCATTGAGGTCAAATTACCTTCACTACATATCTCTTTCGAGCACATCTTAGATGATCATGACTAACAAGTAACTCACATGCAAGAGCTAGACCTACTTGATGATAAATGTATAGCTATGCTCAATAATCTTCAAGCATATTAGAACTGACTCAAAGGCCACTATAATCAACATGTTAAGAATAAGAAATTTGAGCTTAGTGATCTTGTCCTTAAGGATAACTAAAAGAATACCATGGTTGAGAAGAAACATAAAGGGAAATTCAAACCAAACTAGATAGGGCCTTTCATCATTACTGTAGATTATGGATTAGGAGCATATAAGATTGCCAAACAAACAAAAATGAACTACTTAAACTAATGAACATAATTCATCTGAAGTGGTATTATGCTTGAGTGTTAAGGTGTATTGTCTATAAGGACCATTTTAGTTATGCAATTTTATCACTATTATTCACTGTGTAATTACCATCCCTATCCATCCTCTTTGTCATATCCACATTCCACTTTTGACCTATCATCCCAGTGTGTTCTAAAGCCTATTCCATTTGACTTTGGTTTTTACCATTTATTACACATTTTTAGCATCAAGGTATCTGATCAATTTCATTAGTTAGTTTTAAAAATTTAGATAGAGATCGTATTTTGGATAGTGTGACATAAGTTTTAGTAGTTGCATCTTTTGTTTGTTATTCCTTTCTTACCACCGATCTTGCTATTAATTATAACCACATTTGGGAAAATTAGTACCCTTGATCTATATCTTTATGTCCTAGTTACAACCACTTATGGGAAAACTAAGTGCAACACTAAGCCTTGATGTAACAACTTGCCACTTCCTATGTTATACCATGCCTTTTTACCAATTATGCATATTTGATTTAAATTCACTGCTACACTAGTCAAATTCCTTTGCTGTAAGGGTATAACTACAGTGAATTTAGGTCCTACTCTAGGACTATGTAGGTAGTGATAAATACTTATTGAGGTCAGCTCAGTCACCCTTTTCCTCATGCTCTCACCATTTTGTGAGCAACCTTAGTTTAAATGCTCTCACCATTTTATGAGCAACCTAAGCCACACTCTCATCATTTTGTGAGCAACATTAGTTTGAATGCACTCACCATTTTATGAGCAATCTAAGCCATGATCTCACTATTTTTTGAGTGACCTAAGCCATGCTCTTACCATTTTATGAGCTATAGACACCTGAAACTAGCTTCCAATAACCTCCAACCAAGCTTTTGACCAATTTCTACCTAAAACACACAATTTGGCCTAAAAACACTAAAACATGTTAAATGATGTGAAACTAACATATTCAAGTGCTGATTTTGTCTAGGGTATCCTTAAATGGAGCAATTCAATTTATGGGCTAGCTAACTTTGATCAGCTTATTTTGAGTCAAAATGCCAAATTTACACCTAAGTTCTCTAGACTATTCTTTTGTATAAAATATTTTACACAAGACATGTGCCTTTATTATATGTTATTGAAAACATCCTAAATGGGAATACAATTCCAATGCATTTGACATCACCTTATAATTCCAATCTAGTCAAATTTTAGACCAATAACAAGGCATTCTGATCAATTTGGGTAATTTGTACATCAAGTGCTTAATCATGCTTACGAGCTAATTAACCCAAATCAAGGCATAATTAATAATTCCATAGAAACTTGATGAATACTTTGTTTTGGAAATAAATATTAAATATATACATCATCAAGTGACCTCATTGCTTAGGAAGACATCCCTAGGCTATAAATGCCATAAATATCAAGATTCATGACTCTCATGCCTCATCAATGCCTTCCATGATGCCCTCTATACCTCTTAATTTACCCTTATTTTAATGACATGGTGAGGATAATTATAAAATTAATTCCAAAAATTGAATTTATCCTCAACCATACATCTCAATCTTGAGATGGACAGTTTAGGTGGATTCTGATCAAATCTAAAAATCTATAATTAGGAGGCCTCACAACATTATTTCTAAGTTATTTTGGTACAAAGTTATAATTCATAAATATCTTCAAGAAGCCATTACAACCAGTGTTACCATGCCAAATTGATTCCAATCCAAGCCAATCTAAAGCCAAAGGTACTACAGAGAGATGGAGGTAGCCAAGCTTCCATTGCCAAGGACTTCATGAGCACAAGCCAAGGAAGCTACCACTAAAAAGGCATTTGGAGTATCCAAGAAAGGTGAAGGAATTATTGTGTTTTCATTCCTTGATTTTTAGTCATGTTTGTCATTTTCTTTTGTTAACTAAGATCTCCCTAGTGTCTAGGCCTAGAGGTGTTATGCTATTAGTGTGTTTGCTTCATTTTATTTTCATTTTTGAGTTAACACCACTAACCATCCTCTCTTGAGTCAAATTCTTAGATCACATAATGGCATGCCTGATGGGACTAGATGCATCCTACACCTAAAGGAGATCCTTTTGAAACTCTAAAATATTTATTTGACCCTTTAAAACTCTTACAAATTGATTTTCTAGCTTTATTTTACCATTTTTGGTTGCCATGGTTTTACATAGTAACTGATGTCAATAGAAATACTAAAATTAATTACCTATCTTAACCGACGTTGATTAGCAAAACTGACATTGTTTAGATCTTGGTTGGCTGTAACCATTATTGGTGGTAATAACTGACATTGGTCACTATGTTTTTCCAAAAACATAGACCTGAGAGCTACTTTTCCAAAGTTTGTTGTTTCAAACTCAAAAGGGCTTCAAAGCTAAAAGACATGCTAATAATTTTGTTATAGGACCAAGTGAGATATTTTCTCAAAACATATTTAAATCACTTTTTCATGCTTAAAAATTGATTAAGAACCTTGTTTTTGATGTTTAACAAAGAATTTAGGTGTTTTTAATGAATATTTTTCAAATTTTACAACTAAGACAAAGGTGTCAAATGAACACCACCAAACTTTTCATTTGGATTTAAAATTGAACACACTTTTCAATTCTTGCTTGCAATAGTTGTTTAATTATACTTTATTTAGCAAAAAGAGGAATGTTGCATGTATGTTCTCCCATTTGTCCCCTATAGGGAACCCTTAGAATCAGAAGTGTCATTCTTATTGGAAGTAGCCTAGTCCAAGGCTTAGAAATAAAGTTTTCTAAAGTACTCCCCAAAAACTCATAAAAATTTGAGTGACCTTGAAAGAGACCCTAAAGTCTTTCTACTTTAATGCTTTCTTTATTTTTTATGCATCTTAGCTTACGAGGGGGACTTCATCACCTCCCAAAAGTTTTTAATGAAAGCTTTGACCCGAGGTTTCACTTCTTGGCATTGAATTCATTTTGGCTCCTTTACAATTGCACATAGGACGTAGTGGCACTTGGACATTGCACTACACTGAGTGAATAATATGATGTAGTGGTTGTAAAAAGGACTAGACTTTTTTGTAATAAGCCAAGTGATTGTAATGAAATTACTTCAATAATAAAGTAGAAAAATAGAAATAGATCCAAATATGACTGAAATATATTAGAATATATGATAATAGACAAGCCACTTTGAGGGGAAAACCTCCATAAGCTTCAATAAGAGCAGAATTCATAATATGATGATAAATAATTACCCAATACCTCTTATATATAGTCTATCTAGGCCATGGTTACTTCATAGGCTGACCTACTAACTAAATAAATGTATAGATAAATGTGATATAGACTCAAAGAGGGATAATTAAGCCACAAGTTAGCTATTCCTATCTTAATACATGTGATAGGTTAGGGGCGTAGCATGCCCTTCCCTTTCAAACCAACATTGTCCTCAATGTTAAACAACTTTGGATCTTGTTGCAGAAAATCTTCACCTTCCCAAGTTGAATCTTTACTACTCAAGTTCTTCCACTTGATCAAATATAACCTAATCTCTCTGGTTCTCAACCTCTTAGTATGTGTTTGTAGGATCTTCTCTAGTTTCAAAATGACTCGTCCTTATTCATCTAGTTTTAGGAGCTCTATCTGGGCTAAAACTTTCTATCTAATGACCTTCTTCAAATAGGAAACATGAAATATTGGGTGTATGTGAGATGAATGAGGTAACTCAAGATTGTAAGCCACACTTCCAATTTTTTGTAAAACTTGATAAAGGCCATAATACTTAAGAGTAAGTTTATTGTCCTTTTTTTGTTGCTTCAAGTACATTTCCTTGTAAGGATACAAATGTAAAAATACCTAGTCACCCACCTCAAAATTTCACTCACTATGGTGTTAATCTACTTGTTGCTTCATCTTGTTTTGTGTCAAGGCTAAATTCTCTCACAAACTAGCCAAAACCTCTTATTGATGTTGAATGTGCTCCTCCACATCTCAAACCTTGGTTTGCACCTTTAATTAAGAAGTTATGAAAGGTGGATGGTAACCATATAGTGCTATAAATGGAGACATTTTAGAAGAGGTATGAAAAGATGTGTTATAATGCCATTCTACAAGTGGTAGCTATTTAACCCATCATTCCTATTTATCTGATATAAAACAATAGAGATACCCCTCTAAACATTTGTTAACCACTTCTATTAGTCCGCTAGATTGGGGGTGGTAAGATGAGCTATGAGATAGCTAAGTACCCAAATAGGAAAATATTTTAGTCCAAATATTACTAGTGAAAATAGGATCATGGTCACTTACAATTATTTTTGGGGTTCCATGTAATTTTAGAACAACCTCTAGAAAAATAGTTGTTATTGTACTTGCTAAAAATGGGTGTGAGAGACCACAAAAATGGGAATATTTTTTAAGCCAATCCACAATGACCAAGATAACATTCTTACCTTCAGAACTAGGCAACCCTGTGATGAAATCCATGGAAACCTCCTCCCACCTTTGACTAGGAATTGCTAACGGTTGTAATAGACCTGGTCAGGGTCTTAACTATCTCACCTTTATTTTGTTGGCATATCAAGCATTCTACCACAAACTTTTATACATATCCCTTGAGTCCTTCCCAAAATAATTCTTTCTTAATTCTATGATAATTTTTCAAGAACCTTTAGTGTCCCCCAATTGGAGATGCATGCAACTCCACAAGAATCTCATGCTTAAGCTCTGAATCTTTGCATAAGTATAACCTACACTTATACCATAGGACATTACCTTTTCATTCAAAAAATTTAGAGGATAAAGTACCTTTCTAGAGATTCTAAATTAGAACCTGTGTATCCTTGTCTTGTTCCCATTATGACCTAGCTTCATCCACCCAATATGCTTGCAACATGGACATTACACAAAGTAATGCTTCTATGGATGTATCCCGTTTGGATAGTGCATCTGCTACTACATTACCTTTACCCTTCTTGTGGATGATTTCAAAATTATAACCCAAAATTTTAGTTACCCACTTTTGTTGTTCCTCAGATGACAATCTTTGCTCCAAAAATTATTTTAGACTATCATGATCTATTTTCACCTTAAAGTATCTACCCATTAGATAGGGACTCCTTTGTTTAACTACATGAAGAATAACAATCATTTCTTTCTTGTAGATAGGTTTTTTTAGATTCTTACCTTTGAATCGATGACTCTCAAATGCAATGGGTCTTCCTTCCTACATTACTACTACTCCCAACCCATATCCAAAAGCATCACATTCAACAGTGAATGTCTTTGAAAAGTCTGGAGTAGCCAAAACTGGAGTGGTGCACATAGCTAATTTTATTTTCTGAAATGCTTTAGTGGTGGCATTATTCTAATGGAAGGCATCCTTCTTAGCAATGCATTGAGTGGAGATGCTATACTACCATAACCTTTCGCAAATCTTTAGTAGTAACTTATTAGTCCTAGGAACCCTCAAGGGTTTTTGAGAGTTTTTGGCATGGTCCATTCCATCATAGCTTTGATATTTTGGGGATCAAATTTGACACTTTCATGGGAAACAATGTGACCTAGGTACTCTACCTCCTATACTCCAAAGGCACATTTGGATGGCTTTGCATAAAGCTAATGATTCTCCAAAACTATCAACACCTATTTCATATGTTGTAGATGTGCTTCCCATGTCTGACTATAAATCAATATGTCATCAAAGAAAACTAGCACAAATTTCCTTAAAAAAGGCCTAAAAATAGTGTTCATCAAGCTTTAAAAAGTGGATGGTGCATTTTTAAGACCAAAGGGAATTACCAAAAACTCATAATGGGCCTCATGCATTCTAAAATTAGTTTTATGAACATCTTCATCCTTGATTCTAATTTGATGGTACCTTGAGTGAAGATCCAATTTTGTAAAATAATTAGCACCATGTAACTCATCAAGTAAATCATCAATTAATGGAATAGGAAACTTATCTTTGATGGTGTACTTGTTGAGTTCTTTATAATCTGGGCACATCCTTCATGTGTCATCCTTCTTCTACACCATGACCATTGGTGATGAATATGCACTTTAGCTGTGCTTGATGATCCCTACCTCCAGCATCTCATGGATGATCTTTTTGATTTCACTCTTATATGCATATGGATATCTATATGGTGGTTGACTCCCTAGAGGTAGTTGAATGACATGATCATGTTCTCTTTTTAGTGGTAGTCCTTTTGGCATGGCCCCAAAAATAAATGGGTGGTCATCAAGAATCATGTGTAGATCAGGATGTGTAGATGCATGTGTGGGTTGAACTTCTATGGAACATAATCATGAAATAATTCCCTTTGCCCCCTTTTTAGCATCTTGGTCATCTGATGTGAACTAATCAATTGTGGAGATTTTGCCTGTAATCCACATAGTTCAAATTTCCTACCTCTAGAATGAAAGCACATGAATAGTTCCTAGAAGTTCATCTCACTGGTACCCAAGGTTTTGAGCCATTGGATTCCCAAAATAATATTTGTGCTACCCATGGGAATAAAAAACATAAGAGAATCAAGATTGTACTCACCCATAACAAGCTTAATATTATGGCATTTGCCTAAATAATTAATTGTGCAACCATCTGTAATCATACCTAAAATTTTGGTGCTAGGTAGATGAAATAGTTCAATTGAGTGGCTAACTTATGATTGATAATGTTATGTGTGATACCTAAATCAATCAACACTATCACCTTCTATTTCTTGAGGAACGCCACCACCTTAAGCTTTTGTGGAGTGCTAATACCTACAAGTGCATGACAAGAGATTATAGGTTAGGAATCTTTAGGTACCTCCTCTATCTCTTCCTCATCATCATTGGAGGCATCATCTTCTTCTTCATATTCATTGGATCCCTCAATGTAGAATAGCTTCATCTCAGCACATCTATGTCCTTTGCTCTACTTTCTATAACAACTGAAACATAATCCTTTTGCACGCTTCTCTTTAATTTGTTAAGGGGTTAATCTGGTCAGTGGAGGAAATGTTGGTATCAATATGCTACAATCTTTGAAGTGAGTGAATGGCTGCTTCTTGTTGGCTATGAATTTTTCTCATCTCTACATGCCATGATAATAGAATCATAAATCTCAAGTGGATTAAACATGTGTACCTCATGTTAAATGTGGTCCTTGAGTCCACCCAAAAATAGGTCATTCAAGTTCTCCTCAGAAATTATTTCCACATGTAAGGATATGTTATGAAAAGGATGAATATAATACTTGATAGAGCTAGTATATTACAATTTTACCAGTTGGCTAAATTAATTCTCTATCACACTATTGCCATAGTGTAATTGTAGCTCCTCTCTAAAAACTGACCAAGTGTCACTGAGAGTCATCTTTTACTTTTGAGCACACAACCATCAATACCAAATGAATTGATCAAGTTCAAGATACAAGGATGCCATGGTAACCTTATATCCACCTAGGATCTGATGTAGATCAAAAAAATCTCCATTTGGTTGATCCAATTGAGTGGATCTTTTCCATCAAATTTGCACATATCCACCTTTGGTAATAGGTTCCTCTATGGCAATGTAGTTGGATTTGAAGTAGAATGGTGGGAGAACCACCCTAGTAGGGTTATGAAATAATGATAGCTAGATGATTTAACTAATTATTTTTCAAAGTCATCATGATATCTACCAAACTATCTTGAATGGATTTCATATTAGATTGTATGCCTTGCACCTCACTTTGAATGCCTTGCACAGTATAGTCAAGCTGGCTCTCTTTGTGATCTATGTTAGAAAACATTAGTATAAAGGATCTAGTGCATCCCCATTCTAACTCCATATCTTCCTTTTTATGATTTTTACCTAGAGTTTCAACACCTTTTCCTCAGCCTTGAGTTTATTGACCTACCATAAAAAGGCTTTATGATGTCGACCCTGATTGACACTTTTGACCCAACTTTGACCAAGTAATTTTGGACTTATTTCAGCCTTAAATAAAAATATATAAATAACATAACCCAACCAATTTTTTCTAATATTTACAAAAATTCAAATAACTCAAAAAAATTCTTTAAATTGTGCATTATAGAGAAATTTTATTAAAAACCCTAAAATGGAGATAAATTTTGTAAAACAGATCCAAATGATCTAAAATTTTAATGGAAGATTAATTTAATTATTTTTCACCTCCAATAAAACAATTGAATATAAATTCACAACCATTTTTTAGATATATCCAAATTTAAAAAATTAGGGTTTCACCCACAAGATTGCCCAAATCACAGCTCTGATACCACTTGTAATGAAATTACTTTAACAATAAAGTAGAACAATAGAAATAGATCCAAATATGACTAGAATATATTAGAATATATGATAATAGACAATCCACTTCATGGGGAAACCTCCATAAGCTTCAATAAGATTAGAATTCACAATATAATGATAAATAATTACCCCTACCTCCTATATAGAGTCTATCTAGGCCATGGTTACTCCATAGGCTGACCTACTAACCAAATGAAAGTATAGATAAATGTGATATAACATTGAAGAGGGATAAGTAAGCCAAAATTTAGCTATTCCTATCCTAATACATGTGATAGGATAGGGGTGTAGCAGTGATATGGACCTAAAATCTATGCTTTTTTGCATGATTTGGTGTGAAAGTCATTGTGGAATTGATTCCCCCAGATCATTTAAAAACTTGTTAGATTTTAGACCAATACCCACTTTCCATGGAAGTATTTTTGGTGTAAGGTATGCCTCAAGGTCCATGTCACCGTACAGTCATTTGAGATAAGGGGGGTGTAAAAACCCTACTATATAATGCACATTTACTTTTGGATGAACAATTAAAATCTTCTAAAATGATGTATATTGATGGATTCCAATAATACCAAGCAAACTTGTCAATTAGGATTTAAGGGTGATTAATTAATTGATCTTGTCATAGATTACAGTCTTTTTTGGAGTCAAATCTTGGTGTAAACAAACAATCCCAAACTAAACACATGGTACTCATTTTCCTTTGAGAAAAGAAGTGTTATGTTGCCCATGTGAGATCATCAATTTCCCTTGTTCAAAGTTTATCAAAATCTTGAGAGTAATATCATCCACCTTGGCATAATTATGCTACCTAATTAAGTCTAGACCTTGACCAAAGTTGTTTAAGTCCTTCACTTATACTCTAAATTCATAATTACAACTTTACAAGTTCATAGGGTTGATGTGTTAAGTGGGTTCACCATTTGCACTAAACTTGAGGGAGCTTAGGTTTAATTTCTAATTTGGGTTGAAGGCCATTTAAGACTCATAATCATTGTTCTCACTTGATACACTTAAGCCATTTCATGCTAAAATCTTGCACTTTGAGTCTATACTCTACAATATTTTGAGTCAAGAAAGGTAGTTTTATACTATCAAAATTGCGAGAAAATGTCTTTGCCTTAGAGAGTTTTTGAAATGAGCTTTCGATCACACCTTTGAGTAGTATAGAATTGTTAAACTACCTAAATCATTTCAAATTTTGTCTTATAGACCCTTTTACATAAATTCCAAATTTGTTCCTATGTTTTTAGACCAATCCAAGTGTAGTTTCTTTGATCCTTTGTCTAAAACATAGTTATACTGCTCACCTTTGTCTAGATTGTTTGTAAAAAAGAACCAAGTTTTATACCATTATTTATGAGAAAATAAACTATTGCTAAATTTCCTTTTGTTTTATACCTTATACTTAGTTGATCAAGTTCATGACCAATAATAAAATCCCTAGTGTTTGTTAGAAGTGTTTCAAATCCATTAGATTAAAAAAATTATATATTTTCAAAGTCTAGCTTTTGACATTGTTTGGCCAAGAGTCCTAGCACATGCCTTATTTGAGCCTAGATTTTGATGCCATGTTTGGCCAAAAGACCTAGTAACTTTTAAATTCTTAGATTATACTGATTTGAAACACTTCAACCTTAGAGTTTGGAATTTTTATTTTCAATCCATTTACTTGTTTATCTTTACGTAAATAGTGAAATGTTAGATACATTACACTAGCTTGTTTCCTAAAAAATATTTTCTTAAACCTTTTGATACTTTTAACAAATCTAGACCAAGTTGAAAAAACATTTAATTTAGATTCTATCCTTTGTAGTGTTTGTATAACTCTTTGACCTTTTATCGTAAAGCATTGAATATGGATCCCAACATGTAATCCTACACTCATAGTGGAATCATGTACAATCCAAGGATTAGTCATGTAGTTTCATAGAAATAAATTGTGCAAGACCCCTATGCAGATAACATTTCTTATGAGATAGATTCTTATCCCTCTTATAATACTCAATCAGGGTCACAAAGCCAAGATCCATTAGCTAACTATATAGTTAACACACTGCCTTATTTAGAATAGGACCAAGAACAAACCATGCAATACCTAGATACAATACCCATAGTGGATGAGCCAATTCTTCAACATTCATACTCTACCAATATGATTTCCACGTATGATCCATTTTTGTTTGAGTGACATTTATTAGAAAACAAGGATGAGATTTTTGTTAGAGCCATAGAGGCAAGGGCCAAGTTTCCATTAGACTTTCCCCATGAAAGTTTACCAAGTCTAGTAAGAATGCCCCATAATATCATTTACGATCAACAGGCCTCTTCTAGCAATCTTATGGATCTAGTCCAAACAATGTATCAAGACCCTAATATATCCAATAGAGGCAAAAACATTATGGAAGATCACTTTAACCAATTACAAACTACATACCAAACCTAACTAAATTTATCACATGATTTCAATTAGATGAACATGGTAAGTAAGCCTCTCATTAACCTAGTACCTTTAATAGGATTCTTGATAGAATTAATCGGACAAGAGAATCTGAGTTCTAAACCATTCATACAAACCACTTCAATAGATAACTTGATTCATATGCTTGTTATTGAAGAAGTGTCTTTAGCCTTTACACAAAATAATGAGCCAAAATTAGTATACAATGTGAAAACAACATCCAATCTTGATCAAAGTGGTACTAACACACAAACAACTGGCCAACAACATTTACCTATAGTTAATCCCATGAGTAGATCATCATACCAAGGAATAAGATTTTCTATACCCCAACCTCAACCAATCACTTCCTCAAGTGTACAACCTACAAGATTAGGTAATCAAACAATGACTAATGTCATGCCTCAATGATAGAATGTGACGAATCCTACTCCTCCTCAATAAGTAGTAAGTAGTATTTCACAATAACAAACATAGTCTAGTGTATCAATGTAATAGAGGACAAATACATTGTCACCTCAATTAGGGGTAATTAATGTACCACCTCACTAGTTAATAATGAGCATACCTTTTTAGTCATAGACTAATATTCAAATTCATAACCAAGCAATGACTAATCAATAACATGAAAATATTGGTTAGCAATAGATGCTAAATCTACAACCTAATTTCACTTCTTCATAGGAATTCATGTAATAAGGAGGTCCCCATGTTTCTCAAATACCTACTAGATAACCATTGGTTCAAAATGTTCCATAAATTTAGAGATAAGATCTTGATCCACATGTTCTCAGTCAACAATAAGGTTCAATTAGTCAGTAGCATGTCTCTTTTCAATGATAGTAGGCACAATATAGTTATATCCCTCCATCTAAACCATAAAATTCCCAAAGTCAAATATTTATCACCAACCCAAACCATAATATCATGCATCCAAATGTGTAATTTCAAGTACATCCTAATCCATGTAGGTATATTCTTGGTCCATTCTCCAAATAAGCCAATGTACCCCAATAGGTGTCTCCATTATACCCTAGTCAAAGTGTCCCACTTATGACCTCCTAGCCATTTACCGAAACCATTATTCTCCCTGAAACCAATATCCCTTCTACTTTCCTATCCCATTAATTGCAATAGATGAAGGATCCAATTGCTACCATTCATGTGGGAAAATAGATTAAAAAGTTCAAATTGGATGACATGTGTTCTTATCCATTCAACATGGATTATTTACAAATACCATTTCCTCCAAGATACAAACCACCCAAATTTGATAAATACAAAGGGAAAGGTGACCTAAGGCCCATTTGACTAAATTTTTTGTTGCATGTCAACTAGTGGCATATAGTGACATATACCTTTTGTTGTTGTTTCCAAAGAGCGTGGTTGGATAAGCCTTGGAGTGGTTTTTAAAGTTGCCCAAGAATTTAGTAATAGACTTTGATGATCTTTATGATAAATTTGTGTAGTAAACTTCCTACAATCTCGAGCATGAGATCTCATTAGTGGACCTGACACAAGTAAATTAAAAAGATGGGGAGAGTTTTGTAAGTTATTTATAGTGATGGAGAGCCCTTGGAAGCTATTTTACACACAATTTACCAAATAAATAATTAGCCACTATGTTTACCAAAAAAATTTAGAGTTAGATAGCTTACCATCTGGAGTTATAATGTGCACATACGTTCAAAGAGATCATTGATAAAATTTTGTTGATTGAGCAAGCACTCATCAATAAAAGAGTCATCAAACTTAATTCTACCAATCAAGGAAATAGTCAAAAACAACATCCTATTCAAGTGCAAGCAATGCAACTAGTATAGGCTAATAACCAAGAAAGATTGAAGCAATTCAACTAAAATAGGAATGTTGTGGGAAATAGAGTAACCAAATACCATCATGTGAAAACTATGTAAACCTCATTTGCACCACCTTTTTAGCTTACCCCTACCCAATAACCTATCTATCTGATACCGCAAGCATAAAAACCAAAACATGCACACCAAATACAATATCTTGTACCATTACAAACCCCTCCTCCTAAGAGAACCATACCTACACATCATGTCTTTAGTGACCTAGGAGAGCCCATTAAATATGTCTTCATAAGCTTGTTTTTGCTAATTTGATTAGTTGGCCTATACTAAAGCATTATCTGTAAGGCATTCCCTACCTTGATTGGTATCATGAAAATGAATTTTGGGATAATCATTAGGTCAATGGGCATAATCTAAAAATATGTGTCTAAAACAAGCATTTAATTAAAAAAAGGTTGGAGAATGGGGAGATAACAATGGATAATGGTGCTTCCACTTCCAATAAAACTTTGGGGATTTATCAAAACCCTTTTGCTCAACATAACAATTAGAAACAATAATAATGGCTAGTGCAGTAGTAAACTCAACAATATCAAAATCAAAGGCCAAACAAGTAGAATTGACAAAATCAGTAGCCAAATCCACAATAACAAAACAATGGAAAAACCAAGGTCAGAATGGTAACAACCAATAAACCTACCATGTAGTTGCACATGACTACAATATGGTTGTAGGTCATATTGCATAGGGTAGCATTAATATCATCTCCATTAATCCTAGACCAAGCACTACTCAGCTTAGACTATTACTAAACAATACTATCCAACCAAATTACATGGATAATCCTTTTTTGACTTGGGAGTTCATATAAGAAAACTATAAAACTAGGACTTCCACTTTTGGATCTTATAAAAACAACTCATTATTTTCACATGACCACATGCAAGTGCACTGAAAACTGAGACTTATCTTATCTGGTCCCACACCATTTACAATAGTAGTTAGTAATAATGGTCCAATATTCAATCCTGATTATGAAATCACAACTTAGAGGTCAAAGATTAATATCCTAGGTCCATAATCATCTACCACTTTGCCTATCATCCAACCAACCATTCAACCTTAGAATAAATCATTAACTACTAACCAAGACAAGAAGTTTGATATTATGAAACAATTGCAAAAGACACTAGAACAAATTTATATTTTAGATTTACTGTGAATGTTAATAATCCACAAAAACATCTTGAATGAGTTCTTGACTCAATCCACGATTGCTAGTGACATATCCCCTAATAAATGCCAAGCTTTAGTTGGACACCTAGCTCTAGCCCAACAAGTCACATTCAACCAAAGTGATATGTCTTTCCTTGGCCCGCTCCATAACAATCCATTATACATAGAAGTTTATATAAAATGAAATAAAGTGAAATGTCTCATCGTAGATAATGGATCTAGCCTCAACATAGTGTCTCTCAAGCTCATCAAGCTTCTTGGATACATAATGATAGATCTCTAGCCAAAAATAATAACTATCAAAGCCTATGATAATCAAGAAAGAGTGTCACAATGCACCATTATCTTGTTAGTTATCATTGGGCCTTTGACCCATGATAGAATTTACCATGTTCTTGATCTTGAATTATCATATAATATGATTTTAGGTAAGCCATGGCTACATGAGATTCATGTAGTCCCATTAACACTTCACTAATGTATCAAGTTTTCCCACTCAGGGATGGAAGTGAATATTCCAAGAGATTTACACCCATATGAACACTATAGCATGTTGAGGCAAAATTTCAAAGCTATAATTATTAGTATGACATGAATCCATGTTCCAAGCAAGATAAAAGAAAGGCTATACTTATTGATCCTTCACCAAATAATTGCATAAATCATAATACCTTGGATTAATTTTCCCACATTTCACCTCTTAAAGCTTCTAATCATTTCACCATTTTAGATAATGGATCAAGAGAGTATGTGACCCATAATACATTTCATATTGTCAATCTTCCTTAGAATCTAAAAACTTTTGGGTGACCTAAGTCACCCCACATAGGCATTAGAAATAAAAGAACAAAGATACAAGACCTGTCACATTTGTACCCGCTTCTAGCCTAGAACTCAACCCTCTTGAATGAGACAAATCATGGTTATACAATGATAACCAAGCTGATTGTTATAAAAATGTAAAGTATCATATTCCCAGTAGGATCATGGAGCATCACAAATATGAAGGATGAGGCCTTAAACTAAATCAGCAAGGAACCATTGATCCAATTTCCATGACCAAGTATGAAAGACCTTATGGACTTGGATTTAAACTACCTGGGGGTGAACCCCACATATATTATTGAAAATCCATCACCAATGACTAGTGATGATGATGTCGATAGCAAATTAGAGTCTGATCATAGCCTCACCTTTAATGACCCAACTGAAACTAACTTGTTTAATAACAATGCCATTTGTACCCCTACCCCAGGAATTCATTGCAACCTATTACCATTATATTATCCCCAACTGATAGATTGAGACCAATAAGAATCTAGTCTATAGATTTATGAGTTCTAGAATACTGAGGCATTCTATGATTTCTTAGGCCTTAGAGATAATGTTCCATTAGGAGATCACAAATTAGGATTCTTAATCACATTGGATCTTGTAGCCTATTTTGGAGAGTGAGTAAACACCCTTAGCTAAAAAAAAATAAATAAAACATTGAGGTCCCAAAGTGAAAACCTCTTTGAGGCACTTTTTGACTAGGGAAAAGGCAAAGATAAAGGCTAGTCTAGTGGTAAAAACATATTTCAAGCACTATTAGATGGGGGTGTTCATTCTTATTTTAATTTAGTCAAAACAAATATTTGATCAAAATATTCAATAATTTCCAACTATTTTTATCACATGCCCAGATCTCCCATTGGGGGACTCAAATTCATCATGTTTAAGAGAAGTTGAAGATCAAGTCGTAATGGAGGACACTGACATAATCTAACAGTTCCAATCATTGCTTACAATCTTAGAAGATGGTTCAACCCTTCTAAATGAAGATACCATAGAGGCAAACATCAATATTTTATTAGACCTAAAATGGATAAAATTAGGCACATCCATCACTAAAGAGGAACATGATGTCTTTATAGCTCTATTGAGAGAATTTGTAGATATCTTTGCATGCGCATACTCTAACATGTCAGGTTTAGATCTTGCCTTGGTTCTGCACCATCTCATGGTTAATCCTAACACCAAACTAGTCAAACAAAATCTAAGATGCATCCTTACATTGTTGTATTAGTATAGAAAGATTTAGAAAAAATCTTAGAAGCAGGATATATCTAATTAATTGACTACTTAGAATGGATCTCTAATGTAGTACCATTTGCAAAAAGCTTGAAGGGATCAAAATATGTACTAATTTTTAAGACATCAACAAAGCTTGGCCTAAATATGATTTTCCATTGCCTAATATCAACATGATCATCAATTCTATGATAGGTTATGAAATTCTTTCACTCATGGTTGGATTTTCAAGATATAATCATATCAAAATTATACTAGAAGATCAACATAAAATAGTGTTCACCACTCCATGGGGAATGTTTTGTTATTAGGTAATGTCATTTGGCCTTAAGAATACTAGAGCTACATATCAAAGTTCCATGACTTCCATATTCAAAGATATGATACATGATATTTTTGAAGACTATGTTGATGACATATTAGGAAAATCCAAGACTAGGGCTGACCATCCAACAGTGTTGCATAAGATATTTGAAAGACTAGGAGAGTATAAAGTTAGACTCAATCTAAAGAAATGTGTGTTTGGTGTAACTTCAAAGAAACTACTAGGCTTCATCATGTCTCATTGAGGTAATGAAGTTGATTTGGCTAAACCCCATGTTATAACAAAGATGCCACCACTAGTTAATTTAAAGCAACTTTGTAGCTTGTAGGGTAAGATCCAATCAATATGATGCTTCATATCTCAATTAGCAGATAAGTTCCATCCATTTACATACCTTTTGAAAAAAGGAGTTGCATTTCACTGGGATGATCACTTCCAAACAACTTTTCAACAACTCAAATATTATCTTGTTAAACCACTTGTTGTATTACCTCCTATGCTAGGAAATCCTTTCTTGTTATACCTATCAACTACTGATCATGCCCTTAGGGAACTCTTAGCTCAACATGATAATAATGGAAAGAAGCATGTTGTATATTACCTAAGCTGTACCTTGGTTACATATGAACATAATTATGCACCTATTGAAAAATCTTGTCTAGCCATCATTTTCACAACTCAAAAACTGCATCATTACATGTTGAATAATAAAACCATGGTCATTTCAAAGGTATATCCACTCAAGTATCTATTATCTAAAACAACTTTGCAAGGTAGAATGGCTAAATGGATCATGCTTCGTAGTGAGTTTAACATAGATTATGTCAATCATAAGGCCATCAAGGGACAAGTTCTTACATATCAACTTGTTGAAGCACCTCTAATGGACACACAACCACTCACATTCCAATTTCTTGATGAATCCATCATGACCATCATTAACACAACCCTTGAGGAGCAGCCTTAGAAGCTATATTTTGATGGTTCATTCACTGCACATGGATCGAGGGTAGGCCTATTATTTATTACACTATAGTGGGATCTAATCCCTAAATCATTCATAATTAGCTTTCCTTGTACAAACAACATGGCCAAGCATGAAGAAATCATTGCAAGACTTTGACAAATAGTGTATTGGAACATATATCATCTTCAAGTTTATGGTGAATCTTAGTTAATCATCAATCAAGTTACAAATCATTTTTAGACCAAAGATTACACGTTGGTTCCATACAAAGCCATGGTCAACACTCTTAAATAACAAATTGCCAACATTTATTTTGAGCAAATACCAAGGGATAGTAATAGAATTATGGATACTATGGCTACTATTGGTTCTTTGATTTGACAAATAGATAAAGCTAGAGAATATCAGTTCCTCATCAAGAATTTGTCAGCACCAGCTCATAAACCTTCAACCATTTCCATGATTTGTGATATTGTTGGTCCTAATTCTATTTAGTACCCAAACCTTTAAAACTACCTTCATGACCAAGTTCTATCACCTAACCTATCTCAAAAATAAACCAAAGCCTTCATTCACCATTTTTCTCATTATATGATACTTGGATCCCCCTTTACCATCATAGTTTTGATGGAACTCTATTTTTTTGTTTAACTTTAGCAGATTCTAAATTAGCATTAAGAGAATTTCATGAAGGAGTATGTGGAGCCCATTCTAGCAGGGCAGTCCTATCTGAAAAACTCTTGCATACTAGTTATTATTGGCCCATAATGGATGTAGATGCCACAATATATGTAAAAAAGTGTGACAAATGTCAATGGCATGCTAATCTAATTCATGCCCTGGTAAGAACTCTAAAACTGATGTTGACACCATGGCCATTTCCTACATGGGGAATTGACCTCATTGGGAAGATCAACTCCACTTCATCTGATGGCCATAAACATATCCTTATCACCACTAAATATTTCACTAAGTGGGTTAAAGCTATACCCCTCACTTACATGGTTGGAAAGCAAATTTCCAAATTCATCTTCAACCATCTCATTTGCCGCTACAGTATCTCTTTTGAGATTATATATGACAATGGTGGATCATTTAATAACAAGGATGTAAATCAGTTATTTACTAAATATAACATCACACAAAACTTTTTATAGCATATTACCCTCAAGGTAATGTCCAGGTTGAGGCATCCAAAAAAAACCATTGTCAATATTCTCTAAAATATTGTTAATGATGCTAGTCATGATTGGTACCTCCAAATATTCCCTACCCTTTAGGCATACCATACTAATCGTCATACCCCCATAAGAGCCACTCCATACATACTTTTTTACAGTACTAAAGCCATCCTTCCCATTGAGGTCAAATTTCCTTCAATGTGCATCTCTTTCAAGCATGTCTTAGATGATCATGAATATCAAGTAGCTCACCTACAAGAGCTAGACATACTAGATGAGAAATGAATAGCTGTGCTCAACAATCTTCAAGCATATCAAAACTAACTCAAAGGCCACTATAATCAGCATGTCAACTATAAAACATTTGAACTTGGTGATCTTTTTCTTAAATAATACCAAAATAATACCATTGTTAAGAAGAAGCATAAAGGAAAATTCAAATCAAATTGGATAGGGCCTTTCATCATCACTACAAATTATAGATCAGGAGCATATAGGTTTGCCACACCAAATGGAGAACTTCTAGAGCTGATGAATATTATTCATCTCAAGTGGTACTATGCTTGATTGCTAAGATGTATTATCTATAAGGACCATTTTAGTTATGCCTTTTTCTCACTATTATTCTTTGTACAAATACCATCCTCTTTTCCATTTCCACTTTCCATTTCTAACCTAACAACCCCATGTGTTCTACAGCCTAGCCCATTTGACCTTGGTTTTTGTCATCCATTTTACATATTTAGCATCAAGGTATCTGGTCAATTTCATCAATTAGTTTAAGAACTTTATATAGAGATCATATTTTTGGATAGTGTGACAGAAGTTTTGGCAATTGTATCCTTCATTTGTTATTCTTTCTTACCACCGATCTTGCTACTAATTATAACCACCTTTAGGAAAACTAGTACCTTTGATCTATGTTTTAGTTTCTTGGTTATAAATACCTATGGGAAAACTAGGACAATAATAAGCCTTGACATACCAACTTGCCACCTTTTATGTCATACTATGCCTTTCTACTAATTGTGCATATTTTATTTAAATTGACTGCTGCACTTGCCAAATTCTTTTGCTAAAATGATGGAGCTACAATGACTTGAGGTCCTACTCTGGGAATATGTAGGCAATGCTTAATACCTATTAAGGTTAGCTCAATCACCCTTTTAATCTATTCTCTCACCATTTTATAAGCAACCTAAACCATGCTCTCACCATTTTGTGAGCAACTTAAGCCACACTCTTGCCATTTTTTGAGTAACTTAAGCCATGTTCTCACTATTTTGTGAGCAACCTAAGCCATGCTCTCACCATTTTGTGAGCAACCTAAGCCATGCTCTCATCATTTTATGAGCAACCTAAGTAATTCTCTTGTCATTTTGTGAGCTTGAACTATTCAGTGTCTCGTCATTCTCGATTGAGTTGAGACACTTCAAAATAGTTCCAAAAACATTTTTAAAAAATATTATAAAAGCATAAAAACATTGAACACTTCTTTGCCTTAAGGATTCTGAGAACCTTTATTAAGTTATAAGTAAATCACTTGTCATTTAGTTTCCCTATCCTTTTTGGCCTCTTTCTCTCATGCACTTGTTATTTTGCAAGACCATTTTAGGAACCTATTCTTCGATCACATCCATTCTATTTATTTTCTTTATTTATCCCATTCTTCCCATTCCCTAAGAGAACTACATTTGGCCTAAATTTTTTTATTAGATATTACATCCATGGAACTATGTAGGCAACATATACTTACCTAGTGCATATGGAGCCAGCTCGTCCACCCCTTTATTTTTCTTCTATTCCCCCATTTAGTTCATTTCTTAAGTTGTCACCTATTTTTTGGGGGCAATAGTCATAAAGTTTTTATTACATTGTCTGCTTGCTTATTTCTACTTATTTTGTTTGTTTGTCTGCTTATTTATTGTATTTCAACATTGTTTCCTTGATTCAGTTTATGTGTGTTCACTGGGTGATTCCTTGCCCATAATTACACTTGAATCCATCCATATTCATATGTTTACATTTTCATCATGGGTTCTATCACTGGTGCATTTTTTAATATTGAGTATTAGATTATGGGAGTCAGTCCTCATGATGTTATATCATGATGCCTACCAACACGTGCTACAATTAACCTCAAATTCAAGAAGTCTATTCAGTAATGGTGGAATCTCTTTGACACTGACATCTTAATTCACTCCTAATCATATCCCAAATAGAGTAATTAACCATAAAATAATTTTAAACTTTAATAGTTTAGATGATCATCTCCCTACTAATAGGTTGTTCTAATTCATCATTACCCTCTGTGTTAAATTATCATCATTCTCAGCCATGTTTATCATGTTTTTCATAATCAAGGTCCAATGATTATAACTGCCTATGGGAAAATCATTGCACACCATCCCACCTATATTTACCAATGATTATAACCATATTTAGGCAAATCATTATGTTGTCACCACTTTAATTTTTCTACCCCTACAAGGGCATGTTATTCTCTTATTTGTATATCCTAACTAGGGTAGCTCCATCTTCTCAATGATTATAACCACCTTTGGGCAAATCATTGTGTTATCATACCATGTTGCCACTATCAGTTTATAATGCTTATAACCACCTTTGGGAAAACCATTATACACCATCATACTTGCATTATCAATTATTTTAACTACTTTTTTAGTATCATTATGTTTTCACCCCAACATCTTTCCTTTCTTTGGTCCCATCATTTTTATTTTTTTTTCAAGGGACCATTTTTTGACCTTACTTGTGTTAACCATTCCCTCAAGGGGGCATCATACAATTAGTTTATCATCATTATATTTGTAGGCATATAGGTCATTTATCATTCTTTGAGAAGACATTACTTTGCCTATGATTTACAAAATCTTCCCAAACAAGGGCAAACTATAGACACCTAAAACTGGTCATCGATAACCTCCAACTAGGCTTTTGACCAATTTCTACCTAAAACACACAATTTGGCCTAAAAATACTAAAACACATTAAATGATGTGAAACTAACATATTTAAGTGCTGATTTTGGCCAAGGTATCCCTAAATAGAGCAATGTAATTTATGGATCAGCTAACTTTGATCAGTTCATTTCGAGTCAAAATGCCAAATTTACACCTAGGTGCTCTAGATTGCTCTTCCTTATCAAATCTTATACACAAGATATGTGGCTTTGTTATTTGTTTTTGACAACACCCTAAATGGGAATATGGTTCCAACACATCTAACATTGCCTTCCAATTCCAATATAGTCAAATTTTGGACCAATAAAAAGGCATTCTAATTAATTTGGGTAATTTGTGCACAAAGTACTTAATTATGCTTAAGAGATAATTAACCCAAATCAAGGTATAATTAATAACTCCATGGAAACTTTTGAATAATTTATTTTGGAAATGAATATTGAATATCTACATCATCAAGTGACCTCATTTCTTGGGAAGACATCCCTAAGCCATAAATACCACAAATATCAAGATTCATGCCTCATCAATGCCTTCCATGATGCCCTCCATGCATTTTAATTGACCGTTCTTCCAATTACCTGATGAGGATAATTACAAACTTAATTCCAAAAATTGAATTAATCCTCAACCACACATCTCAATCTTGAGATAGATGGTTTAGGTTGATTATGATCAAATCCAAAAATCTATAAATAGGAGGCCTCACAATATCATTTCTAAGCTATTTTGGTGAAAAGTTATAATGCAAAAATATATTCAAGAAGCCATTGAAACTAGTGTTACCATGCCAAATTTATTCCAAGCCAAGCCAAGCCAAAACTAAAGGTGCCAAGGAGAGATGGAGGTAGCCAAGCTTCCATTTCCAAGGTTTTCATGAGCACAAGTTGAGCAAGCCACCACTACAAAGGCATTCGGAGTATCCACAAAAGGTGAAAGAATTATTATATTTTCATTCCTTTCTTTTTAGTTGTGTTTGTCATTTTCTTTTATTAACTAAGCTTTCCCTAGTGTCCAAGCCTAGATATGTTATGTTATTAGTGTGTTTGTTTCATTTTGTTTTCATTTTGGAACTAGCATTATACTAACCATCCTCTCTTGAGTCAAATTTCTAGATCACATAAGAAACCTAAGCCTCAATCTCATTATTTTGTAAGCTTGAACCATTTAGTGTCTTTTCATTCTCAACTGAGTTTAGACACTCAAAAACAATTCCAAAAACATTTGAAAAATCTTTAGAAAATCACAAAAACATTAACCACTCCTTTTCCTTAAGGATTCTGGGAACCCTTACTAAGTTACAAGCAAATCACTTATCATTTAAGTTTCCCCATCCTTTTTGGCCCCATTTTCTCTCACACACTTGCCATTTTTCAAGATAATTCCTATTCTTTTATCACATCTATTCTATTTATTTTCATCAGTTATCACATTCTTCTTATTCCCTGGGAGAACTACATTTGGCTTGAAGTTTTTAATTAGATATTACATCCATAGAACTATGTAGGTAGCATCTACTTGCCTAGTTTATATGGAGATATCTTGGCCACCCCCTCCCTTTTATTTTATTCCCTATTTTTTTATTTTTAAGTTGTCACTTATTTTTTAGGGGCAATGTTTGTAGAGTTTCTATTACATGATGTGAAATTAACATATTTAATTTCCAATTTTATTTAGGGTATAATTAATTGGGGTAATGAAATTTATGAGCCAACTAACTTTGATCAGATCATTTTGAGTTAAAATGCCAATTTTGCACCTAGGTGCTCTAGATTGTTATTTCTTATCAAATCTCTTTCACAAGACATGCACATTTGTTATTTTTTTTGGTCACATCATAAATGGTAATATGGTTCTAATGAATTTGACATCACCTTCCAATTATAATCCAATCAAATTTTGGACCAATAATAAGACATTCTAATCAGTTTGAGTAGTTTGTGCACAAAGTACTTAAACATGCTTAAGAGCTAATTAATCTAAATTAGAACCTAATTTATAAATCCATAGAAACTTGTTGAATAATTATTTTTGAAAATGAATATTGAATATTTGCATCGTCAAGTGACCTCATTTCTTGGAAAGACATCCCTAGGCCATAAATGCCACAAATATCAGGATTCATGCCTTTTATGCCTCATTAATGCCTTCTATGATGCCCTCCATGAATCTTAATTTCCCATTCTTCCAATGTCATGATGAGGATAATTATAAACTTAATTCCAAAAATTAAATTAATCCTCAACCAAACATCTCAATCTTGAGATGGATAATTTAGGTTAATTCTAGACATTCTCAAAAATTTATAAATAGAAGGCCTTATCACATGAATTTTAAGTCTTGATAGTGAAAATTTATAATGAAATATTAGTTCCAAAATCTTCATAAAAATAGTGTTACAATGCCAAATTTATTCCAAGCCAATCCAAGCCACAAGTCTAAGGTGCCAAGGAGAGATGGAGGTAGTCAAGCTTCCATTGCTAAGGACTTCATGAGCACAAGCTGAGCAAACCTCTACTATAAAGGAATTTGGAGCATCCAAGGAAGGTGAAAGAATTATTTTGTTTTATTCCTTAATTTTTATCTGTGTTTTTCATTTTTTTTTGTTAACTAAGCTCTCCCTAGTGTCTAGGCCTAGAGATGTTATACTATTAGTATGTTTATTTTATTTTGTTTTCATTTTGGAACTAACACCATACTAACCATCCTCTCTTGAGTCAAATTTCTAAAGTGAAAATATATATTAAACTTGATAAAAATAGAGTATGACCTGAAAAAGAAAGCCTATCTTGTATAAAGGTTATGAGAAATGAATAATAATCAAAGAGGAAATTAACTTCACCACAAGGAAAGATAAATAAAATAAAATTTATCACAACAATATAAGCATGAAAGAAGGAAAAAACCAGGGTTTATATTATTCCAAAGGAATTCCAAACATTCTAAGAACTATTTTACAAATGATAGATCCATGCTTTTATCTATTACAAAGGAGAAGAGAGAGATAAGAGGGACAATTCAAGGAAAGAGAAGAAATTTTACCCACATTCCTTGTCTTGTATGTGATCAATAATAATATGTTTGTCTTAGAGTGAAATGAAGTAACAAAATAAGGGAATCAACTTTATACAAGATCCACCACCCTTTGTCTTTGTCTCCTACCTCCACGTGACACCAAATTTGGTGTCATACTTCACTCATGTGAGAGCAAGCACGTGTGAATCATTAAAGACTAGAGGATATGTCCTTTAGTAATATTTCATGCCCCACCTTCAAACATGTGATCTTTTCCTCATAAAATATTCTCTATGTGCCATTCCACATCATTTAAATTACACCTCACTACTATGCCACATCATAACTATGCCACATCACCATATATAGTCTTATAAATAGTAACCATGAACAATGTCTATGTGAATAGTGTTTAATGAATAGTAATCTTACTCTCATTAATAAACATGGTGTGAGTTCATGAAAACCATGTAAACCTTGCAATCCATGTTGTAACCAAATGGTAACTAGAATAGTTAACACTCATACTCTACCACAGAGACTAGTATTAGAGAGATCCCTATGCCAAAGATATATTACAAATTATAGAGGGCCTCCCTCTACTCACTTTATGCTGAGATGAGTATTCTTGAGTTCTTGTGGTTCTCATCATGTGGCACCTATGCCACCTATAACTTCTTCTACGTAATGGGTTCCTAAGACCCCTACAATCCATAAGACACCATAGTCAATGTCAAAAATTCCTAACATCACTATAAAGGTAGATCTAGATTAGATCACTTAATACAAAAAAATATGGGACCATAGTTTCCCTTTCACACAACACACATGATCATAGTTCCTTTATTTGACATAGGCTACATTGATAGTGAGTCTCCCATGAGAATAATTAGTTTGTATTGTTTCTCCCTTCTTGTACATACTTTCCCTCTCTCTCACTCCTTGTACATAGTTCATTTTCATGTTGCTTATACATAGCTTATATTTAGAAAATAAAAAGAAACACTAAAATATGTCAAAAACATAAGAACATTCAAATATTTTTCTTAAAAAACACAAAGTTACAAATTGTATGCATTTTTATGTTTAAATTTCTTATATTTTCCAGACACTACATATGTTAGTTATTTTATAATACATATATGTTTCACTTTTTCTTGTCAAGTGCTTGTATATTTCTATAAGACTCATGTCCACTACATCGATTCAAATTTAATATTATCTACCCACTTAGGAATTATACACCATTACATGGATTTTTCATTTGACATATTCTCCCACTTGGGGGCATCTTATACATAGTTTTGATTACCAAGTTCTATCTTTCTTTACTCTATATACTATTGATGATTTAAAATTGTGCTTATTCTAATATCAACAATGGGAAATTTCAAGATGTGGGACCTTGTGACTTGAAACAACCTTTAGATTTTTTAGAAGCTGGTTCTTCTCTATATCAAGTAGGTACTGGGAAAAGGGATAGGAATTTTAACAAAAACACAAATGCAAGAAAGAAAATCTAATCTATGGCAATGTGCTCGAATGTAAGTCAACCTTAATCCTGAGCACAGTGAAACTATATGTAGGATTCATTTACATTTAAGAGCAAACAAGTGCATGATCAATGTAAAAGATGGAAACAATAGAAACAGAGGCTCACAACATAGATTACTTTTGTAGTGATACAGAAAATGTTAGCAAAGGCATAGGGTTCAATCTTCTTATTTGAATTTTCTAATCACATAAGAGGCATAAAAACACACACATTTATATAACTTTTCAACTCAAGAAAATGAGACAAAAGCAAATGACATTCTTAATCACAACTCTAGAAAGTCTAAACTCTTGACAACATAGCCTAGACTACTTTTGCAAATGACATAGAAAATATCAACAAAGGCATAGGATTAAATATTCTCATTAATTCTCCAATCACATAAGAGGCACAAAAATATGCACAGTTACATAAACCTTCAAACTTAATAAGATAGAACAAAAGCAAATGATATTACTAGTCACAGCTCTAAAAAGTCTAAACTCCTAATAATAATTCTCTCCAAAAATTATCTTTGGTATCTCCTCTTCTTTTTTGATGATCTCTACTCCCTTATTTATAGCCTTGGATTCCCTCCAAATTTTCTTCTTGTTCCTAATCTAATGGCCCAACTGAAATCTAACCAAACTAGAAGTGTCTAACAGAAGATATTTTATAGATTCTGAAATGCTTTGTCTTCTGGCAGTTCATTGGCTGAAATAGATTGCAGGATGCTCCCTTCTCTTAAATGCTAGGTAAAACTTAGCCAATTTCTTGAAAAACCTTCTTATTACCTTAGGAGATACTGGAGGATGACACTTGGCATGTTTCATAGCACCTATCAAAGACACATGGCACTTTCCATGTAACTTATATTCTTTTGTGTCTTTGCTCAGGAGTGTTCTGCCTTTGACACTTGTCGTAATCCACTTCCTCAAAACTTCAATAGCTTAAAATAAAATAAGACCCAAAACATTTCTTACCTAAGTAACTTTAAAAGGGACATAGGGACATGTGTCAATCCCCACTGCTTCATTAAAGGACACATGGCAATCTCTGCCTTACTTATTTTTGATTACGTGGTAGTCTCTACTACTTTTATCTACCTTTTTAAAAACCTACAGAAGATGACACGTGGCAGTCTCCACTTTAATCTATTTATACCATAGAAACAAATGGTCTCATTTCATATTTACATGGACAGTGACACCTAGCAGCTTTTGCTTGCTTCAGAAACAATACTTAAGACCCACCATGATATTTGCTATATCAGTGAAGCTAAAATAAATATAATTTGGATCATGACATGTGGTGGCTTCCACTTTCTTTTTTAGGGGTACATGGCATCTTTTGTCACTTTTAGAAAATCAAAATTGAGACCTTCTGTGACTATCACTTGGTACTTTTGGCTTGATCCTGATACTTAGCTTGTTAAAACCTTTCACTAAAAAGAAATGAAACACCAGTGCTGATATGAAAATGTGGATGCTGACACTTGGTGTGTTCTACTGAGTCACTATGAGATACGTGGCATGTTCTAAATTATATTATAGAAAATATGAAAGGTGCTTCAGATGATGACACTTGGTAGCTTCTGCTTTACTTCAAAACTTAGAGAAAATTAAATCAAAAGGAAAATAGAGCCTGCACTCTAGTTTTAAAACTTCACCATCTCAAACCAAATTATGCGGGGATAGCGATCTATATCATGCACTAATAAAAACTAGAATGAAACATAGAGTATTTTTTACTCTATAGTTATTGGCGACCCTAAGGACTTTTGAGCCTGCTTGAAAAGAATCTATAACTCCTGCATGATCTAAAATCTCTAGAAAACACAATTTTAACTAAAATGTTTCAAATAGATTCCATTTACAAGAATCTTTTTAGGTTCACCTTCCATCATTTCTAGCTCAAATGAATTTTGTTCTTTACATGCTTGAATTGTATAAGGGCTAGTCCATAATACTTCAAACTTAGTGTGTTGACTTGGTTTGGCAGCTCTTGCATCCCATTTTAAAATAATTGAGCCTGTTTCGAAATGGGGATTTAAAGTCCTTTTATCAAAATAGTCTTTAATTATTTTCTAATGCTTTATCAATGAATCATGTGCTGCATGCCTCTTTTCTTGAACTTCTAGAAGTTCTGTGAGTCTGACTTGCATGGGGCCATTTTCTTCAATTTCAATTTGTTTGATCAGCTGAAGCACAAGAATCTCCAAGCTTAAGGGAATTATAGCAAGTTTCCCATATACTAATTCATATGGGGAAA
This sequence comes from Torreya grandis, assembly GCA_037957365.1. Taxonomy (NCBI): domain Eukaryota; kingdom Viridiplantae; phylum Streptophyta; class Pinopsida; order Cupressales; family Taxaceae; genus Torreya; species Torreya grandis. The sequence continues at coordinate 1,032,912 of JARHVA010004709.1, forward strand.
TTTTGATCACTTGTTTAGGCATAATTCTATCAGCCCACAGGATCAGATTAAGCACTTTATGCCACTCCTTGTGATGATCAACCCCTATTCTTTTGATGAGTCTAATCAAGTTCTTATTAGTTGATTCTTCCAAACCATTACCCTAAGGGTAATAATTGGAAGAAGTTTTTATATATATTCCATGATTTTTATGCAAAGTCGAATACTTTGGACCCTGAAAATGCTTTAGCATTATCTAAAATTATGGTGAGAGGAGACCCAAAATGAGTAGTGATACTCCCTATAAAATGTAGGATCACATTTTCTGTTGCTTCCTTGAGTGACACTGCCTTGATCCATCTAGTGAAATAATATGTGGTTGTTAAGATCTATTTGTGACCCATACTAGATACTAGATTTATCATTCCAATGAAGTCAAGACCCCATTGAGCAAAAGGTTCATCCACAATTATAGGACTAAGAGGCATTACTGCATTCCTTCTCATTCCCACATAATATTGACAAGATTTACATTTTTTAACAGCTGATAACAATCTATAAATAAAGTAGGCTAGAAATAACCTACTTCACTTATTTTTATAGCTGTGGTCTTCACAAAAAAATGTCCACATGATACTCCATGATGCATTTCATGTAATATTTTCTTAGCCTCATCCTTTTTTACACATCTTAACAATTTACCATCAAAATTTCTTCTGAAAAGAACCTATTCAATTAAAACAAAATGAACTCCTTGCATCCTATAGTATCTTCTCTTATTTTGAGGGAGTTCTCTTGGGTAAATCCCATATTTCATAAAATGAATTTTATTTGTAACCCAAGATTCGTGATCAACTTCTTGTATTCTCAATGTAATTTCTTCTTCTGTTCCTAAATTTGTCTCTTCAGGTATCATCTTTTCAAGCTCTTGAGTCATATATTGACACAAACCCCTACCTCTAACTAATTTAGTGGGTTTGACTTCTACATCATATTCAAGGATCTTAGTTATCTAGTTTGCTCTTTTTTAGTAATTTCCCACTCCATGATGTATTCTTTGACACTTGGATGTGCTACAAGTATCATAATTTTACTTCCTGATACTATATGCCTGAAATTTTTGAGAGATTTTACCATAGCATATGCTTGTTTTTCCATAAAGTTATATCTAGTTTCAGATTCCCTAAGAGTCCTTGAGAAAAATTCTATTGGATGCTCTCCCTCCTGTTTATCATCCTTCTATGTTAGAATAGAAGCAATACTGAGCTCTCCTCCATATACATACATTACAAAAGGCTTAAAAAAATTTGGATTTCTAAGTACCAGAGCTATTGAAATAGCTTTCTTAACCTCTTCAAAGGCTTGCCTTCCTTCCATATTCCACTTGAAAATTAGGTTTTTTTCAGCAAAAGTGTCACTGGTCTTACTAAGCCTGCAAAGTCAGATATGAACCGACTAACAAAACTAATCTTTCCCAAGAAAGATTGAATTGCTTTCTTATTGACTGAAAGAGGTAAGCTCATTATAACCACCACTCTTTCTGGGTCTATGGAAAATCCTTATTTAGATACTATATGTCCCAATAATTTTCCTTAAGGAACCACAAAGATACATTTCTTAGGATTCAAGGATATTCCAAATTCTTGACATTTTTTAAACACAGCTTCTAAATGATCAAAATGATCAGCATCATTCTTTGAAAAAATAGTAAGATCATCAAGATAAATCAAGATGATTTTATTTATCAATTCCCCAAATACAACATCCATAGCTCTCTGAAAAGTGGCTATAGCATTTGATAGGCCAAATGTCATCTTAGCATATGCAAATGTTCCCCACTTGGTAGTAAAAGCAGTCTTGTATTGGTCTTCTTTAGCCAACCAAATCTGATTGTATCCAGAGAAACCGTCTAGCAAAGAAAATCTCTCTGATCTAGCCATAGTTTGTAGAATTTATTTCATGGAGGTCAAGGGATAGTGATCTTTCGAAGATGCTTTGTTTAGATCTCTAAAATATACACAAAGTCTTATATCACAATTCTTTTTCCTAACTGGTACCAGATTTGATACCCAGGTTAAGTGTTTGATTGGAAAAATTATTTTAGAATCTAAAAATTTCTGCAACTCATCTACCATTAGAGGCTCAATTCTTGGATTCACTGGCCTCTATTTTTGTTTGACAGGCTTAGATCCTTCAGTCAGTTTTATTGTGTGATGAATGATGTCTCTATTATATCCATGAAGGTATTCATAGCTCTAGGCTATGACTCTGTCATATGTTTTGCATAATTCAATTAGCCTTTCCTTTTCTTCTTGAGTTGTAGAATTTCCAACTTTTAATTTTTTTTCTTCACTCACTTCTATTTTAGAATAATCTACTTTGTTTGCTTGGAACCTTTTCTTCTCCAGGCTTACATCTTTTAGATCAAAAAGGCTTTCTAAAGTGATTAAACCTTTGGGAAGTTTATTATTCTTTAATTATATAATTTGATCTTCATATGCCTCTTCAATATTTGGTTGCAATTGATCGGTAAATTCCCCTGATTGTTGCAAGAATGAGAGTACTTGAGAATCATTCTCAAATACTTGCTAATTCTCATCATTATCAGGGATAGCTAGCCTTACTATAACCTTTACTGACTCATTGTTAACTAATAGGCCAGTTGTTGGATCAAACTGTGAACCAATCTGTGCCATCCTATCAGCTTCATAATTTTGAATCCTAGGAACTACTTCAATATTAAAATCTTCAAAATCTTCTATTAAGTCCCAAATGCTGTGCTTATAGGATTTCATTCTGACATTCTTTGTTATTGCCTTTTCTCTAATTTGCTTTACTACTAATTCTGAATCTCCTTTTACTATTAGATTCTTTATTCCCTTTTATTGGCTAATAGGAGTCTATGTACTAAAGATTCATACTCAACATCATTATTAGTACAATAAAATTGAAAGTGAATAGCCCTTAAATTTTTTTCACCATTTGGAGCAGTAAGACAAATTCCTGCTCTAGCACCATTTTTACTTCTATCCCCATAAAAATTTAAAGTCCAAATTTTTGAATCTTTTTTGGATCCTTGAGTAGTTGGTGTCTCCTCCCTTAAAACATTTGGGATTTTATGGTCCTCATCAAAAATAACATAAGTGCCCAAACCAGTAGAGTTATAATTTTCATATGGGTCACTATGTGTCATAGCTAACAACTGTTTATTTTCTTTTTCCTGATTATGCTTAGTCCAGTCACCTATCTTAGTAAAATAGAAGGAATCTAGTTTGGATTTGCTTACCTCTGATGCATTGTTCACTAAGACTATTGTCTACAGATGAACTATGTCTTTGAGCTTTCTTTTATCAGTAGGTCCTTTAGTATATTTGGGCATTGCTTGATTTTGAAGAGCTTCTTATAACAATGTCCTTTGTTTAGGAATAACTAATATGTCCCAAATTGGTACTTGTGCTGGGGTCATCTTCAGTTGATCCACCACATTCATTGGTCCAAAATTTTGAATTCTTGGAAGATTAGGATATCTTGTCTTTCTTTGAACTTGTTTAGGAACTTCTTGATTCTGCACTGGCTAAAGCATTTCTTGTCTACTAGCTTTGTGTTGATGACATTGAAATGAAGGATTGTCCATAACTTCATTGTTTACAACTTTATTCTATTCCAACATTATTTTATTTGATCTAGTACAGTAGTCTGATTACACCACTAGTTTCTTGGAAATAGAAACTTCATTCAAAAAAACTGATTCTTCATCTTCAACCCATGAGAACAAAGCATATTCCAAGGCTATTTCTTCCTCTTTTTGCAAAGACATCTCTTGCATCTAAGCCATTAAGACTGAATTCTACATATTAAAAGACTGTTAGGCTTGATTGTCACTAGAACTTACAAACTGACCATCCATTCTTCTTTGCTCTGCCACCTTTTGTTGTAGATTACCCATAAGACAATCTCTAGGTGTATGAGCATTATTGCAAGGGAAACACAAAGAATTAGTGTTATCCACATAGTTATTTTTCCTTGAAATAATATCCCTATTTGAATTGAGAGAAAAAGTCTGTGAGGGTGTGGGGACTACAACCAATTGGTTTGTTGGCTGATGGTTAGTTTGTCTTGGAGGATCCTTATATTGGTTTGGCTGAGATGAAAATCTATTTCCTTAATAGCCTTGATATGGAGGCTTAGGGAAAGTATTTTGTTGTCTTTTTATATTGATCAGCTCATTAGAAAATGTCCTTAGGATATTCTTGATATCATCTAGCTTAGTTGATTGAGTGGGGACAATTTCTTTAGCAGATGGTTGAGGATAGGTGTACATAGACACAAGGGGGCTATAGATTTAGGAGCTTCTTGAGGTAATGGTAAGGAAATTTTTGGGAACATGGGCATGGGAGGCCTTGGGGGTAACTTTCTAGCATTTATCAAATTATTCTCAGCTCTGACCGCATAGTCGTAAGCCTTAGGCAAAGTGTGTCTTCCAAGTGACTAAATCATAATAGATATATCTGAATTCAAAGCCTTAAGATAAAATACTATAGCCATACCTAGTAATGGTCTAGCTATAGTAGGGATTCTTTCCCAAGTCTTTTGAAATCTGGAATTGAAGTCAGTCATGGCTTCTTGTGGTGCCCTTTAAATGGTAATTAATTGATGTAACAAAGAAGACTTATCACCCTTATCTTCAAATCTTTTAAAGAAAAGATCTTTGAGATGATCCCATGTAGATATGGTATTTGGGGTCAAAGACCGATACCATTCTAGAGCCTTCCCTTTAAAAGAAGTAGCTAATAATCTTATGGCCACATTTTTCTATGTAACAAAATGTATAGCACAGACATTTGATACATCCTGATGATGTTTTTTAGGTGTTTTAAAGTCTTGCCCACTGAATTTGGGTAGAGATTTTAGGGAATTCATTGGGATAGGGTCCCAAGTGGCTGGTGGTATTGAGAGAATCAAGGGACTACCAGTGTTCCAGCTTGCATAATTTTTTGGGGGTATAGGGGCTCCCAAATTTGCTCTTGGTATTGGTATAAACTAGTTGACTCTTCTTCTTGGACTAGTTACCAAAGGTGGCAAAAGAATACCTAGATTTGTAGCAGATTGTGATCTAATTATTGGTCCATAGCTATGTATCCTCGTAGCTCTCTAGTTCATACAATCTTGAAAGAAACTTCAAGATTGATCCCACTGGGCATGCCAAAAACTGTTGATGATTTAAAATTGCACTTATTCTAATATCAACAATGGGAAGTTTTAAGATGTGGGACCTTACAACTTGAAATAATCTCCAAATTTTTTAGAAGTTGGTTCTTCTCTATATCAAGTAGGTACTGGGAAAAGGGATAGGAATTTTAACAGAAATAAAAATGCAAGAAAGAAAATCTAATCTATGACAATGTACCTAAATGTAAGTCGACCTTAATCTTGATCACAACGAGACTATATGTAGGATTCATTTACATTCAAGAGTAAACAAGTGCATGATCAATGTAAAAGATGGAAACAAAAGAAACAAAGGCTCACAACATAGACTACTTTTGTAGTGATACAAAAAATGTCAACAAAGGCATAGGGTTCAATCTTCTAATTTGAATTTTTTAGTCACATAAGAGGCATAAAAACATGCATACTTATATAAACTTTTCAACTCAATAAAATGAGACAAAAGCAAATGGCATTCCTAATCACAACTCTAGAAAGTCTAAACTCTTGACAACACAGCCTATACTACTTTTGAAAATGACATAGAAAATATCAACAAAGGCATATGATTCAATCTTCTCATTAATTCTCTAGACACATAAGAGGCAAAAAAACACACACAGTTACATAAACCTTCCAACTTAAGAAGATAGAAGAAAAACAAATGATATTACTAGTCACAACTCCAAAAAGTCTAAACTCTTAACAATATTTCTCTCTAAAAATTCTCTCTGGTATCTCTTCTTCTTTTTCGATGATCTTTGCTCCCTTATTTATAGACTTGGATTCCCTCTAGATTATCTGCTTGTTCCCAATCTAATGACCCAACTGAAATCTAACCAAACTAGAAGTGTCTAACATAAGATATTTTATAGATTCTAAAATGCTTTATCTTCTAGTAGTTCATTGGCTGAAATAGATTTTAGGATGCTCCCTTCTCTTAAACGCTAGGTAACACTTAGACAATTTCTTGAAAAACCTTCTTATTATCTTAGGAGACATCAGAGGATGACACTTGGCATGTTTTGTAACACCTATCGAAGACACGTGGCACTTTCCACGTAACTTATATTCTTTTGTCTTTTCTCAGGAGTGTTTTGCCTTTGACATTTGTCGCAATCCACTTCCTTAAAACTTCAATAGCTTAAAATAAAATAAGACCCACAACATTTATTACCTAAGTAACTTTAAAAGGGACAGAGGGATAGGTGTCAATCTCTACTGCTTCATTAAAGGACACATGGCAATCTCCACTTTACTTATCTAGGATTATGTGGTAGTCTCCACTAATTTTAGCTACCTTTTTAAAAACCTGTGAAAGATGACATGTGCCAGTCTCCACTTTACTATGTTTATACCATAGAAACAAATAGGTCTCATTTCATATTTACATGGACAGTGACACCTAGTGGCTTCTGCTTGCTTCAGAAACAATACTTAAGATCCACCATAGTCTTTGCTATATCAGTGAAGCCAAAATGAAGATAATTCAGATCATGACATGTGGTGGCTTCTGCTTTCTTTTGCTGGGGTACGTGGCATCTTCTGTCACTTTTAGAAAAGCAAAATTGAGACCTTCCATGACTGCCACTTGGCACTTTTTGCCTGATCTCGATACTTAGCTTGTTAAAAACTTTCATTAAAATGAGATGAAACACTGGTGCCGATATGAAAATGTGGATGCTAACACTTGGTGCATTTTGCTGAGTCACTATGAGATACATGGCACATTCTAAATTATCTTATAGAAAATATGAAAGGTGCTTCGGATGATGACACTTGACAGCTTCTGCTTTACTTCAACACTTAGAGAAAATTGAATCAAAAGAAAAATAGAGCTCACACTCTAGTTCAAAAACTTCACCATCTCAAACCAAATTAGGTGGGGACAGCGATCTGGATCATGCACTTCTGAAAATCAAAATGAAACGTAGAGTATTTTTTACTCTACATATACCAAATCTAGAAATTTTATATCTTGATATTGATAATTCTACTCTTACTCATATTTTTGGTTAGTTATTATTATTTTAGACTCAGTACATTTACCTATTGTATCTTACATAGATTTGTATTACATATATATTCATGCTTTTACTTCTAGTTTTCCTAGTTTATACTTGATTTTATCTCTAATCTTATTCTATTCGAGGTCATTTGAATATGCCACTTCTCTTTGAATTTGTGCCACTTCTATTCATATTATTTATACTTTAAACATGTGCCCATTCCTTATGTGTGCCTTCCTAATTATGTATGTGAACATTTGAACATGTCCTTCTATGTATCTCTAAGCCAGTTTACTTGTTTATTATGTATGTGGAATTTTAACATATCATTATATGTCTTGTTTTCTTAGATTTAGTGGCATGTGCCCATGCCCCTTATATTATGGCCTTTTGGCCTAATTTTTACACCTCATGTGTGTTGTATGTATGATTTCTTGTGTGTGTCATGGCCATGACACTTGTCTCTTGATTGTTACACACTATAGTTTTAGATTCTATGAGGGACCTCATGCATCTCCCCTCCCTACTTGGGTTCTATGATGGACATCATGCCCCATCCCCCTAGATAGCTACTCAATTATTATTAATATTTATTTTTACATACATGGCTATTTATCTTGACACCCTTGTGAATGTTATAAATGCCATACATCACACATTATAAAATTATTCTCACATTATACTAGATTATCATGTTATATATGCACATTATCTTATATTATTATTCCATTATCATATATGCTCTAGTTAACACACATTTTTCATAGATTTTTCTTTTGAGGATAGTTCTTTCATAGGTTCTATATTTCCCCTCAAAAGATAGGGAATTCATAGGGGTTTGTCACAAAGATAAAGCTTTTATATAGTACTCATAGTACATTTTTCAGCACACAAGCTTAATTACATAAAATCAAACTTAGGTAAATGTAGTGGGGAAATAGTGACCCAAAAAGTAGTATAGTTACATAGAAATTAGACTGTAAGGACACTAGCACCCAAATTAGGACACTAGTACCACATTTTCAAAAAATGATGCTACTATCCAAGACATGGTGCTACTATCTAGTAGCCTCAGTCTTAGAGTAACCCATACTAGCAAAAAATGTACATTAGGTATATTATAGGTTTGCATAGGCTTAGTTACATATTTATTAGTTTTACTAAAAGTCATACCAATTTATCTTAGATTCATACTAGTTTGCTTAGATTGGGGGCATCATACATGGCATGACCATTCCCATGGATAGTTTAGATAATTAGATAAAAATTATTACAACTCAATCCATAATCCATATGCTCAGATATCATATTTAGGGGCATGTGTGTAGCACATTATTTCCATATGCTCACTTACACACTAGTTGATCAAATGGAATGGAAAAATTCATGTCATTCTCTACACTATATACATCTAACATCATATTCTAAGTTACACACCAATTTCATGCATTACTCCATCTACAGTGGTTGGCATTTTTGAGTGGCCTAAAGCCACCAAATGTATCTGAGTGGCTATAGAACAAACATACTTAGTTAGGCATTTATAATTATAGTACATAATTTTAGTTTCAAATGCATCTATTACACATGAGTAGATAATGATGGAGTCATAGTCTACTTGAGTTATTGAGCCACATATAAGGGAGGGTTGAACACACTATCAATCCAATCTAATTTATTCATAGGTCATAATCCACCAAGTATGGGTGGTAAATGATGGAGTCAAAACTAGATTGAGTTCTTGAGCCACCCATACATGAGGATTAAGCAAGCCATCATCTCAGTCCATGTTATTTTTTGATTGATCACTATATACATGCACACACATAAGTTATCACCAAGTTTATTTATTGGTTTGCATACCCAATTAGGTGTATTCATTCATTTCCTCTCCTATCTCTTTACTCAATTTAACCTAGTTTACTTATTTACTAAATTTAGCATTTGATTTTGATATCTCTTAATTAAGGACTGATTTATGCACATTTAATTTATAAGACATGCATTATAGCATGCTTCACACACTCAGACTCATCTTCATGGGATTCACCTCTAAGTTAAGTCTAGGATTGCTTTTTTTTCTTTTATCCCAATCATTTCACTTTGTTGTATTTATAGAATAAGGGGGAGCAAATGTAATTATCAAAAAGTTGTATATGAGTGTTAAGAGTGATAATTGAGACTACCCATCTCAATCTTAGCCCTAAACCTATCATATATCTTATTCTCAAATTTATCTATCCTCGTGTAGGCCACAGGTGTCTCTAGTCAGCTCTAAAGTAGTCAAAGATTGTCATTTCCCAATCTTGGCCCTTTGTGCCTAGTGTTCTACCAATTAGACACTAGCTCCATAATAAGGACATTAGTGCCACATGGTGTTAGTGTCCCCAAAATGGCACTAATGTCCTTTTCCTCATTTCTTCCCAAATGGAAATATTTTTAAAACTAAAAATTCTTAGGGTCAGCCTAGACATCTTTTATCACCTGCACAAGCATCATAACAATATATACATGAATTCTATCCATCTAACCACTAGATGGAAATTAGATGCAAAATACACATTAAAACTTAGAATAAGATGTCAACAATTAAGGTTATCAATCCCTATTCTACTTTACTTATGCATACTATCGTCTATAATTGTCCTAAGCTTAGATTACCCAAATTTTTGGTGTTAATCACACTCAAGGCACTCAAGTCCACTATCATATTATAATGACTTGAACTTGCACCAACACTTAGGTGGGGAGTGTATACACATAATATTTTTAACTTTTATCAATTACTAATGTTTTCTCTCTTATAAGTTACGATTGAGTTTTAATCTCTCTAAGTACATTATTTAAGGGGCGCACCAAGAAAGGAGTAGGCAAACCATTAGTGCTTTGTAGTATTATTGTCCCTATACTACCACTTACTATGAATTTAACCTTCTCCTAAAAATAATCCCCTAACTTTTCCTCTTTTATAACATCCTCTAGTCATTTTATGCCTTCATTAGCCCTTTCCTAAGCCTAAAACCCTTTATAATGGTCTATGTTACATTGTTGGCCCCATCAACCATGTACTCTAATTGATAAAACTCATTTATGGTCTAGGTGGGACCCTAGATAACCTAAACCAAGACCTAATTTATTTTTATCAATAATGATACAAAGTCAATTGAGATGACCCTATTAACTAAACTTTTAAAAAGGTTTAGGGTTATATTAATCTATTTATACACATTCATTTCATCATTTATTAGAGAGACAACAAGAGTTAGTTATTCATTTATGCTTCTTTAGAATCTGCTTTTCTACCATTCTACTTGAGGATTTATAGCTTAGGGTCTACAATTGGAGAAGAAACTTGTCTTGTGTAAAAGTCTTAGATGTTTTGGCCTTTCATAGTGATTATTACAAACCATAATAACCTCTTGAAAAGTACATTTACCCAAGGGAGAGATTGAGTCTTGATGGGTTCATCTTTAAGGTAAATATCTCTAACTTTATTCCTATATTTTAGTAGATAGAAGTAGCATAAGTAATGGCTTTTGAATATATTTCTCTCTCCATGCATTAGGTTTTTACCTATACATAAATTATTTATGATTCTCTTATGCATGTTTAATTTTATGTTTACTAACCCCTATTTTATGCCACAAGAATTGGTGAGCACTAGATTAGTCTTTTGCTTTAATTTCATATACTTTTTTAAATATGAAAACATAGGACCTAGCTAGGGTTATTAAATATTTTTGTTTGATTAGAGGCTTTGGAACCCTCCTTAATGATTTTATTGTGGTAAGAGATCCATTTTTTATTTATAGTGAATCAATTTTTGTCATGACCTAAATATCTAATGTATCAATAATCGAAAGTGTAAGTAGGATTTATCTTCTCCAATCTAGGATTGATTAATATATCAGTTGCATTTCCCTTTACATACATTCTGGTGAACCTAACATGAATCTAACCCTTGCAATTTTTATTTCACACCATAATTTTGTTATCATATTATATTTTTCTATATTTTTTATACTATATCAAACTAGTCAGTATATTTATAACATTTTGTGCACAGGTTTAACACAGTCTCTCCAGAATGACTCTATTCTATCTATGCAAGTCTTCACCAAATACATGTTACTAGATCGATTAGTTTGGTGAAATATTATTCTTTAGTTATAGATTATTATACATAATTAAGTTAGTTGAATCTATATTTTATTATATTTTTTCAATTTATAGGTCTACAAACATAGTCAAACCAATCAACTATGTTCACCATTTCTTCTTTAGTATATAAGGTTTTTTGAACTTGGTCAAACTAGTCAACTTATTTAGAAAAATTTTGAAATAAAAATTGAAAATAATAACATAAAAGTTTGAAATATAAAATGTTTTCAATCCCATAAATTTTCCTTCCTTTATCTCTCTATCATTTTAGTTCTTCTTTCAACACTATTTTTCATAAGTTTGTAATATGTAAAACTGCAGCCTTATAACCAACTAGATCAACCTATTTGACAAATTTTTTTAGTATATATTCTATCTAAAATACATAATCAACCTATTTGACCATGTTATTATATACTTTGATTCTTCATAACAATAGTGACCTAGTCAAATTTATTCTACATTTTTTGTTGATAGTGTAGCCTAAACCAACTCTATACTATTGTCAATTAAGGAATTAACCTATATTTGTTAGTAATTAATTCACCTTTATTTTTTAGCTATTTTCATGCTTAGAGTAACTCTTAAATAAGTGGGTTTTCAAATTATCATTTTATTTAGACTAATTTTATATTTTTCACACACAAACCAAATCACTTTTCATTGAAAAAACATTAAACATTTATCTTCACAAGGCCTACCTACTTAGATTTCATCACCAAAGGGGAATCCAACTTGGTTTTTTGGATAAGTATAAATACATGGTTGATGTTATATATTGGTAAATCACCCAAAACCCTTATCATTGTGAGATTTTGAAGTGAGGGGGTAGGCCCTAATGCCAAGATAGTAACATAGCCAATACAGATCCCTTCAACCCAAATATCATGAAACTAACCTTAGATTGTTTTCTAGTTCTTTATTTCAGCCAACTTACCTATCAAATTAAGGTTAAAATTTCTTATAACTTATAACACTTATGATGATAAACTAGTTAGAATTTACCTTTTAGTTTTTGTTTTCTCTTTGATCATTGTATATTGTATTTCAAAACTTCCATTGGTGCAAGATTTGTGTTGTGTGTTCTAATTGGATCAGTCACATTGATCCAATTGATTATGTGCTTAATTTTATTTTTCTTAAAAATTTTCTTCAAAATTTTTCATTTGTTTTATAATACTTTTGTTTTGATTGATAAAATCTTTTACAGACTATTTAGATTTATTGTTTATACTACACAGTTGACTTGTCAGACTATGTATCCTTATCTCCCCTTTCTTTTCCCTGTTCAAAAGTGAACTATATGATTAGGTAGTATTTTAATCCTATTTTAATTTCATCCCTTTTAGCATACAATGGACTATCTCAATTATGTCCCTTTCTCTTTATGTTATATGGATTTTTTTACAGAACTATGTTGACCTAGTCGACTCTAAACCCATTGGCCAACTTTGTTCTCTCTCTAGTTGACTTTGTCCCTCTTATTTTCCTCTTTTTTTGTAATCTTAGTCTCTTTAATCAAGCATAATGAAATCCCCTATTATAATATTCTTAGACAACCTAAATCCATTTAGACATTATATGCGGTGTTCTTTTCTTCCTCTTTGTACTTCTCAAGAGAATCCTCACTCTTGGAGTAATTCTTATCCTCCCTCATCCTTAGATTGCAACATGGTTCAAATAACTCCATAAGATGAGATTGGTGAATCATATCCTTTTCATACCTATCAATATAATTCTCATATTCAAACATCTCAGCATAATGTGGGGAAATTAGCACAAGTCTATCTAATAACCCCATAGGGAATCCACCTCCTAATAACCCTCCCCTTATTACCAATTCAGGGATTCCTCCTACAAAAACTAATATACCAATTGATACCACTCAGATTCTTGCATAAATAGTGAAATAAATGAATATAATGCAAACATATAACACCTCCCAAATGATGTAACTACAACATCATTTGATCAACATGGCTAATCAAACTCCCATTCTTTTCCCTCCAAACAATCAAACTTTTACTCCTATAACTATTATAGATGACATAAGGAATGCCATCCTATAACTTATCCTAAATATTAAGATTCTTCAACACATCCAAAATCAGCTTGTATCCCCTTTCATTATTTATATTGATATTGGTAACATATCTCCACCTATTAAATATGATGGGAATAAAGACCTTGCATCTTTCCTTAATGCATTTGGAAATATTTATAAGGAGTGGATCCAAACTAATACTTTGGAAAAAACTAAAATCTTAGTTAAAAATTTCATTGATGATGTATTATAATGGTACAATCAACTTCCCCAACATTCCATATGGTAATTAAAGGATTTAATCAATCCTTTAGTTAAAGAGTTTCAACATAATGATCTTCCCAAGAATTACCTTAGACAATTCATCAATGCTAAGTATTATCCCACTAAATCATTCATTGATTTTATCAAATAATATAAATATTTAGCTCGTAAGACCAATCACAACATTATTGATGATAAATTGTTTAAATTATTTATAGCTACATTAATTCCTTCACTTTAATACAAGGTTCAGAATTTCACTCCTCAAATGTTATATGAAGATTTTGGCCAAGATAGACATCTAGACTTCTTAATGAAACCATTTGAACCTAATACCAAACTTATTAAGGGATATTTTAAACATTTAACTAATACCATAACTAGTAATCCTCCTCAACCTAAACCAAGAGTTACCAAAGTTGACCATCACCAAATTTATTATATGCCATTATCTATGCATCAAATGAAATAATTTTTAGTGCCTTCTAAACCATTCACTTATCCAAATAATATTCCTAAATGGTATTAATCTCATCAATTTTTTTCATTCCATGCCAACATAGGGCATTCCTATGAAACATGTAGAGGGATTACCTAGTTTATTGTCTCTTATATGCTTGGTGATTCATTCAATAACAAAGCCATAATTCAAATCGATCATCAAGATTACAATAAAACTTATAAAAAATGACAAGCTACTAAATCAAATATTTTTAACTTTTATCAATTACTAATTCTTTCTCTCTTGTAGAAACTCATTAAATATCAATATTTGTGAGCGCATGCCTTAAAGGGTGCATTGATAAAGGGGTGGGTAGACCATTGGTGTTTTTTAGGATTGTTTTCCCTATACTACCACTTATTATAAATTCAAAATTATCCTAAAAACACTCCCCTAATATTTGCCTCCTCTTTTACACCCTCTTCTAGTAATTGTTTGCCTTCATTATCCCTTTCCAAAGCCTAAAACCCTTTTGATATAATCCTTCCTAAACAAGTTATGAAATAATTGAAAACATATTAAATAAAACATAAATATCAAAAATATATTGATTAAAATAAGTAGTGGCCTCTTCAGGGAGGCAACCTCCTTTGAGCAATCTCAATTCAATACAATTCGTGGATACCTTCATAGTAGACTAAGTTCTTATTCATTATAATCTATCACTAGATAACTACTACTCCCCATGAATGTGGGATTATTTTACTATTAAAATATTACATCTTATTATTTTTTCTATTATATTGAGCTTTAGGGATGTCTTTCAAAGCATATGCATCCATATCCTTTTATTAATTAAATAAACTACAAAAAGATGGTTAGGACAAAGGGTCTTAGTATGCCCTCCCCATTAAAAGCTTTTCCCTCAAAGATTGAGGTGAGGAAACTACTATTGAATGGAAATAAGATGATCCCAAGGTACATCTTTTATTTTCATCCCCTACCACTAGATGATAACTTTGGTTATGACCCAATTATGGAGGGAGCAAGATCACTTGTGGATGATAGATTTTGGTTGTAAAATGAGATATCCTTCTACATCAAGTTTGGAAAGCACTATCTGAGTGTTATAATTACATCCAATGACTTTATTTAAGTAGGAGACATGAAAATAGGGTGTACACATGATGAAAGTGGGTGTTCCAACTTATAGGTGTCAAGTCCAACCTGCTAAAGAATTTTATAAGGCCCATAAAATTTGGAGCTAATTTATGGTGAAGTTTGAGCTTTAAATAAGATTTTTTGTAATTTTTTAGACAAATAAAAACCATATCTATAATTTGAAAGGATTATTTAAAGTGGTGTTGGTATTCTTGTTGATTCATGTGATGTTATGCCATGCGAAGATTATCCTTGATGAGGGGAAGGATATTATCACATGTATTGAGGATATAATCAACAATTTGGATGAGGGATATTCTTGGTAAATAAAAAATAAGAGAAGGTGGATTTTTACCATATAAGGCCTCATATGGGGTGATTTTTGTAGCTATGTGGTATGAGGGTTTGTACCACCATTATATAAGAGGCAACTATTTTATCCATTGACGTTGTTTCTCGATGGCAAAATAATGAAGATAGGTTTCTAAACATTTATTGAATTTTTTTATCTATCCATTAGTCTTTGTATTATATCCCAAACTTATTTTAAAATGTATACCTATAACCTTGAATAGTTCTTTCCAAAAATGTCTTGTGATGGTAAGATCACAATCTAAGACAATAGAAGATAAAACTATTGATAACTTTGACCTCATAGGTAAAATTTTCACATATACAACTTGAAAATTTTATTTTTAAGACATGGTCTACTTTTTTAGACATGAAAATATCTAATGGATACATTTTATATCAATTTCATTAGGTTGCTCAAGTGATTCTAGTAATTTTAATACCCAAAAGGCTTATTTTGAGGCCATCCATACATTTATTCAAATAAAAATTGAGATTCAGGAATATTCAAGACCTTGTTTGTCTATTAAAAGGTCAAAAAAAATATTTGGAAGAGGTTTTAGTTCTTAAAATGAAGAAAACTAATTTACTCTCATATCCAACTCCTTAGCAACTCTAGAAGGGCCATCAGTTTTTACTCAATAAAAGGAGAGAGAGAGAGAGTTGGGTATAAATATATTTGGAAATAATAATGATCATAATTACCTTAAAGTTTTTTTCATTGTTTTTTAGATTCATTTCCCCATATTTAGGAACAATTTTTAAGAGTGTAAGGGTGTCTAAATGGCCTATTCATCTAGACAAGGTCCATGTTTTCCTCTATTTCTTCACTTCAGGATTCAATGGGAAATAATGGCTATAGTGAGTTTATTTTAGGTTAAAATAGTAACTATTACATGTTTATTCATCAATTAACTCCTTCCAATAAGGTACAAATGGCACACAAATGGTTTCCTATACTATCCTTATGAATGGTCTATTTGATCAATTTTGGATCGTGCCTTGAGTTGCCAAGAAAGTGTATTCATATTTATGGGTTTTCAAGTCAATATAAAATAAATTTCACACCTCATTTATCCAATCAAAGGTTCACAACTCTCCATTTTAAGGATAATCTCCTATTGAGATGGTTTTGGGTGAGTTACTCTCTTCAATAAGGAATATCTATAGTTAATGAGATTAATGTCAATGGTAAAGGGGTTATGAATTAATGAAGGAGATATGGAAGAACATGAGATACCAATAATAATTATCTAAGTCTTCAAGATTAATAGTGTCACTATGAGAACAAATGACCTCTTGGGAACCTCAAATGCCTAAATTACACATTAAGGACTATATATGACTATTCTACTAATTTGAGAGACTTTCAATGGACTTGGTGTTTTCGTAATATGCTTATGAGGTGATATATGAAACTTGAAAGTTGTAAAATATAGTTTAATAAGATGAGAGTGATTATTTAATCTCCAAGGTACATCAAACCATGATTAAAATCTCTTTAAAACTTAGTTTAGTAGGGTTTAACGTAAGTTAGCATTATTTAAGGTAATATGTTGTTTCTTGTTTCCATGCTATTCAAACCTCCTTATGGAAACTTTGATGATTCTTAAAGTTAAGTGTGGATTATGGAAGGTTAATAGATGTATTTTAGTCACTTTTTTCTCTTGGAACCAACCTACCACATCTCCTTAGTCCATACATACAGGGAAAAATAACCACCTATAACAGTTCTCCTTCTCAAGCCATATATTCAAGAGTAATCTTGTTGAATCATGAAGGTAGGTAGTTTACAAGTTTAATAAATAAAATTATATAAATGATAAATGAACATTATAGCATCTATATATCATGAAGGTGTGTGGAATAGTGTGGTGAACCTTCAGTCTATATAAAGACACATCTACACTTACAACCATGTATCTTGAATGTTAGAAAAGTTTTCATGCAATATTATTTTTGAGGAGACAAGGTCCAAATAAATTTTAATATGGATGGATTTGAGCACTATGGTGTATTTTAGTTTCAAGGACCAAAGGGAGGTTAACAAGAAAAACTTTGACAAAAAGTCACCTACAACCATGTTGTCACATTTAAATGGATGGCATGTGTGTGATCACCTACAGTCAAGTGAAGAGATAAGAATAAGAATAAATATGAAGTTTCACACTTAGTCAAGTTCATGAGGTTACAAGGTTTATTTAGTCTTATTTAAATTCATAATGTTAATCTTTTTCTTTCCTCAAGCTTAATTATGTACCTACAATTACTTATATCTAACTTATACCTAACTGATTTATGAAGACAATGGAGTGATGAGTTCAATAAGATTTTAAACATTAAATGGAAATTAGAGTGAAAAAAACATGTTTAGAAGCCTCTATAGTTAAATTTTGGGTCATAAAGAAGATTTCAAGGTAATAAACCTCTCAAAGGAGCCAAGTAAATGTAGAATAAGAACATAGTCAATTATGTTACAAAGCATAAGGAGTTTCTAAGGAGGAAAGGAGAGAGTTTTATTTATAGATGATCTTATGAAGATGACAGAGGTTTCTTAGTATTTTTCATAGACCCTTTTAAGTCCTATTGTACCTTATTCCTCTATACATACCTACAAGAAGCATTAAAAACACCTATAGTTATATTATAGGCTTAAGGCTTAATAGGAGCTCTAAGTTCACCAACATAGATATGAAACTCATGTTTAAGACTTTAGTTACTAAAAATTTCTTTGGGGGTGGAATTGAATATAAATTAATAAGTAAAAAAAATTCAAAGGAAAGAGTTTCTCTTAAGTACCTATAGGAACAATGAGTATGATCACTTACAAACAACTTATATGCAGAGTGTTTTATCTTGAGAATGAGACTTATGTGAGGGGAAGGATATTGTGGTTTTATGTTATTATTAATATACAAATATGTTATTAAACCATATCATATAAATTTAAATTTCTTCTTACATTCATATCTCCACCTTATTCCATACAAACAACATAAAACCTCCACCTACAACCAATATATGCTTGTAAGAAGTTAAGGACAACATTCAATGTTATTTGAGAGGTCAAGGTTATGATCATAAGAGAGTGTCATAAATTAGTTTAAAAATCATTTAAAGATATTATGAGTGGATTTTCTATGTGAATATATCATAGTAGATCAAAGAACACAATCAACGTATATATCTAGAGAACATAGTCCCTTTTGAGACCTATAGGCCCACTCATAAACTAAGTGATAAAATAATGCCTTTCACTAAATTTGGAAAAATAGAAGTTGAATAATAGTTTTTATTACCTTATTATGATCTCCATAAAGCTTTTATCAATCTCAAAGTGAGAAAAACTCAGTTCATAGACCTCTAGGATTAGTAGGTTCATTTGGCATCAAAAATCTCCATAGTGAATATTCAAAATTTTGGATCTATTTGAGAGGTCATTATTGTGAAGATAATTTAAAGTCATTTTAATGAACCATTAAAACATTTTTTTTAAATTTTATCTAATGTCAAAGTGAGTTTTGAGGCTATAAGTCTTAAAAATGGCCTTCTTTGGCCTTTACACATAGTCATACCACTTAAGTAAGCAAATTGTAATGATAAAACATTTTACAAGAGATGAAAAATTAATTGGAATTTTATGAAGTGTTGAGGTGGGTCTTATACCTCATATACATGACAATATTTTAGTCATTAGATCTCACAACTTCATAAACAATCAATTAGAATGCCCACAACCCTATTTTGCTTGAGAAAAAGATTGATGAGGTAACTTTGTTTGGTCATATATTAATTGAGATTTTTCATGTGAACTCATGTGTTGGGAGAATAAAATTAGATAATAAATAATGTGCATGATATTCCTTGAATATTTATGTGTTATATATATATATATATATATATATATATATATATATATAATTATTAGCTTGTGTATTTTACCCTATCATCTCAACTTATGAGAGGATAGAAGATGAACAGTCTCCTCATTTTGGTACCAATCTATGAATAAGAATATGAATAATTAGGAACTAAATTGAATATAAATATGTATTATTGTATTAAAAATTTGATGAACCCTCTACTTAGATCAATATATGCTATTTAGCTCATGGTTACCTATCTAATATCTTGTGTTTATCCTTGTTTTATGTTATCATGTTTAATGCTAAGGTTTAATTTATCCTAAAAGTAATATGAATTTTATTTACATCTAAATAAATATTTGGTTAATTTATTTCCTTAGAAGTTCAAATCATTTGTCTTTGTTATGCTTCTATTAACTATAAATTCACTACTCTTTCCTGTGCAAACTAGTAGAATTTAGCTATCCTCAACCTTAGAATGTTCTATTGAACCAAGAACCTCTGCTAAAAATGGTTTGATGAGCATGGAAACACCCCTTATAGGGATAAATATTTTAAGATGTTTACTAGGATAATGAGATATTGAAACCTGGTTAGACCAAAAAATATGACACTTCATATAAGAAGAATCTAAGAGGCTGAGCCTTAATATGAGTGAATCATTTAGGAATATATATATGATTAACTATATGAAATTTTCTAGTGAAATCTACCCAAATTATTGGTTAATTTGTTAAAAATACTTGAGTACTACTTCTTCCATCCTAGAGTGGGAGAAACCATTACTTGGAATAAAGAAAAGATAGACTATTTAGTGAAACTAGAAACTAATTAGACAAGTGTGATAGATTACTAGGTTGAAACCACTATAGATGGATACACAACTGAGTTTATAGTGAAAATATATATATCATTAAAATATATGCAAGACTATTTCATCTTAAGAATTAGAGGGAAAATTTTTAAGCAACTATCTCTTATATTGAAAATGTTGATGGTGGAAAAGGCCATGGTGCCTATTCTATCCAGTATGGAGTAGTCACTCTGGGCATATGAGGATGTGTGAAAATGATGGTGAATTATGGATAGATTAGTGACTAGAGCTTGATTCTAAATCTATAATGGATATGCAAAGGAAGAAAAGTCATAAGAAAGCTATGGATTCATAAAGGGAACTACGATAATAGAATAGATAGAATAAACAGACAGATACCCAAATAGATAAGAATAATAGTAGAGTAGTTGGTGAATGAGTACATATATGTAATGAGTAGGATGATGAACAATGGTTGAAGAAAGACAATAATGATGGATGCCAACAAAAAGAGTGAGAAGATAAAAATCAAGTAAAAGAAGAGACGTGTGAGGAAGAATATGAGAGCATTTAAGGAGTAGAATAAATGGAAGATAGAAGTAGTGCACAACTACAAAAAAGGGTATTGACAAAATAAGAAAAATTATAAAAATAAAAATAAATTATTTTTAGGTTAATTACACACTCAAGCATAATAGATAAAAAATTCATTAGAAAGGATTATTCACCAAAAGTGTTTGTGTCCCCACAACCCAATCTTATATATCCTAGTAGAAGTTTTTAGCTAGCTAAGCAAGGGGAGAAGAATTGGGAAAAATCATTTTTAGAGAAAGTGAACCATTGGGACATGGAGATTAAAAATAACCAATTAAGAAGGCTTTGAAGTATATATTATTAGGTGAAGTTGAACAATAATAGCAAGGAAGTGCATAAAAGTAGAACCAGTCAAGAGGATTCTTAAATATAACCTTTTATGATGGGTCTATGGACCCTAAACAATACCTTTTAACTTAAAAAATGAAGTGGAAAGTTAAGGGCCTCACTGATGAAAACTTATATAAATGAAAATTATTAGGGGCTCTAGTTGGGAGAGCACTAGAATTCATATACAAAAGAGATCTCCAAAATGCAACTCTAAAATATGTTTAGGGTTTGATAATCAAAAAAATTAAGATTAAGAAATGCACTAGCCAAATAATACAAGACTTGAAGGAAATAAATAAAAAGTCTAGAGAGTTGGTATATGAATATGATGATAGATTTTTAGATATAATGACCAAAGTAGAGTTCACTTTAATAGATAAATACAAAGCAACATGGTTTGTTGAAGAATTATGAGGTAGGATTCAATTTTCCACTGTGCAAACTCAATATGAGATAAAATTAGATGTCAAAGCTACTACACTACATGTTAAAAAATCAAACACTATGGTGAAACTCCTATAGTTAACTCTAAATTTAAAAATACATTGTAGGCTTTCATGAAAAATAAGGATTAGTATCATGAAATAAAAAATCCTAAATTGAACATGTGGTGTATAGAGTGCAAAAAAAGACACTACTAGAATGATTGTCTTAAAGTAAAGATGTAATTTTATGAACTTTATTAAGTAGTAGGGCATGCCATGACACAATGTCATCTTCTATAACAATATATCAAAATTCCTTTGAATTTGTACTATAATTTCTACAAATTAACTACCCATGATGAGAATAATTGTAGAGCTCTGGAGGAACTTAAAGACGGAATCTTTAAAAACATGTTTGCCATTGCACCACAATAAATTTCCTTGGTGAAGTAAACAATTCTAGGCCTAGAGGTTGATAAGAATTATGTGACCCAAATGTGTCCACAATGGATTCTGAGTTCACCATAGTACCAGACCCATAGTCTGGTTGGATGGACTCCTTTTTCACCACGTTAAACATCCCCATCCCCTCAATATCAATATCTAGCATCTTGGAGTTCACCCATAACAAAATTGTAACAATCAAATTAGACTCTGCCAACTATTTAATAATAATTTAGTATGGGAGATAATAATCAATAGTTTAAGTAGTGTAATTTTGTACATCCACAAAGAAGATATCAAGGGGGATATCAATCTAATAAGGGAGGAGGATGTGGTAGATGCAGATGAGGATACCAAGGTAGTTAAGGAAACAACTATTAGTAGCCTCCTCTATAATGCTACCTATGTGGAGAGTACAATCATATTCAAAGAAACTTCCCAATGAATCCATAGAGAAAATCATATTATGCATACTATAGAGTCTCCGATCAACATGATATAAAAAACTATCTTATTCTAGAAAAGTAAAGGAAGGAGAAATCTATTCAAAATGTAAACATGGTAAGTGCAAAACCTAAATAAAATGCCATTTTAAATGTTATGACATAACAACATGTATAAAAAGGAATTCTTCCACTTGAGATGCCTTAGGATCAAGGTATTAGAAAGGTTAGACAAGATAAATACCCATATCTAGCCACAAAAAAGAGTCTTATAAATGAAGTTGCATAGTTATTGAAAAACATTCAATAATAGGAAATTAATGATGTTGATGATGCAACCACCGATGCAAAAATGTATAGTCAATTGTGTGCATCATATGATAAGATGGAGTTGTCACTACACTAATAGATTTACTAAAACTCTTGAGTACTTTATGCAATGAAAACATATCATAGAACATTATGAACCTATTACATAATATTTTGGAATGTACATAGCATGGCAATTAAAAGATATAAAAGATGGTCTAGTGTGTTAAGATGAAGAAACCATGGGATATGGATGTGTGGATTGATATTGAAGTTTTAGGATACAAAATTCCAAATGCTATCTTTAATTTTGGTGGCATAGTAAATATGATTCCTAGATCCACATGGGAAGCCATTAGATGACCAACCCTTAGCTACAATCAAGTAATTCTAAGCTTATTTAACTATAGAAAAGTTGATCCTATTGGTTGATTGGAGGACATTAATATCAAAGTCATAGATTTGTCTCTCTAAGGAGATTTTGAGGTCATAGACATGAAGACTAAGTCAATGCACCACCCTACCTTGATAGGAAAGAAATGAGTGTATGATGTTTGGATGACTATTAATAAGTACTCAAATAGATTGAGGGAAATTAATGTGAAAAAGTTATGTTCATTAACCTAAAAATAATACACAAACCAGACTCTCCACATGTTCTATAAGAAACTAGCTAGATGAAGTTTAATACAGAGGATAATCCTAATGCTCTGCATACAACACAATGTAACTTCCTATACCAACAATCCAAACCCCAAATGTAGTCAATGATTACCTAATAATTCATTATATCAAAACAATGGAGACCCAAAAAATAAGATGAACAACCAATTATAAATTAGTTCATTAGTGAAGACTATACCTCTATGTCTGTAAAATCACCCACTTGTTTAGAAGTTCATTTATTATACCAAGTTGATGATCACATGTAGGACTACATAGAACCAACTAGAGAAGGCACAATGCCCCAAGAATAAGATTCTTCTATCATTGGTGACTCAGATATGCATATCCTTAACTAGGCTCATGACAACCATGAACTTAGGCCCATGAGGATGGTCTTTGTGAATAAACATCAACTACCTATATATTATGCAATAGAGGACATTAATGATTTTATTTTGTGACTACAAGTCCATATTCTAACTATCAATCAACAAGTTAGCATACTAAACTATTATTTAAAGGGAGTTGATGCAACTTGGTGGGAAACTCATCTAAATAATCAGCTAGAGTGGGATGATGCCTATGAACTCATGATCAATATATTTTAGCTCCCATAATTTATCCACACTAACTGGCCATTTTTTCAAGAAAGAGAGTGCCCTAGGATTTATGTACATAAATGTGTTTAAGGTTGGAATTTAGAACATGTGGCACCTAAATATTGGGTGCATATTTTTCACTACACACTAGCACCATTACATGTATCATGGTACATGCACCAAGAAGATAGGATAAAAATAAAACATTGGGCATAGATGTAGAGTGACTTCATACAAAATTTTGTTTTTCAATATTAAAATTTGTTAGTTCATAACACACTTTAGAAACTCAATTAATTTATAGTCCATGGGTGTGAAAACTATAGGAGCACCATAACAAAATTAATTACACATAAAACATAGCTTCAAATCTTAATTCCACACTCCAAAGGTACAAAGATGATAGGATTGAGTAAAAAGCCTTGATGTAACCTTGTCACTAAATCTAAGACAAGGTAAATAATGATGAAGACTCTGATTTGGATGCAAATTTAGATTTGAATGATTTATTTGGACATAAGCAGCTTATAAAACCACTTAAGGACATCGGTGTAGCACTAATTAAAGAAGATAATCTATGTAACATGTAGATCCCAAAAAAGAAAGGGCAAAGGAAGATCCAAGGATTAGTAGATGATGAAAAATACAATATATATCAATAACCTCTCAAGAAACATGTTGCTAACATTAGAATAGAGGAGGTTCCAAAACTAGCAAGATTAGGTGACTATTAGATGGAAATTAAGATTTTAGAAGCCTTACAACTTTTGAGGGACTACCAAGATGTATTCCTAACTAAGTTATTATAGGTATGAGGAGTGAACCCATATCTTGGTGAGATGCACATTAAATTGGAAGAGTGTACACATCTAATCAAAAAGTGACCATACAAACTCAACCTCAATATGAAACTAAAAGTAAAAGTAGAATTGGATAGGATGTAGGACATAGGGATAATATATCTAGTAAAGAAAGCTGATTGGGTAAGCCTAATGGTAGTACAACCCAAAAAAATGGGAGAAATATAGGTATGTGGAGACTACCACATTCTTAATGATGCTTTTGTAAATTATCCATTCCCCATACCATTTATAGATGAAGTTATAGATTATATCATAGGCCACAAAGTATATTCATTTACAGATGGGTTCAGTGGATACCATTAGATTCTGATCATATAGGAGGATAGAGCCAAAACAACTTTTGTAATAGAGTGGGGTTATATTACATACAAAGTCATGTCATTTGGTTTGAAGAATGCACCTATGGTATTGTCACACATAATAGTCATAGCATTCAAATATTTCATCCATGATTTTTTGGAAGTTTATTTAGATGATTGGGTAGTCTTCTCCCTATTTAAAGAGCATTTTTACAAGTTGTGTTTGATGTTATAATGATTCCAGTCTTTATGCATTACTTTAAATTTGAAGAAATGTATATTATTTACACCTTTTGGTGTTTTAATTGGACATGTTGTTTATAGTGATGGAATTTTGGTGGATCAAGATAAAATTATAGTAATCTTTAGTATGTCACCACCTATACATTACACTAAAGTATGGTCCTTTTTTGGACATACAAGATACTACAAAAAATTTATCAAAGGCTATGAAATGATATCATCTCCACTAGAAACTTTAATACAGAAGAATGTTAAGTTTGTATGGACATTTGAATGCCAAGAAACTCTCATTGATCTCAAACAGTGACTGGTCACTATGCCTATATTTGTTTTTCCAAATTAGACTAAGTCATTTCATGTACATGTAAATGCTTCAGGCATTATAGTTGGTGCAAGACATGCACATCTTGGAGATGGTGTGCTTGACCATACCATTTACTTTGTTAGCCAAAAATTGTCTAATGTAGAGAAAAATTATACAACCATAGAACAAGAAGCATTGGCCATTGTGTTCACACTGCAAAAATTCTAGCACTATATTCTAGTGACACCTTTCAAAGTTTTCATGGACCATTAAGCTCTGCACTACTTGGTCAAAAAAATAATGCTAGGAGGATGAATATCTCATTGGATGATGTTGTTTTAGGAATTTCAATTCCAAATAAATGTAAAACCAGGTAGAGAAAATGTGAGACCTAACTACCTCATTTGAATTTTCAATGGTGAAGAGCCAAAAGAGCTACAATAAGACTCACCTGATGTGCACCTCTTTCATGTCAATGCAATTCATAAATTTTTTGAAGCTATTATTAACTTCCCCAAGCAAGGAATATTCCTATGAACTTTCAATAATGGGACAAAAACTAGTTTGTGACTAGGGCACTACCATACACTATTATAAAAATATTATTATATTACTTGGGGAAGGATGAAGTGTTGCACAAGGTTGTCCTCAAACATAAACACCATTAAATCTTAGAGTAAGCTCATCAAGGAGTCATAGGAGGACAATTCATAGGAGACGTTAAAGCAAGAAAGATTCTACAAAGTATACTATTGTGGCCAAATTTGTTTCAATATGCACATAGAGTTGTACAACATTGTGATGTTTGCCGATGTATGGGAAAACCACTCCAAAAATATGAGATGTCATTGCAACCCCTCCTAGAAGAGTAACCATTTGAATAGTGGGGTATAGACTTTGTAGTACCAATCAACCATCCAATCAAGTGTATCAAGGATAGGTATATTATTACTGTGATAGACTATTTCACTAAATGGGTTGAATCTATTACCACACCTAGCTATAGTGCGAAGGATGTAGCAAAGTTTTTTATGAAAACATCATTACTAGGTTTAGATGTTAGATAAAACTAGTCAATAATAGAGGAATTGATTTACTTAATAATAATATGAAATATTTGATGGAATATCTCATGATTATGCATCATAAAATCATATTTTATCATTCATAGGTGAATGGCCAGGTTGAAGCTTCAAATACGGTACTAGGAAAAATGTTCACAAAATTATGTGATGTCAAATGTGATGACTAGGAAGATCACATTACTATGATCTTATGGGCATATCACATAAATTATAAAATAGCTATAAGATTTACACCATTTTAGCTGGTGTACAATAAGGAAGCAGTCATGCCAATGGAGTATCTAGTGCCTAGCCTATGCATCACTATGGTCATGTGTTTAGGAGATCAAGAATCTCTTGCCAATTGGCTCTTAGACTTAAATAGAATGGATGAGTTAAAAAAAGAAGAGAAGTATAGATGTATGAAGTACATAAACAAATTCAAAAATCATTATATAATTAGAACTTACACCACAAGGAAATCCATAAGGAGCAACTAGTTTTGTTGTGTGATAGTTGGTTTAGAGCATTCCTAGGCAAATTACAAATAAGATGGAAAGGGTCTTACATTATTCATGACTTAACACAACAAGGAATGGTAATTTAAAGAGATTTATAGGGAACCATATTTCTAGGGTGATTAAATGGATATAAGCTTAAGCTCTACCACTAATACCTATTAATCTCATTTTGTAAGCTGAGTGGGTGCTAATTAGCACCATGTAAATTAGGATTTCCCTACTTTTATAAATTTTTTGTGTGTTTATTTTTTATTTGTTTTTTTAGATGACCTCAATAAATGGCATTTTTGAATTACATATACCAAGCATTACATACACTAGGAGTGCATAGGAAAATCCATGTGTATAGTTAGATAAGTCAATGAGGAGTGACTATAAAATATTAAGTTCAAGAAAGAAGCTAGAATGTCACATTAATAAGATATCCTTTAGATAATAGTCGTTTACTAGAAGTAAAAGCATAATCCAAGGTTCAATAGATGTGATCTTCCAAAAATTGGTGGCTAGTTGACATCAATAGCTTGCACCCCTTGTATAGACACCTAAGGGCATAATTACATAACTCCATACATGCACCAATGACTAACTACTTTAATGGATAGATTAGAAATTGATCTACAACATCCATAATTACATTCAAGATGAGTGGATAGATAAGTATGGCCTTAATGTAGAAGCTAAGAGGTTTGAAATCTATAAAATCTAAGTTTTGAAATCCACAGTCACATTTCATACTTAGCACATTTTTTAGAGTTGTAGATATCAAGATCCAAACCAATTACATTACCCATAGCATTCAGAAGTAATTAAAAATATTCTCATACCACCATAGATATTATGCCATTAATTCAACCCATATTGAAAGCACATAAAGAAGCCATGGGCATTGATATGGCACTTCAATAGACAAAATCCAGTGATCAAGAGCCCTTTCAATACTTACATGAAGCCTAAATAAAAGATCTTTTGGCTGGACCCAATGGATGTTGTGAAACCACTTGCCCTCACATTTCTCCATAGATTCTAAAATATAGATGTTGAGTACTTACTCTAAATGCCAACCTTTAGTGACATGGGAAAAAATTTCAAATATTGCTTAGATGGTACAATGAGGGAGCGATATACTTAGAGTCAAATGAGATGATCATCACCAACAAATAGGGCATGGATTGAACTCTCAGTATGCCTACACATGAAGATTCCTTGTTAGCCTACAAGACCCAAACACCTCCTATTTTTCTAGAAGTCCAAGACCAATATGCGTGATAAAATTGTTTGATCCTCATTGATGAGATTCTAGATGAACCTTTGCACATTATGGTCTAATGTATCACTAGACACTTTTAGCAGATAACCAAATCTTCTAGATAGATACCTAAAGGATTTGTGGACATTACACGTAGGATGATCCATCAAGGTGAGAAATTTAATTGGCCTGAGTATTTTGTACAAGATTTGATCATAAAAATCAACAACTTTCATAATATCTAAAGTAGACCTTCCAATATCAATTTCTCATCTTCCTCCTTTATTTCACATAGTAGAAGTCACCCAAGGGGTAAGTGCATCCAGATATAGATTACTAGCTAAAATAATAGTTTATAGCATCATATAAACACAAGAATAGGGAGACTTCACACATGAATGGAAGTTCAAAGAATGATGGGAGGAGTGTTTGGATATCATTGCAACACACCCTTTAGTCCCACTAGATATCCTCTAGTATCTTAAGACAAAAATAGCACACAGTAAGGCAAGTAACTCCATTGTAATCCATACCATCGATCATAGACATTCCTATAGTGTAAACTTTAGAACTAGCATTTAGTTCATAATAATAGACATAGAAGGACAAAGTAAACCCTCATACAGTGTCACCTCCTCTAAAGCACACAAAATTTAATACATCTAAAAAGAGGATCCGAAGGTGTTATAAATTGTTGGGTCTTATGATCTCATAGAAATGGGAACTAATGTGCAAGAGGTGTTGGGGATCAACCAACAATAGATTACACTTATGAAAACAATAAATCGCGGAATTAAATCAGATAGATAAGTAACTAGAATTAGATAATAGCAAAGAACAAGAGATACAAGAAACCACCCTAAAAACTTGTATTAAACTCTTTACAAAAGGAATACAATTGAAGAAACTTCTTTCTTCCACACCTCTCTCAGATGCACAAGATCTCTCTCTAGATCTCTATCCCTTAAGAGCTCTCTCTCTCTCAAGTACAATCAACTCCAACAACCTGGATTGATACAACTCTGTATTGTTCTTCAACATTCACATACAATGAACTACTACAATAATCACACTAAGCTAAGAAGATCTAATTCTACATATAGAATTAGGAGACTTGAGCATGCACTTACAACCAACAGTTAAGCCTCTTGAACAAGGGCTCTAAAAACAATCTTACTAATAATAGAAACATGAACTTAAGACTAAGACATAAAATCATCATGCAAACACTTGCTTCTGTCCTTGGAAATAGCATTCTGGACGCACAGGTAACCGATGACGGTTCCTGCCTGCTTGCCTGTGACTAACGTCGGCCGATCCTCTGCCGATGCTGGCATCTCTTCAACTGCACCAAACTGACATCGGTCGCTCCTGACTAATGCCGGTGACTGTGTAAACCTACAATTTTGGTAATGTACTCATATGTGAAGCTTTTAGGCTCCACACCTTAACAATCTCCCACTTGGAGATACACAGCTGCACCAGTACCTGTATAGCAACATCTTCTAGCTCCTCCATCTTCAACTCAATCATGAAGACCAATAGAAGTTGAATGAAGATTCAACTTCTCCTTTGTAACTGGCTTGGTTAACATATCAACAGGATTCCTATCTGTATGGATCTTCTCTAGCTTCAAATCACCATCTTCCAATACCCGCCGTATGAAGTGGTACCTTAGCTGTATGTACTTGGTTCTTGAGTGAAAAGCTGAGTTCTTAGCCAAATGGATTGCACTTTGATTGTCACTATACAATCTGTAACTCCCATGCTCCCTTCCAAGCTCTTCCATGAACTGTGTCATCCATATCATCTCTTTGCTAGCTTCTGTGGCTATAATATGCTTCTGTAGTTGACAAGGCAACAACCTTCTGCAACTTAGATATCCAGCTAATCGTTGTTCCACCTACAGTGAAAACATATCTTGTAGTTCTCCTCCTACCATCCAAATCACCTACCATATCTGAATCTACATAACCATGTAGAGAAGTATCTGAACCTCCATAGCACAAGTGCCTACCGCTAGTTCCTCTCAGATATCTAAGGATCCATTGAACTACTTTCCAATGTTCCTTACCTAGATTGGCCATATACTTACTTACAACTCCCACTACTTGCGCAATATCTGATCTAGTACACACCATTACATACATCAGACTTCCTACTGTAGAAGAATATGGAGCCTTACTCATGTACTCTACCTCATCATGTGAATTAGGACATTGTTCTTTACTCAATTTAAAATGTCCATCCAAAGGTGTGCTTACCGGTTTAGCATCCTACATATTAAACCATTTCAACACCTTGTTCACATAATCCTCTTGAGACAATATCAACCTATGAATTTTTCTGTCTCTCTTAATGCTCATGCCAAGGATTTTCTTTGCTGCTCCCAAATCCTTCATAGCAAACGTTTGAGCTAATTTCACCTTAAGCTCAGAGATATCCCGCATGTGTGATCCTACAACCAGCATATCATCTACATACAACAATAGAATAATATATCTACCGTTATCCAATCTCTTAAAATACACACAATGGTTAGATTGACACCTATTATAGCCATGCTCAGTCATAAACCTATCAAATTTCAAATACCACTGTCTAGGAGCTTGCTTGAGGCCATACAAGCTTTTCTTTAATCTGCACACTAACTTCTCCTTACCTTTGACCTCAAATCCTTTCGGTTGTTCCATATAAATTTCCTCATCCAAATCTCCATGAAGAAATGCTATCGTAACATCTAGCTACTCAAGATGCAAATCCTCAACAGCAACCAAAGATAGTACAATCCGTATAGAAGTCATTTTAACAACAGGAGAAAAAATCTCACCAAAATCAATACTTGGCTTTTATGTAAATCCTTTCACTACCAATCTAGCCTTATATCTCATCTGTCCATTCTCACCTTCCTTTAACCTATAGGTCCATCTATTCTTTAGTGTTCTCTTACCAGCTAGCAATTCAACCAAATCCCATGTTTGGTTCTCTCTTAAGGACTCCATCTCCTCAACCATGCCACGCTCCCACTGACTCTTAGACTCCACCTGTATTGCTTCTTCAAAACTCTCTGGTTCTCCACCATCAGTTAGCAATAAATAGAATAATGAAGGAGAATATCTAATTAGAGGCTTACTTACCCTTTTAGACCTCTTGATGGGTGTCTGAGACTCATTCACAACACGCCGTCCACCCAAATTCTCTGACAGTGACCGACCTCGATCACCTCCAAACATGTTACTGGCCGATGCTAGTTTTGCCTAATCGACACCGGTGCCTATCCTGTTGACATCGATCTCTGTATGATCGACATCAGTTTTTGTTCTACCGATGTCGGTTCCTATCCTGCCGACATCGGTCTCTATGTTTTCCTGCAAGTGATTATTTCTTTTTCTCACGAGCTCATTTTGGACCGTCACCTCATCTAATTCACTATTGCTCTACCCAGATTGATGCAGCTTCTTCAGCTGATCACTATACATCACTTTTTCATTGAAAACAATGTCACGGCTCCTAATTATCTTGTTAGTTCCTAGATTCCAAAATTTGAAACCAAAATCATCTGAGCCATAGCCAATAAATGTGCACCTCATAGACTTAACATAGAGCTTCTTTCTATTTTCCTTATCTACGTGCACAAAGGCTTCACAACCAAAAACTTTGAGAAAAGAGAGATCTACCTTTTTACCTGTCCAAGCCTCTTCTAGAATTCCACCATCCAGAGCTATAGAGGGTCCTCTATTAATTAGGTACACTGCAGTGTCAACAGCTTCTACCCAAAACTCTAAGGGCAAACCAGCATGCAATCTCATACATCTTACACGCTCCATAATTGTTCTAGTCATCCTTTCAGCAATTCCATTCTGCTGAGGTGTCCTTGGAACCATTCTTTGCCTATGGATTCCATGCATGTAACAATACCAATTGAACTTATAACTGCAAAACTCTCCACCATTGTCAGATCTCAGGCACTTTAATCTTTTTCCTATTTCATTCTCAACCATAGCTTTCCAAATCTTAAAGGTCTCAAATACATCAGATTTCTTCTTAATACAATAGATCCATACCTTTCTTGTAGCATCATCTATGAATGAAACATAGTACTATGATCCTCCAATAGAAGCTACCTGAGCCAGTCCCCACACGTCTGTGTGAACAAGCTGCAACTTATGCTTCTTCTTTGTAGACCTAATCTTGAGAAAACTAACCCTTTTCTATTTTCTAAATATGCAGTGCTCACAAAATTCTAGATCCATGCTTTTCAAATCTAAAAGCTTACCTTTAGACTTAAGAATTGACATCCCCTTCTCGCTCATGTGGCCAAGCCTTGAGTGCCACAATTTTGCATCCACATCTGAAGTAGATAATACAGAAGGAGAATTGTTAGTAACACAATTATACAAATAGAGAGTACCTACTCTCTTACCTTTGGCCATAACAAGTGCACCCTTGGTCACCTTCCAAGATTCTGCCGTGAGAGTTACTATACAACCCTCATCCCCTAACTTTCTTGTAGAAATCAAATTTCTCTTCAAGATAGGAACATGCATAACTTCTCTCAACACCCATGTGTTGCCATTCTGCATTTTCAGCTACACTTTACCTTTGCCAATAATTTTACAGGGTTCATCATCCCCTAGATATACTATTCCAAAATCTCCATGGATATAGTCACAGAAATATTCCCTATTAGGGGTAGCATGAAAAGATGCACCAGAATATAACACCCAAGATTCTATATTATTATGTAAAGAGAATATTAAAGCATCTTGTGCAATACCTGCAACCTTTGCTTCTTCTTTTCCTTCATGCTGATTGTCCTCCTTAGGCTTTGACCAGCAATCTCTGCTTATGTGCCCCATCTTCCCACAATTCCAGCATTGTGGCCTTCTGCCATTTCTAGATTTGGATCTGCCTTTCCCTTTAGACTTGGATCTTGATCTCCCTTTCTTGCTCTTCTCTTTTTGCCTTCCCCTGCTCTCAAAACTTAAAGCGTTCCCAGATGTCTCTTCTGTGCTTTTCCTACGAATTTCCTCATTTAAGATAACACTAACAACATCCTCTACTTTTAAAATATTTGATGCAAATGCAGTATTGCTAACTGCCATTACTAAGTTATGCCAGCTTTCAGGCAAAGAACATAATATTAAAAGAGCTTTTATTTCATCATCAAATACAATTTTGACTAAACTTAATTGATTTACAATACCATGGAAATCATTCAGGTGATTAGATACAGATCCACCTTCCTGCATATGCAAATTAAATAGCTACTTCATAAGATATACCTTATTAGAAGCTGAGGGTTTTTCATATAAATTTGCTAGAGTAGTCATCAACTCTATCGTTGTTTTTGCCTATGATAAATTAGATATCACAGTGGATGCTAGACTCAGTCTTATAGACCCTAGAGCCTTTCTGTCAAGAACTTCCCATTCTTCATCCTCCATGTCTGTGGGCTTCTTTGCAATCCCACCTAATGGTATGTATAGATCCTTCTGATACAGATAGTCCTCTATCTGCATTCTCTAATGTTGATAGTTTTTGCCATTGAACTTCTCCATTCTCAGTTTACTTTCATCTGCCATTGCTTCTCCCACTCAAACAGAAATCCCTGCAAAAACTCTTGTGAGCAACCTGTAATCAATACACACTACATAGATCTGAACCACCTGTTAGTGAACCTAAGCTTTGATACCAATTATTGGATATCAAACTCTAAACCTACAACCAAGGCTCTGATACCACTTGTTAGGGATCAACCAATAATAGATTACACTTATGAAAGCAATAAATCATAGAATTAAATCAGATAGATAAGTAACTAGAATCAGATAATATCAAAGAATAAGAGATACAAGAAACCACCCTAAAAACTTGTATTAAACTCTTTACAAAAGGAATGCAATTGAAGAAACTTCTTTCTTCCACACCTCTCTCAGATGCACAAGATCTCTCTAGATCTCTATCCCTTAAGAACTCTCTCTCAAGTACAATCAACTCCAACAACCTGGATTGATACAACTCTGTACTATTCTTCAACATTCACATACAATGAACTACTACAATAATCACACTAAGCTAAGAAGATCTAATTCTACATATAGAATTAGGAGACTTGAGCATGCACTTACAACCAATAGTTAAGCCTCTTGAAAAAGGGCTCTAAAAACAATCTTACTAATAATAGAAACGTGAAATTAAGACTAAGACTTAAACTCATCATGCAAACACTCGCTTCTGTCCTCGAAAATAACATTCTGGATGCACAGGTAATCGATGACGGTTCCTGCGTGCTTGCCTATGACCGATGTCGGCCGATCCTGTACCGATGCTGGCGTCTCTTCAACTACACCAGACCGATGTCGGTCGCTCCTGACTGACACCAGCAACTGTGTAAACCTGCAACTTTGGTAATGCACTCATATGTGAAGCTTTTAGGCTCCACACCTTAACAATAGGTCTACCAAGTCATGTTGGTAGACATGGTTGGAGACTATTATGACAAGAAAGAAGAAAAGGCATTATTTTTTAGAAGGTAGTATGCATGGTACAAATTTAGAAGTAGGTACTACAAAATTTTTGGGTGGAACTCCTAGCTTGCTTGCCATCTATAATTATGGATATAGTTAAATAAGAGGAGGAACAACTTCAGTGAAGAATAGACTTCTTGTATCTCCAATCTACCCTCACATATGTAATGGATGTCATTTTTTTATCCATACCATAAATTCCACCAAAACAACTTATGCATAAGCCTAAAATGTGGTGAGAGATGAGAGTCTCCCCTAATTTGGAAGAATGCACATTTGGCTAGTCTACTAATAGGAAAGAACCATAACCTACCCTAGAGAATTCTACACCACTACCATAGTTTAGAATGGTTACCATAGGAAGAAGGAACTAGTTAGTAACCATCTTGAAGGTACACCCTAAAGACTCCCCATCATCACCATAGGTATAAGAGGTTGAATAAAGTTAAATAGATTAGACCTCAACTATAGAACAATAAGATACAAGAACAAAATCCACCCATGCATCTGAACATAGTCACAAGAAGGAAGAGAGAAAGAGAAAGAAAGAAGAAGAGAAACATCAGCTAGAAACACATCAATTCAAAGAAGTATAGGCCTTACAAAAGGCCAAAGATGTAGATGTAGATATACAAAATGCATAATAAATGGCCCAACAATCCCAAGAAGTAGCCACTGCAAAATAACAAGCTAAAGAGGAGAAGGAGAAGAAAGAAAAAGAAGAAGACAAAAAATGATAATAATATGAAAAAAGCCACACATATAAATAGATAGAAGAAGCTACCAAAAAATAAGAACATGATGAAGTCCTACAATAAAAACAAGCATAGGCATAAGCATAAGCCTAGGCACAAGTCCACACTACATAAGAATAGGAATAAAGGAATAAATAATAAGAGGAACAAAGGATGAAGGAATAAAAAGAAAAGAAACAAAATGAATAATAAGATAAGAGGGAGAAAAAAATAAAAAGAGAAAACCAAAGAGAAAAAAGAGGAAATAAGATGAAGAAAAAATCAAGAAAGAGAAGGAAAGAGGAAGAGAACAATAAAAGAGAAGAGGAAGAAAAGAAGAAGAAGCAAGAAGAAGAGGGACAAAGAAGAGTAGAACAAGAAATATGAGGAAAAGGTAAAACATAAGATGGTTTAGGATGATACACAATAAGCTAAGTTAGTAGTAAATGCCAAAACACAAAAACAAGTACCAATCATGACATAGGCACAAACTTAGTTGCCACAACTTCTATTAGGAGGTGTCTAGCTCTAGGATATCTTAGCAATCACTACTGAATGCACTACCTTTTACCTTGTATTAGCTACCATGCCATGCCAAGATCCTACAATGATGATGAGTATGTTGGATATTCTTTTGGTCAAGTAGGAGGAATTCTTGGATTTGTCATGTCTACTTTCAAAGAAATACTTGGAGGGAACCGTAGCATTCCAAAAATATATTGTGCAGAAGGTGGCCTCCTTGGAATAAGAGATAGATCAAGCAAAGGTTGAGAATGTAGAACTAAGATCACAACTACATGAAGAAGCCAATGAAATTGAAGATTATTTTCTAGCTTTGGCCTCTCAAGTTGTCAACAAATAAGTCATGTAAGACCATGATGTCCCTCATAACATAGCTTTCCAATGATTGGTATGTGACACAACTATGTACACTTGGTAACATGGGTTATAGTGTGAAAAATGATACCAAAACATTGACCACTCTTCTAAAGGAGTAACAAGGTATGTTAGTAATCACATCCCTTCAATCACACCAACTCACACAATCTTTTAGATTGGAATTAGCAACTTGAAAATTCCCTATCCAAGTCTAGTGTAGACTTCAACATAGCCATCATATACTACATAGCCATACACACCTCAACTACATAGATTGATGAAACTAAAATTTTACTCTATCAATCATTCAATGTTTAGGATAATGTGTGCAATTAAATTTTAAACTAGTAATAGGATCTATGATGTAGTGCATTTGCATGGCAACATGTAGAGAGACACATAGAAAAGATGGACTAGTTGAGTGTAGAGATATAAGAAAAGGTCAATAATACAAGAGATGACCTAAGTGTTGTGTAGAATGAGGAATTAAAGGAACTCATTAGGAGTTACACACTAATGTGCATATTTATTTGCATGGTCTAGGAATTTATGCTAGATTGGGATGCATTTAAAATTGACTTGGCT
Organism: Torreya grandis; assembly: GCA_037957365.1. Taxonomy (NCBI): domain Eukaryota; kingdom Viridiplantae; phylum Streptophyta; class Pinopsida; order Cupressales; family Taxaceae; genus Torreya; species Torreya grandis. Next base: position 1,070,289 of record JARHVA010004709.1, read on the forward strand.
CTATTCTATAGTGAGGTGAATCTGATGCTCAATGTTCCTGTATACATGCTACCCTCTAACCTCCAACAAGAAATTTTATAATGCATGATTTCTTAGGTAGGAGTTGAGTATCCTACTAGATAACCTTCTTCCTCAGATACAACCCCACCTACTAGTTGAATATTGTGCACTACATAAGTTTTTGAAATAAAATTTTGTATAATTGTGAACAATTTTTTGTTTGGTATTGGGGATGATTAGTAAGACAAGCATGGCCAAGATGGTTGAAAACATGTAAATGGTAGCCACATAGTTATGCCAAATTATTTAGAACCTAAAACGATGGTAGGTTGGTATGATACTTAGTTGAAAACCTGAAAGGGTGTCTAAGTAGTGTGCAAAAGGTGAAAACTAAAAATGATGCCTTGAGTGATTACTGTGACTCTTACTAGTCTACCCAAATTTTCAAAATTATACCCTTAATTTATAGACATATGAACCTAAAAAATTGTCTCAAGATGATACAACACTTTAAGTCAAAGAAAGTGTTGGGAGAAGAAAATTAGATAAGAAAGACTGCATAAGATATTCTTTGAATATTTGTGTGTTATATACAATTGTCAACTTGTGTATTTTGTCCTATCCTCTTGCATTGTGAGAGAATATAAGATGACAAATATCCTAATTTATGCTCTAATGTATGAATAATAATATGAATAGTCAAGAAATATAGTGACTATAAATATGTATGCTTGTATGAATAAGTTGATGACCCCTTTACTAAGATCAATATATGCTATTTAGTTCATGGTTACCTGTATAATTTCTTATGTTTATCCTTATTTTGTGTTATCATGTTTAATTATAAATTTTAATCTATCATAAAATTAATCTAATTGTTCTTTACATCTAAATAACTCTTTGGTTAATCTGGTTCCTTGTGAGTGCACATCATTTGTCTCTATTATGCTTTTGTTAGCTATGAATTCGCTGCTCTTTCTTATGAAAACTAGTAAAATTTATCTATCCTCATATTTTTCATGTTATATTGAACTAAGAACCTTTGATAACATCATGCCTATTTTATATGTTAGTGGGGTCCCCCTACCACAAATTCTTGGAATTAGTTTTTGGAAAAGAGCTTTGTCCTTTATGAATTATCATTAAGAACTTAAACCCTTAAATAAACTTGATTGGATAAATATTCTTTATAGTTACCATAATTTTTTTTTTTAAAAAAAAATTATAAATGGTCTAAATCATGTTAAAAATATTGTTATCTCCATTTATAGGAATTTGTTTTTAGGTGTAAGTATAGTACCATATGGTACAAGATAAAAGGCACAGTTTTTAGCCTATTTGCAAGGGTATGTAAAGTGGAGTGATCTCAAAAATAAAAATTATATGTTTATAGGGAATTATTTGAGGTTTTATAATCATCTAAAATTTTATAAAATTCCCGAAAATAGCTATAGAATTTCTACAATTTGGCCACTAGGCCCAATGGTGTGAAAAACTCAATTTCACAAGCAAAATACCAATGATAAAGGCTAATGGGTTCTATGAAGGACTTAAGCCTCAAGGGATGAGTTTTTTAATGGTCATAGAAGTATGAAAATGTCATATTAAATAATAAAAACCTGTAACTTTCCTAAAAAATTCCTCAAACATCCCCTCAAGCTCACAAAGGCATCTAGGCTTACAAGTGACCATTTCATGGTTTGACCATATACGCAATGTTATAAAACATGAAATTTGAAATTGAATATGGTCTTAGGTCAAGTAAATTTAATCAAACACTTTTTACTAGTTTCACATGTGTGGGTGGTCATTTGGGCCAAATTTCTCTTTCTAGACCTATGAGACCTAATTAGGCTTAATTATAGAAGAAAATGAAGGAAAAAGAGTACTTCCACTTGGATTTGGATCATTAAATTTTATGTGGAGATATAATGGGATATAAATTAATCAAAAATGTGTCCATGTTTCTAATTTAATCTATACAATCTTCTTTATGAGGAGCTTTATAGGTTTCTAGGGCTATTAGGAATGGGTGTTAATGCATCCAATATGAGCAAAATTGAATATTTTGGGATACTTGGTGGCTAAAAATTATTTTTTTCAAGTCTTAATTAATATTTTAAATCCTTGCTTGAATTTAATTTTTATATTTCAAATCAAAACTCTTTTTTCTCTCTCCTATACCTTTTTACTCATGTGAAGGAATCAAGTGTTCAAATACAAGCAATGGATGCATAGAAGTTTTCCAAGGGATTTATTGATGTTTTTCCTTCAATCATATGCCTATTAAATTTTTTAATAAGTTAATTCAATTATTTAATAAGTTTTAAATTTTTTAAAAGGTCTTAAAAGACTCTTTAAAATCCTTCTTTCCTTCCAACACCCAAGGTGTTAAAGAAGTCAAAGAAGCATTAAAGAGCTATAACAACCCAAGGAAGAAGGAAAAAGTAATTAATAGTTTTGAGAAGGATTAAAAAAAATATTTTATCAAGTCATGATGACCTAATTTCATGGATCAAGTCCTATTTTCAAAGAATACTCTTCTTCACCAAGAATGTAGCGTGTGCATACAAAGATCTAGGAGGTTGTATGGGTCAAACAGCAGAAATGAATACTCAAGACTCTTTTAAAATTTACAAGAAAGTCTAACTCAACCTATATTCCAATTTTGAGAGGTAAATAAAATATATTATCAAGGAATTCTATGTTGGATTTGAAAAAGATAAAATGAATGTCACATTTCCTAGTTTTGGAGGCTACCTTGTCTCTTTCTCTCTCTTCTCTCATTCTCTCTATATGTAAGCATATGTTTGGCATTTAAAACATCCTTAACCTAAGTTTTATCAAGTATATTATTAGAAAAACACTTTTAATTTCCCATTTTTAATGAATAGTATTGAATTTATTCCTCCTCAAAGCTTGTGTTTAGTGTATGCTAATGGTTAGTTGATGAATGACAATGATATTTCATGTATTCTCTCATCTTGTCATTTCATATTTACATATTTGAATTTTTTATCACATATTTATAGGTTGCATAATGTGCATCAATCATCTTGTATGTATGGAAAGTATGAGCTTTCTTTAGTGTCTTTGAGAGACCTATTGACTAGTTGCCTTATATTATGCATCAATCCAAGCCTCTATGTGAAACATTGTTATTTGAATAATCTCATTTGGGAATTAAAATTAGGTTATGTTCTTATTTATCCTTATTAATTCATATTACACAAGTGGGGGACATATTTTTGTGTATCACCTTAGTTAGATAGGGTTTCCTTTCAATTTACCTTCTTCTCTTTTCCCTTGTAATTTGGTAGTATAGAGTAGAGATCCTAAATAATAAATCAAGGGGAGATAGGCCTTGGAATATAGAGATTAAATACACATATTATTACACCCATTTATTAGGATTTTCTCCATGTTACTTTAGACTATGAAGGCTTAAAACTATGTTCATAAAAGGTGCAAGTCTAGTAGTTAATAGTTTTTTGCAGATTTGGTGGGAGAGATTGGTGCTGGTCTTGGTGAAATTGTAGTTATAACATAATTATTCATGATGTATCTAGTGACTCCAAGCTTAATCAAATACTTATAATAATCCAAGAATAGTTTCCAAGTAAGTATATCTTTATTGGATTATTTTGATGTTGTTTTTATGGTTGTGAATGAGGAAAATTCATATGCTATACTTCTTTATCAGCCTTATAATGAGTTATACCAGCTTTTTCATGATCCACATAAACCTTTTGTAATCCTAATTAGCCTTAACAAGAGTATTATCATCCCTATGACTAGTCTTGCTAAGAGTAAGATAATTCATATGAGATTTATAATGACGCTTATCAGCGTCACTATGACCCTAACTATATGCCTCACCAACCTTTTCAAGACTTGAAAAATTCATGCTCACCTCCTCTTACTCCATCTATAAATCAAAATATTTTTTCCCCTATTATATCTTTATTTTAATTCAATCCAAATATTCTAAAGTTTGAAGGGATGATGAGATTATGGGATAGAGAGTTAGATACGATACCTTTTCACCTCATAGAGAAGATGAGGAAAATAATGTAGATGTTGATAAGTAGGTGGGTAGTAGTTGGAGAGGAGAATTATTACATCATAAATTATGAATTTCATGAAATGAGAACCATGATTTAATGGTGGGTAGACAGATTAGTAAGGTCATAGAGTTAAGATATCCAACATAAATAACCTCGGCCATCTCTTCTTACCCCTAGTCAAACTTATTGTATTCCAAGTTTCATTATAGATACACCTATACTTCCTCAAGAAAACAAGATTATTCCATATTAGAGGCCTTCTTGGCCTATGAATCCTGATTATGCCATGTCAAGTTTTGTGGATGAAACTCCTCCCATCACTCTTTAATAACCCTCATGTTTACCATATCAGTCCTCTTGTATTCCATGTCTTCCTAAAGTCATTGAATATTCTCAAAAAGAGCCTACAAGAGAGTCAATTAAAAATCCAATTGAACCTAATACTTTAAAATTCCTACCTTAAAACCAAGTAGTTAAGTCTTGGGAGAAATAGGAGGAGGTGAGTTTGATAGAGTTTGAGCCCAAAGAAGACTTTATGCCATTATTTATTCCCTTATGGAATTCAATTCAAGAAAACAACCAAAGGAAGGAAGAAGTTATTGTTGAAGAATCTAAAACTCAGGTTACATCTAAAATTAATGAGGTGAATCATGAGGGTGAGTAAGGAAATGGTTACGAAGAAAACTAGGTATCCATAGTTCAACTCAACTTCCTCTCTCCAAGAATTCCTATAAGAATATTATATTACTAAGACCTGAAATTTCTAAAGTACTCCCTTGACTCCCAAGAAAAATCATGAGCTTATTCATTACCTTCACACCATATTCTTTCTTAAAAAAGAACCTATTGTATGGAGGATAATTGAATAAGTTACAATTGCAAGTGATTTTCAAGGAGAGTATGGAAAAGATGAGCAAAGCATTCAAGAAGAATAAATATTTATTGGTACTCCCCTTGGTGAGAGTAAAGGAAATCTAATTTATAGATATGATGAAGACATTATAGCAGAAGATGAAGGAGGTGATAACTTGTTTCAAGACATTTTTTTCATGTGATTGAGCATGAAGAAGACAAATTAAATCATTACTTTGATCTCCTTTATATCAATCTAGAGCATAATGAAGACTTTTTTGAATTTTTGAAATTAAGATACTTCTCCTAGGTGATTATGAATTAAGGCAATAAGAGGTAGTTTTGGTAAACCAATCAAAAAGATAGAGAGTGACAGTCTTTCAAATATGCCTTTTCAAGAGGCAACCTACTAGATGATGATTTTTTTGACATTCTTAATATGGGTTATCATCCTTTCACTCTATTTTTAAACCTTGGTGTACTCTTGGAAGACCATGTGGATCACTTTTGGTCACAATTTCTCAATGAACAACAAACTCTCTCTTATGGATAAAATGATGTACAAGTTGAAAGTCTTCAAGATAATACTAAGGACTAGGTATGTTACTTCAATCATTCATATGAATCTCATGATGAAACATACCTTACAAACCAATATATGTCCATCTTGGAGACCATTACCAAGGAAGAACAACTACAAAAGGTAGATGATGAAGTTCAAGACTAGTATTTATTCATTATATATATAATTGATGATGTAACCCTATTACAAGACATGCCAAATGTATTATGATTCAAGAAGAAGGCTCATCTAAGTAAGAAGTAAATCAAATGTGATTTGATACACCATTGCATACCTCATGAAGTAAGTGATCCAAAAAACTTTCATTTTAATCCTAGAGGAGTATTATTTGAAAGTTAGTTGTATTTATCTTAGATCTCCTTTAAGTTTTGTCAAGAACATTAGTTTACTTACATTTTGTTTCAATAAGTGCTTTTATAGAACACATGTTTTATTAGTCTAGTTTCTTTGCTTTGTTGTCTTTTATTTTCCTATGTTTGAGGAGAAATAGAACTATTTTATATAAATTTAAGACTTGTGATCCTTGGTAAACATTTAAAAATGATGGTTTCAAAATGTAAGAATGGGATTATGATTCTAAAAGATATCCCAATGGTCTATTTCTCAAGCATAGTAGGCATGCTTCACAGTTGAGTCACCAAAATGTTAAAATTTTGACCTCAAAAGTCAAATTGTCACCCCTAACACTTGAAACTTTTATTATTAGGACATGATGTGATTTTTTAGGCATGAAAATATCTAATGGATACATTTTATAGTAGTTTCATCAGGTTGCTCAAGTGATTTTAGAATTTTAATGCCTAAAAGGCCTATTTTGAGGCCATCCATAAAATTATTCAAAGAAAAATTAAGCTTCAATCAGATTTAGGACCTTATTTTTCTAGGAAAAGGTGAAAAAATTTATTTAGAAGAGTTTTTAAGTCTTAAAATGAAGAAAACCAATTTATCTCTCATATAAACCTCCTTGGCAACTCCAAAAGGCCATTAGTTTTTGCTCAGTACAAGTAGGAGAGAGAGTCAGGTCCAAAGATATTGGAAAATGATAAGGACCATACTCACCTTCAAGTTAATATCATTTTTTGTCAGATTCATTTCCCTATATTTATGAACAATCACTAAGAGTGCAGGGGGGTTTAAATAGTGTATTCATTAAGATAAGGTCTAGGTTTTCCTCTATTTATTAGATTAAAGATTCAATGGGGAATAATGGTTATAGTGAGGTTATTTTAGGGTCAAATAAGACCTATTATATGTGGATTCATGAGATAACACCTTTCATTAAGTTATAAATGTCATAAAAATAGTTTCTTATAGTATCCTTGTGAATGGTCTATTTGATCAGCTCTGGAGCTTGATTTGAGCTGTAAAAAAAGTGTATTCATATTTAGGGGTTATAAATTAAATATATAATACATTTCACACCTCATTCATCCAATCAAGGGTTCATAGGTCTCCATTTTGATGACAAACTTCTATTGAGATAGTTTTGGGTGAGTTACTCTCTTTGATAAAGTACAACTATAGTTAATGAGCTTAATGTTAGTGGTAAAGAGTTTGTTATCACTTTTATTTTAACCCTTTGAGGAGATGTATTAGCTCTCCTCATCCAAGTAGAATAATTGAAACACCTCTAGGTTGTGGGTGAGCCTAAGAATGATATGAATCTCTAGATAGGGCTAGCTTCCTTAATGTACCACTTGTAGAACACTGCTACACCTAAAATTTTTGAGGGAAAAAAGTGAGAAAATTAAAATAAAATTATCATAAGGGAGGTGATACACCAAAATATTTGATTAATACCAATAGCTGCATGTTACACATGAGAACAAGGGACTAACCAAACATACACTTCTCCATTATGCATCTTCTCACATCAATGTTACATTATGAGGTTGTGATGAATGTTTAGGATAGGAGGAATACAAAAGAATCCTAGAATGGCACTATTAGAATATACTAACTCACTCAACCTTGAAACATCATAAAAAACTTCACATGACCTGTAAGAAGAATCTTTCCAACTACAAATAGGTGGGAGAATGAAACAATAATGTTAAGGAAACAACAAGTCATCACTAATAAAAATTAATCGTCTAAGTATAAAACACTATTAATAGTCATGTAAGAGGTAAAAAATAGTAGTCTTATTGATCAAGTGTTATGAAAATGAGAAGGGATTTTCCATACTCAAGTGGATCATAGTTTTTAAAAGCTAAAATGGCTAGTTCTTATAGAGAGAGAGAGAGAGAGAGAGAGAGAGAGAGAGAGAGAGAGAGAGAGAGAGAGAGAGAGAGAGAGAGAGAGAGAGAGAGAGAGAGAGAGAGAGAGAGAGAGAGAGAGAATTAAAAATGGTCACAAGCATAATTGTAAATATTATTAAAGGTATTAAATATGCATTATAATAAGATGTGAAATGAACCATGCAAGGTTAGGAATCATAAGTGTCACCCCAAGTCATGAAACTCATGAAAAGTGGCATGAAATTTCTTTTGTTGGCTTAGGAAACTACCTTCATGATTTAGCCCTATTTTAACATACCAAAAATAACTAAGGATAGGTATGATGATTATAATTAGAGTAAAAGATTTCATACATTCCTCTCCATGCATTTTTTTCATTCATACTCATTTGTAATCTCCTAGAAGTGAGCCATCACTACCTATAGTCTAAAAACTCCTTTTTTAGTCGCCCTTCACACTTGGCCTAAAAATTGGCTTCAATTCCCAATTAAAATACATTTGAGAGAGTGTATGACACTTTGAAAGACTCAAAATGGCCTTATAGGCATCATTAAAACTTTAAAAATCCATCCACTTAAATTTTTTACACTTATCACTATCATAATCACTATGCTAGTTTTGACTAGCTAAGATGAGAGATATTTTTTGAACATTTAGGATTTTTTTTAAATAATTATATGTAAATTTTGAGTTATTAAAATTATATATATTCCTCCTAAACTTTATTTCATCTATTGAAACCTCCTAGAACCTACATACTGCACAAAATGGTCAAAAGGAGCAATTATGTACACTGTCCATATAGATTTTGTATAGTCCAATAGGATGGGTAGGATCATAATAGAATATTATAAAACATAAAATAATTTTTATGGTCAAATTATTCAACTTGGATACATATCTAGCCTCATCTTCCCAATTAGGTCCTTCTAAGGGTTTAACAAGGGTTTAGGCCTATTTTATCCTCTTAGCCATTTTTCATAGAGATTTCACTTTAAAATTATAATAAAGTGCCACAAAAATTATATTTATAACCCTATATAACATATCCAAATGTATTATATTCCATTTAAAAAAATTAGAGAGGATATGAGCCTCCAAAGCTACTCCATCGAGCTTCTCCTTTCATTTGCATAGGCCTAGTATTGTCCTTGAGCCAAAAAATAGCTTCTTTATGGTTTCTCATGCACTAAAAAATATTTAACACATCTATTATGTTCCCAAAATAATTACCAAACATATTATAATTCTTATCCAAGGCTATAAATGTAAATGACTTCCCATTTGGCCTTAGGCTTAAACCCTGCCTAATAGGTCTAACTATAACCCCTATGCTCTAGGCCATTCAATTGGAATTATTTGAATTCCATTATATTTAAAACCTATTTATTGACCCAATATAAATTATTCAATATTTTAGAATGATCATCTCAATGTGGAAGTGAAAATGACTCTTCATTTGGCTTCTAAACCTAACCATGCCTAATAGGCTTGCCTACAAGTTTGAGAGTCTAGGTCACTCTACTAAGATTATCCCTTATGTGATTGATTATTAATGCTGTTATAGTTATTTTTAAACTTTATATACCTTATTGAAATTTCTATATACCTTTGGTCTATCCTTTGCACCATGCTTTCCAAGATTGCAAGTTCTACTCATAAAGTGAGTACCCTTTGTTGGATACAAAATAAAGGGCACTCCCCCTATTTAATCATAAAAAATGAATGTTTGATAGGGTTATCCAGGTGATATATACCCTCTAATCCAAATTTGGGCACTTTTTTAGACCATTTGACCCTCTAACTCCTCATAATTCTAAAACAAACTTCTTGAAGGTAGGTTGTGTATAGGGTTGGTTATGTGAACTGTGTGTTATTTGCTTGAGGCTCTTTATTTATTTGTTTGATATTATATGAGGGTGTATAAATTATATAAAAACCCTGAAAAAAGTGTTTCAATCCATTTCATCAGACCAATCCTCTACAAGCCTCTTTATACTCCTTGATTGGTCAAGACTATGTATAACCCTAACTATATTTTGCTCTAAGGCTATATCCCAGTAGGTGTCCTACATAGTTGGAGCTTGAGAAAATGTTTAAATACCCCCAAAGAGTCTATTTGATAATATTATACCTATTTATACCATTTTTTTAATTTTTGAGCTATATACACCTAAAACCCCCTAATTCATTTGCTCTATGCCCATCATAATCAACTACAGTTGACTGTGTGGGGTCCTATAGGTGTCTTTCATATGATATAGGCATTATTTCATGGATTTGAAAACCCTAATTAAAGATCTCCATGGTAATATATCTATTATTTTAACTTATTCATTGGATACTTAGGCTATACCATCACTTAGGACTTTGAACTTGCTCACTACCTATAACAGTCAATAGTTGGATGTAGGTGAGCATTTAGTGTGATGGGACACCTATAGGTATAGGTTAGGACACCAAACAGTCTATATAAACCTTGGTTAATTATTATTTAGATAAATAAATTATATTTTCACAATCTAAAACCATTCTATCTTGTTGTAATGTCTTATAACTATCAATTTAGAGTGCAAGGTCACTCAAAACTTCCAATCTTATAGATGATATTGACTATTTTTAAAGCATGAAAGTGTAATGTTATGCTTCCCAATAACTATTCTCCACTAATCCTCTACCTATAAATTTTTTCCAATTTATTATACTATGTAGGGATAAAATATTTGTCCATTTATATGCCTCAAATCTCTTATCAACCTTGTAATATTGCCTTGGCCAAAAGCCTCAGACCTCTACTTTGTGTTTTTAGGGAAAGAAGACCTAAATATAGTTATTAAATATTGAACATGATTCCTCACTACCATTTGTCAATTTCATACTTAAAAATGGTTTTTACATGATCTATTCAATATATTATTACTTTTTTAAAGGTTCCAACATGTTACAACACTTTCATACATGTACCTTCATATCTCTGTTAAGCCACCTGTAGGTGGACTTTTGCACACTCAGTCAATGAAGATGGGTAAGTTCATAGAACACATGGTTTGTGAGATTAACATGATATTTTATATTCCTCAATAATTCCAAATAGACTCTCTCTACTATAAATGATATTTATCATCTCAAAAACTCCTCCTAAACATGAGATTCTTCATGAGTACCTCTGTATATGTGCATTAATGGTAGGAAACTATAAATGGTTGTGTTGACTATCTTCTCATGATTTATATAGTGTAACTTTGGTTTATCCTATTTTTTCATGATCCAAGAGCCTAATAAATTCCCTTAGACTATAATGACTCCTCCATGAATGTATTTCATAGCTCTTACAAATCATGACTAAGATTGAGGATGATATGGGAGCGGACTATGCATGCCAATAGACTACAACCTCAATGATGCTCATTTTTAAGATTGAAAATTTGAAAGAAATATATTGTAATAAAACCATTATTTTTAGTAATAAATCATTCCACATTGGATTAAATCCAATACAGATAAAGAAGTTTTCTACAAATGGTGAAATTGGAGTGCAAGTTCACTATCAACACCTTCCTACAAAGTGAGTTGTTTGAGCTATCAAATCCTTTCAAAATGTGAAAAAAATCATGGATAAAATTAAATAAGGGAGTAAAAATATTTTTTAACCAATATTATCAATTATATTGTATGGAATCATTTAAACAAGACCAAAACCTATAGGGTGCACAAATTAGCAAGCAGAAAAACATACTCAACTTCATGAGGATGGTTCATAAAGAACATTTCACCATTATTAGAAGTATTTTTATAAAAATTAATCTATCTAAGTTTAATTTCACCCCCCCATAGTATTTTTACCTATAAATTCTCCAACTATCTTACCAAGCATAAACCTATTGATTAGTTTTGTGTGTTTAGAAGGGTAAAAAAGGAGTAAAATGTTTTTAACCTAATTTTGACACTTATAGAGTAATTAAATAATGTAAATAGATATAATGAATCTTAATATTCATATCATGACATTATCCCATGTGTCACACTCCCTTATGGGGTGTACAAGTGCCAAACTCTTCTCTTTTCCCAAGAAAATTACTCTTTTTTTAAAGAACTTGTCACTTTCAGTTATGAATAGTTGATTAAGGCATAATAGGACACATTTAATGTGAAATCACCCTTATTATACCTTAAAAATTCCCTATGAGGTTGTAAAACTCATTTAATGCCCTATTTTAACACCAAAATGATTCAAAATGATATAATGACTAATATGACTAATGAACAAGGCTAATATAATATAAAACCATAGTAAATGACCTATAATATACCTTAATAAATATATGATAGAACCCTAAAACACCTAAAAATCAAGTTTTTACCTATAGGGATCCTAATTTGACTTATAAGGTCAAATTTGGTCAATAAATTGGTGACTCATAGGGGTAGTATCCCTATGATACTAAAGACCAGTAGCCTTATCAATCCATTAGGGTTAGGGAGTCATCTAAAGTCTAAAACACACAAGAGTACTTTGACCATTGATCACAAGCTTTGATCAAGATTAGACCACTTGACTACATCAACCACACAAAACAAAACACACACAGAAGCAAAACAAACACACATGTGCTCAAAGCACTTAGGGAAATAAAAACAACAACAAATATGCACAACTAAAAAATAAGAATACCTCCTTTCCAAGATCAAAAGGAAAGTTTATTAGATCTCATTCTTAGTGAGATGAATCATAGTGCCAAACATGTTTCTATTTGCATTAACCACTTGATAGATCAGAGCTACTTCTTGGCACTTCACTTTTTATGCTTTCATATAAACCATCTTTAAATAGGTCTCCAATGTAAAATTATTCCTCTTGGCCTTGTACACATACCTAAAATTGCTTCCCACTCTTCATCTCATGATCAACTTTTATTTTATGTATAGGCATGGTTTCAAGAGGAATGGTTTCTTGTTCCTTGGAAGATTGAGACCAATAAAATATTGTTTTGACCTTCAAAGGTTGAGGTGAACTTTGATTTGGATCTTTAATGATATTTTGAAAAATGTCATCTTTCTTACCATTACTTGTAATCAATTCCAAAGAAGTTGTAGACCCCTTGAGATACTCAAACTCGTTTCAAATGTTTATAAACTATTTCCACAAGTCCTCATCTTCTTTTTGATCAACATCATGAAGTGGAAAAATAAGAGAAGCTCTTTCATCCTCTTATTTAGAATCCAAAATGACTTCATCCAAGATTTCTTCTTTAACACAAGGAATGAATTCTTCATTATCAACCAAACAAGAAGACTCAACACAAGGACTCACCTATTATTCAAAACTTGGGACTTTTAGGGATCTAAAATTTTATCTTAGTTATAATAATCTGATCTTGATTCTCAAGTGATGTAATACCTTCAATCTCCTTCTCCTTTTTGGTGATACTAAGACTAGGCATATTAAAATTGGGTTACTTATCCCAATGAGATTGCCAAAGAGTTATACTTTCTTCAAGTAAGAGATCTAAATTTTCCTTAACCACATGCTCCTTTTTAAGTTCCCATACCATAGGTCCATTAGGGTAAAGGTTTATGGGGTGAGGACAAGATGAACTAGTTGGTGGAGGTGGAACATTGAAGAAGGGTATGCAAACCTTGGGCTAAAATAGCTTAGTTATCTTCCTTTCACTTGATAATCTCTTCATTAAAATCTAGTCCAACTTGAGCACTCTCTTGATGGAGGTTATATAGGTTGTGTTTAGGCATAGGATCTTCTTTTGTCTCTAAACCTTCCATCACATCTTGACTCAACAATTTCATTCTTGACTCTATATTTTTAATTTTCTTGGCTACGTTCTCTTGGAAAATTCTCTCTTGAATTTGATAGGCATAATCATGAGGATGAGAAGTACAAGAGGGATAACATGGAAGATAAGGATTCTCTTGAGGAAGGGTGGGTTGGACGTACATAGGATCAAATTATTTCTTAACTTCACACTTTTTATTTAGGCTTTTATCTTCTTTATTTCCCTATGATTTTACTACCTTATTCTATCTTAAGATCCTAGGATTAGGAGTCTCTTCTTGAGGTAGTGATGTAACTTGAGGAGTGGATGAAGTATTCAAGAAACTTGGAATCTCATTAGGCTTAAATTATCTACCTTGTCTCCAACTTCGAATCTCATATCTTGAGGCCTCTTCTTGATGTGGGGATGTAATGGGAGAGGGAAATGAGGGCTTAAATTCCACTTCTTTTTCTGCTAAGATGTATTTATTGATTTGAATATTATATAACTCAATATACATATCAAGGTTTAGTTCAAAAATAAGGTTTGTCTTCCCAACTCTCTCTTCTATTTGATTGGGAAAAAGATGGATTTAATAAGCTTGATTAAGCTCATGAATAGGGGTCAAGTAGGACTGATAGCAATCTTAAGGAAGTGGATATGAACGCTGATAGGTTTGGTGAATTTACTTCTCATTAATTTTTATCCTATCTTTTAAGGATGAAATTATGCCACTCACATCTAGAATATCATGTGTGAGCCTTTGCCAATTGGGTCTCTCAATAGGTGCCCACTCTCTTTTGACTAGCTCTAATGTATCTCTCACATTATGAATGAAATGGATAGGAAACTCTATACCATGTTCCCTTTGTGTGTCAAGATCTAACATATACTTCCCATAGCCCAAAATAGTTTACTTGAAGGTTAAAATTAATTGACTTGAGAAGTGACTAGGTTGACTAGGAGTAAGATATGGAGAAGGCAATTGTAGGGCTGATAGAACTCATAACCAGGTTGATAAGGACCATGTTGGGGTTGATAGGGATCATAATAAGACTAATAATGAATTCCATTATCTTGATAAACCTCACCAACTTGTGTAAAATAATACTCAACACCAAAGTTAGCCATGAAAATTCATTAGGAAATAAGAACACAAGGAATGATTATCAACAATCTTCAAAATAAATACTTGGGCTAATTAACTAGCTAATGTAAATTTGGAGTCACCATTGATGCTTAGATAGATGCCTCTAAATTCTAATGTGTTAAAAGACAACACCAAAAGTATTTCATCTTCTTGGACTAAGAGTCCCATTGAGCATGCACAAAACTAGTGTCACTTGTATTTTCACTGTTTGAGGAGATGTCTCAACTCTCCTCATCCAAGTGGCACAATTAAAACACCTTTAGTCTATGAATGAGCTTAATAATAATATGAATCTCTAGATAGGGCTAGGTTTCATGATGTACCACTTATAGAACATTGGTACACCTAAACATTGTGAGGGAAAAGGGAGAAATAAAAATAAAATAAAACTATCCTAAGGGATTTGATAGACCAAAATAGTTGATGACTACCAACCAGATGCATGTTACACATGATAACAAGGGACTAACCAAACATACACTTCTCTAATTTGCATCTTCTTACATCAATGTTACATTATGAGGTTGTGATGAATGTTTAGGCTAGGAGGACTAGACAAGAGGCCTATAATGGCACTATTTGAATATACTAACTCACTCAACCTTGACACATCATAAAACACTTCACATGCCCTATAAGAAGAAGGTTTATAAATGCAAATAGGTGAGAGAATGAAATAATAATGCTAAGGAAATAATAAGTCGTCACTAAGAAAAATCAGTCATCCAAGTAAAACACACTATGAATAGTCATGGAAGAGGTAAATATCATTAGTCTTATTGATCAAATGGTATGAAAATGAGCAGGGCTTCACCATACTCAAGTGGAACATAGTTTACAAAAGCTAAAATGGCTAGTTCTTATAGAACTTGAGAGAGAGAAGAGAATACAAAATTCTAAATGTCATAAGGACGCTTGCAAAACCAATTAAAAGAGTTACATATGAATGAGAAGAATATGTGAAATTAACCATGCAAGGTTAGGAAGCACAAGTGTCACCCAAGTCATGAACCTCATGAAAAGTAGCATGAAATTTCCTTTATTGGCTCAAAAAATTACCTTATGACTTAGCCCTATTTGAACATCCCAAAACTAACTAGGTATAAGTCTAATGATTGGAATTAGAGGGAAGTATTTCATATATGAATCTCCATGCATTGGTTGTAGTCCTAATCCTACTCATCTAAAATCTCTTGAAAGTGAGCCATCACTATCTATAGTCTAAAAATCTCCTTTTTCAGTCACCCTTCACACTTGGACTAAAAATTGGCTTCAATTTACCATAAAAATACATGGGATGGATTTAATGACACTTTTAAATAATATACATGGCCTTAGAGGCATTAGGCACACTTTAAAAATCCATCAACTTGAATTTTTCACACTTCTCACTACCATGCTCACTATGTTAGTTTTTATTGGCTGGGATGAGAGCTAGTTTTTAAAAACTTAGGAATTTTTTCAAAGCATTAAATATCCATAGTGAGTTATTAAAAGTCTATATCTTCCTCATAAACTTTATTTCATCTCTTGAAACCTCCTAAAACCTACACAATGCACAAAATGGTCAAAATAGCAATTTTTTACCCTATATGTATAGATTTCATATAATAAAATAGGATTGGAAGCATCATAAGAGAGTATTATAGAACCTCCAATCACTTCCATGGTTAAACTGGTCTATTTTGATACATCTCCAACCTCATTTTCCTAATTAGGTCCTTCTAAGGGTTTGGCAAGGGTTTAGGAATGTTTTACCCTATTAACCATTGTTCATAAATATTTCATGTTCAAATTCAAATACAATTCCGAAAAAATGTTTTTTAAAACCCTATATAACATCTCCAAATGTCTTGGATTCCCATGCAAAGCATTATATAATATATGAACCTCTAAAGTTGCTCCAATGAGCTTCTCCTTTCAATTGCATTAAACTAGATTTAACACCTCTTTAGTGACCCCATAAAAATGCTTTAATATTTTATAATGATCATCTCAAGGTGGAAGTGAAAAATACTCTTCATTTGGCTTCTAAACTTAACCATGCCTAGTAGGCTTGCCTATAAGTTTGAGAGTCTAGGTTACTCTGATAAGATTATACATTATGTTCTTGATTATTCATGTTTGTATAGGTATTATTAAACTTCCTATACCTTCCTAAAAGTTCTCTATAACCTCTGGTCTATATTTTTCACTATTCTTTCCAAGATTATATGTTTTACTCATAAGGGAGTACCCTCTATCTGAGATAAAATAGAGGGCACTCCCCTATCTCATCATACAAAATGAATGTTTGAGAGGGTTATCTATGTTATGGATACCATATTCACCAAATTTGGTCCCTTGGTTAGACTATCTAACCCTCCAACTCCTTATAATTCCAAAATAGACTTCTTAAAGGTAAGCCGTGTATAGGGTTGGTTATGTGAACTATGTGTTATTTTCTTGAGGCTCTTTTTTTATTATTTTATATTTTATGAGGGTGTATCAATTATATAAAAACCTTGAAATTTTTTTTTCAAGACATTTTATCATCCCAATCCTCTACATGTCTCTTTATACTCCTTGACTAGTCAAGACTATGTATAACTGTGACTCTATTTTGCTCCAAAGCTTTATCCCAGTAGGTATCCTGCATTGTTAGAAATTGAGACAATGTTAAAAAACCCCCTAATAGTCTCTCATGATCATATTTTACCTTTTTATACCATTTCTTTCATGTTTTATTGATATACACTTTAATAAACCCAATTCATTTGCTCTTTTCCCCTCACAGTCAACTACAATTAAATGTGTGGGGTCCTATAGGTGTCTTTCATATGTTCTAGGTCTTATTTCATGGAATTTAAAACCCTCCTTTAATCTATCTATGGTCATATATATATATATATTATTTTAACTCATTCATTGCATACTTGGGCTATACCATCATTTAGGACTTCAAACTTGTTCACTACCTGTAATAGTCAATAGTTGGCTACAGGTGAGTATTTGGTGTGATGGGACACCTATAGGTGTAGGTTAGGACCCAAAATAGTATATATAAACCTTTTATAATGATTATTTGATCATAAATTATATTTTCACCATATAAAACCGGTCTATCATGGTGTCATGGTTTAGAACTATCAACTTGGAGTGTAAGGTCATTCAAAACTTCTAATCTTGTAGATGATATTGACTATTTTTAGAGCATGAAAGTGTAACTTTGTTCTTCCCAACAACTATTTTCCACTAATCATATACCTACCATAATTTTCCAAGTTAATTTTAATATTTAGGTTCTATAATATTTTTCCATTTATATGCCTCAAAGCTCTTATGAACCTTATAATATAGCATTGGCCAAAAGCCCCAGACCTTTGTTTTGTGTTTTTAGGGAAAGAAGCCTTGAATAACATTATTGAATCTTGAACATGATTAATCACTACCATTTATAAATTTCACAATTTAAAATGGGTTTTAAATTCTCTCTTCAAAATATTAGGACATTAAGAAAGGTTACAACATATTATAAAACTTCCATACATGTACTTTCATATCTTTGTTAAGCCACCTTTAGGTGGACTTTTGCACATTCAGTTAGTGAAGATGGGTAAGTTGGAAAAACACATGGTTTATGAGATTCATATAAGTTTTGAGCTTCTTAAATAATTAAAAATAGACTCTCCCTATTATAAATGACATTGATCATCTCAAAAAATCCTCTTAAACATGAGATTCTCCATGAGGACCCTTATTTCTGTGCATTAATGACGAGAAACTATAAATGGTTGTGTTGATTATATTCTCATAATTTATATAGTGTCACTTAGGTTTTTCCTATTTTTTCATACTCCAAGATCCTAATCAATGCCTTAATACTATAATGACTCATCTATGAATGTATTTCATATCTTTTACAAATCATTACTAAGACTAAGGATGAGTTGAGAGCTAACTATGCATATCAATGGACTACAACCTCAATGACGCTCATTTTGAAGATTGAAACTTTGAAATAAATATATTGTATTTAACCCATTACATTTATTAATAAATCATTCCACATTTTATTAAATCCATTTTAAAGAAATAAGTTTTTTACAAATGGTGAAATTGGAGTGCAAGTCCAGTATAAACACCTTCTTGCAAAGTGATTAAAAATGTGTAAAAAATAATTTATAACATGATATAATGTATTAAACATCATTTGGAACCAATATTAGTAATTAGATTGTACAAAATCATCCAAACAAGAGCAAAACCTATAAGGTGCAAAGATTAGCAAGTAGAAAAACATAATCAGCTTCATGAGGATGGTTCATAAATTAATGGCCACCATTATTAAAAATATTTTTATGTAAATTAATCTCTATAATTTTAATTTCACCTCTCAAATGATTTAAACCTATAAATCCTCTAATTATTTGTACCAAGCATAAACCTACCGACTAGTTCTATGTGTCTAGAAGGGTTAAAATAGAGAAGAATGGTTTTAGCCCAATTTTAACACTTATAAATTACTTAAATCATGAAAATGGATCTAATTAATCTGAATAGTCATATCATGACATTATCCCACATGTCACACTCCCTTATGGGTTGTACAAGTGCCAAAATCTTCTCTTTTCCCAAGAAAACTACTCTTTCTTCTAAATAACCTATCCATTTCAGTTATGAATAGTTGATTAAGGCATAATAGGACACATGTCATGTTACATCACCATTATTACACCTTTACACTTCCCTAGGAGGTTGTAAAACTCATGTAATTCCCTATTTTGACCTCAAAATGACTCAAAATGATATAAGGATTAAAATGACTAATGACCAAGGCTAATATAATATTAAATCACATTAAATGGCCTATAATACACCTTAATAAATATATATTATACACCTAAAACACCTAAAAAACAAATTTTTACCTATAGGGGTACCAATTTGACTTGTAGGGTCAAATTTGGTCAACAAGGTTATGAAGTAATAAAGGAGATGTGGAATACCATGAGCTACCACCTAGGATTATCTAAGTCTTAAATATGACCAATAATAGTTTTTATCACTTATATTTTCACCCCTTGATGAGATTATTATCTCTCCTTGTCCAAGTGGCACAATGGAAACATCTCTCTTGCTGTGGGTAACAATTTGTTGAGATGAATCTCTAGAGTGGCTAGTTCCCTTGATGCATTCTTTGCATTTATTTCTTTTCTATCAATTTTGGATGAAAAAGTTTCAAAAAATAACTAATAAATCAAAAAAATTGATGTACCAATATTGTATTTCCTCTTATGAATTGAACTTATACTATTTAGAGCTAAACAATGCTTCTTTCACACAAAACTCATAATTCAAGTTGTAATGTCACATCTGTGTTTTATAATCTAGTTTCAAGAAGGTATTTGATACTTAGGAGAGAAATGAATGATTATTTTAGATAATTTATTCATATATCACTTATAGGACACTCTTACACTTGAAAATAACACTAACATAGACCTCTAACAATCACTCTTCTGCACACTTTGTGAACAATCAAGGATAACATGTTAGAAAAGATCATCTTCCATTAGACAAGGCCAACAAGATTGAAATAACACCCAATTTTATATAATTTAAGTAGGTAAAATCAAATTTTTTTTCTTCAATATTCATTAAAATATAAATTTGTCTAGGGTTTCACCATCAACCTATGGAGGCTGCTCAAAAGAGCCAAAAGAGTCAATATTTATAGCCTTTGAGAGAAGAGAAAGAAAAGGGAAGTCCAAATGTCACTTGGAAACTTTTAAATATACATTATAAATACATTTTAAATGAACTATGTAATTTTATGAGGTCTAAATGTCCATACAAGTCATGAACTTATGAAAAGTGGCACAAAAATTCCTAGTCTTGGCTCAGAAAACTACTTTCATAATTGGGACTTTTTTAAACGTCCCATAAATAAGTATCGATAGGTCTTATGATTTGTATGAGAGGGAAGAATTTCATACATTCCTCTCCATGCATTGGTTCTGGTCCTAATCATCTAGAAACTCCTAGAAGGAATCCATCACTACCTGTAGTCTAAAAACTCCTCTTTTCTATCAACCCTCACACTTGGCCTCCAAAATTACTTTAGTTTTGGATTAAAATTAATGAGATGGAGTGAATGAAACTTTTAAATACTATCCATGGCCTTATACTACTTAGGTGCACCTTAAAAAGACATTCATTTAAGGTTTCCCCACTTTTCACCCTTGTGTTCACTATGCTAGTTTTGATTGGCTGAAAGGAGAGATAATGTTTGAAAACTTAGAAGGTTTTTATTAGAAATAAATTAATTTTTTTAGTTATAATAATTCCTAAGACTCCACTCAAACTTTATTTCATCTTCAGATTTTCTCTAGAACATGTAAAACACATAAAATACTGAGAAAACCCCTATTTTGCATGTTATTTGTATAATTGCGTACAACTCATCTTGGTGGGTGATATCCTAAGGGAGTCTTATACATTTTATAATAGGTTTTATTTTTATACTATTCCATTAGATTTATTTTCTAGACTTATCTCTCCAATTGGGTCATAACTAGGGTTTATAAAGGTTTCTAAGTAGTTTTGGGTCTTAAGTTTTGTTTATAAAGCTTTGACATTGGATCTGATTCTCAATGACAAAAAATTTATTCCAATTGACCCTACTAACCTATCTTAATCCCTTTGTTTCCCATGCAAAACCTTGGAAAAGATCTGAGCATTTGAACATACCTCTTTGAGCTTGATTCTGCTCCCTCTTATTTGAGCACTTTCTAGGCTAGAAATGGATTTTAATGTGTTTATATACATTATATGAGTTACATCATGTGTATATACAGATCCATAACCTTATTTAACCATTTTTATCATTTACCAAAGGATATGAGTGAAGATGTACTACCATTTGGCATTAGACCTTCCCAAAGCCTAATAGGTATAATATGCACCCTATTAGGTTTGACTTATAGGACTGATATATTTTAGGTATTTTGGTATATTATAAATATTCACACCTCATTTTATCTTACCAAACCATTACATATTCCTTCAAGAACCCTAATTCATTTTCTTTTCTCATTTGCCAATTAGGCCTAGTAAAAGCCTACTTATTTAGATTGTGTGCATGATCAATTGGTCACCCTGAGGAGTCTAAGATTTATTTAGTGATTCCATGTAATCAATTTCCATTTAATCACCTTATCATATTTTTCAATGAGTTTCCAAAATCTCCATGACAAAATGTTTGCTCAATTTTCTCTCATTAGCTCACTTTGCCAAAATCTGATTTTCCTAGACTAGCTAACCTCTGAGATAAAATAGAGAGGTATATCCCTCATCCCAATTTAAAATTGAATATGTTTTTAGTTTTCATAGGTCCTAATGAGTATCTATAGTAAATTTATTTTATTTATTCCATGTATTGGGTCCTTGACCTTCACCAAATGCCCAAAAAATGCCTCAAAAACCCTATTTTCCTACATTTTTATTCAAATCCACCTAAGAGTCACTCTTCCAAGATAAAACCATGATTATATTACTATTAAATATGTTTTTAATCCTCTATACATGCTCATGGAGCTTCTATCTCATCCAAAAACACTCTTATCTTTGGATTCCATATGTTCCTCTATTGGGTAAAGAGGTTTCCTAGCTTATGTATGGACTGATAGCTCTTTAGCCAAGTAAAGAAATTAGAATCCATCTTGGGGAAGTGTTAATATTTTTTAAATACTCTATTACCTATAATTAACCATTATCCATTTATTTCAACCTTCATCTAATCCCCAAGCAAGTCTACTCTTTTCTCTCTCCTTACCCTTGCTATCTAGAACCTTGTTGTAGGTGTGTACAGGGGCCTTGCAACCCGATATAAACTATATTTACATTGTTTGAATCTTATAAATTCATCATGAAATTAATTTAGGTGTCAAATTGATCAAAAAATCAAAATTTTTGGCTGATAAATATTTCAAAAACATAGAAATAATACAGTAACAATGAATTCTCTGAGAAGAGATGTAGTATTACTCAAGATCGCAATACAATTATATGCTTATTTCTAGGAAGAGATGTTTGTCTTCATAGTTAAGGTTACCTCTTAATTTATACACATTTTTAAATCATGGGTAGGATGTGGAATGTCACCAATCTCAATGGAGATTATGTGGTTTGACTTCCAAGATTTAAAACAATATAGAATTTAAGGAATTACTATTTTTATAAACTTACTATTTTTAGACTGCACTACTAAAATTGAAATTTGGGGCACGTACATTGGGTTTTATGGGGTCAAAATTCATTGAGATAATCTATATGTCATCTCACGATGTTATCCTCATTCTTATCTTTCCAACGGTTCAAACAGTGAGTCAATTAGAGCTACGGTGCAAAAGTTATGGCTCCCGAAAGTTTCATCATCAATTGGGGTGGAACTGTCACCCGAATTGTCACTTGAATTGTTGCCCGGATCACACATTCTCTTTCATCAGGTACAATATCTTTCCAGACCTAATAAATACCTCAACTTTGCTAAAACACTTTACTAGACCCTACCTATATACTTGGTGAACTGTTGACTGAGACACTTGAGTTTGCCCCTAATTGTAGGTTAGTTTGCCTTAATTAGAGCTTATTAATCTCATTAAAATATTATATAAGGTTACCATTTTTTTGATTTATCATTTTAATATTTCCAAGCATTCAATTTACATGCTTAACTCATTAGATCGAGTCTTCTCTAGATGATTGAGTAACCCTGATATTGACTATTGCTTGTAGGTGTTTGTGCTTCAAATGGGTCTAATAAAGATGTTAAATAATCTCTCATGAAACCTATTTGATTAAAAAATTCAAACATGATCTTTCACTGACCTTTTTATGATCCCAAAGCATCAAAATTCATTAAGGTTAGGATCACTATCTCATACCCTATTGTGCTGAGACACCCCTACCCTTAAGATTCTATTGTAGCTATGGGTTTCTCTTTGTGATTTGGTTAAAAAAATGATAAAGGAATCATTTTAAATAATATATATTCATTAAAAAATTATTTAAACCATTATTTAATGTTTAAAACTACACCACCACTTAGGAACATCACTTTCATTACTCACTATCAACATAGTCATACACATTTGGTTGTGTGTGTTCATTGTCAAAAGAAAAGGCCTCTAAAAGTGTTTATAGGATAAAAAAATATATATTCCACCTCAAATTATGATCCTCATGTTCCACCAAGTTCAAATTATGCTCAGGTCCACAATGATAAAACATTCTCTCAAACTTTACCCATGATTAGTTGTACATCCTCATTAGGTCTATTGTACAGACTGTAAGGCTTCTTAAGCAATATGACATCGCTTAACATATTGTTTTGATGATCCTTTAATATATTTGACATCCATTTCAATTTATGAGGCCATCCAAGAATAATATTATGTCATGTTTTCTTCGTTGTATATCAATGGTCACTTAAGGGTTCAAACTTGTAGAATATACTACCTAGTTCTAGTGTTTTTAGAGGCACTTTTGAGCTACTTAAAAACCACTTTCTATTGATATTAATCTCCCCAAACCTTTCATCGATATTATATATGGTAAAATATTCAAGATAATGTCATTTATATGCATAAAAGGAGAAGGCAAATTTGTTTTAGGATTTCAATAAAACCTCCAAGATCTCTATTTTGCTCCTTTAGGAAAAAATAGACCTGAGACAGTCATTTGGTGGTTTGAAGGCTTCTCTATCTTAGAGTATCAAATTGTCACCTCAAATGGCTCTAATTTTATTTCCTAAAACTATTAGGACTTATAATAAGTCTCCAACATGATTCAATATTTCAAAAAAAACATTCTTCAGCTCTCTAAATTATCACATGTAGGTGACCATTTTCCAATGTGTAGGCAGTAAAGAGGAATATGGGTAGTAAGCATTGAATTGGCCTTAAAATGAGTTATATTATTATCCTAACACCTAAATAATAATTTTAATACTATCATGGATATTAAACCATTATCTACACCTCCCCTTTAACATGAACTCATTCATGAAAACACCTAAACATGTTCATCAATGGTTACTAGACTGTGAATATTACATAAGATTGCCATACTCATAAAGATTGATTTATAATATGAGATTATAATATTAAAATAATAAAGATAAAATTAGAAACATGTGAGAGGTCTTATCAAATATCTTAAAACTTTTAACAAGCATGAAACTCTTGGAAATAATGAAAACTACCTGTTGCACTCAAAAGAGACTAATCTACAGAACTAAGGTTATTATCTCATCAAAACACCTTATAAAATGAAAAATCATGATAGGTATTATGAGATGTATTAAAAATCATTTGGAACAAATATAAGAAATTGGATTGTATGGAATCCTCCAAACCAAGGCAAAACCTATAGGGTACATAGATTAGTGGGTAAATTTGCACAATCAACTTGTTAGCAATGGTTCATAAATATCAAGGAACCATTCCTCTTAAAAATATATTAAAAAATTAATATAACTGATGTTATAATATGTCTAAAATATAATTTTTCTTA
Source organism: Torreya grandis (assembly GCA_037957365.1). Lineage (NCBI taxonomy): Eukaryota > Viridiplantae > Streptophyta > Pinopsida > Cupressales > Taxaceae > Torreya > Torreya grandis. The sequence continues at coordinate 1,095,506 of JARHVA010004709.1, forward strand.
AAACCTCCTGAGCTGTCCATACCAAGCAAAAACGCGCAAGTCACTTTTGCTTGCCAAGAAGGGTGAGAAGAGAGATGAATGGTTTTGAGAAATAAATGACACTTAAAATTAAATTAAATAATTTATATTAGTTTTTGGAATATTAATATTCACATTTCAACCTTTTCCAAGTGGCACACTTCTCAAGGAGGCTGTATAAGTGTCATTTTCTTCTCTTTTCACTAGAAAACTACCATTTTTTCTCCATAACCTACCATCTTTCAATTTTTTCAATTAATTAAGACTTATAGGGATGCATGGGTCATTAAATAACATTTTTACACGTTCAAATTTCCCAATAAACCTATATAAAGCATTAAATGCACCTTTTTTACCCTTAAAATGACTCAAAATGACATAATGGCTAATGAAATTTATGACCAAGGCTAATATTCCATTGAATAAAATTAAATGACATATGAAACACCTCATGAAAATATATTATGTTTCTCAAAACATATATGAAACCAATTTTTTACCTTGGGGTGCCCTATTTGACATAAAATTCAGAATTAGTTAACAAATTGGTGGCTCATAGGGCTAGTATGCCTATAATACTAACTAGACCAATAGCCTTACCTTATCATGGGATAATAGAGTCAATTAATTCTTGAACAAAACTATAAATTGATTACCTAAAACTCACACAAAATAACCATCACACACCAAGTAAACACAATACAAAGCAAGACACATAAGACTCACACATGTGTGTAAACACTTAGGGAAAACAATGAAAATAACAAACTATGTATAAGGAGAGAGAACATTAGTAAAAATGTTTGAGATATATCCCATTCAACAGGATATTAATCTCCTCTCCATCCAACTTCTAGAGTTAGAAACCATTATGTTTCTTTCATTGGGTGATAACATAATGGCCACTCCATAAAGCATCAAACTTTGTGTGTCTTCTAGGCTTAGCCCTATATTCATCCCACTTTAGAATAGTGTATCCCTCTTTAAAACTCTTTGGCATGGATTTATTGTAAAAGTATCTCTTTATTTGATCTTGGTGAGCTCTCATAGTTTGCATAGCTTGATCTTGTGTCTCCTCAAGCTCCATCAACTCACACAACCTGACCTCCATGCTTTCATTTTCCATCAATTCTAGCTTATAAGTGAGGTCCAAGGCTGATATCTTAAGTTAAATAGGTATTTTATATTCTCTCCCATAAATAAGTGTGTATGGTGAGTTTTCAATGGCTCTTTTTGGGGTGATCCTATCATCTCAAAGAGTTATCTTCAACTTGGAATGCCAAGTCCTTTTGTTCTCTTCCATTTTTCTCTTTATGATTTTGATTAGGTTCTTGTTGATTCCATTCCCTTATGGATAATAGTTATAATAAGTACTAAGATATATCTCATGTTTCAAATCTCATTCACTTGTCTTCATCCCAAGGAAATCCAATGTATTATCTAGAATTATTGTTGAAGGTGACCCAAACCTTATCAATATGATTTCATAGAAGTATAGAACTAAAATTTCATTTGTTTCCTTGAGAGATACAACTTCCAACCATCTTTTAAGTCAAGCTACAGTAGTTAATACCCACTTGTGACCAGCACTAGAAGGTGGGTTGATTAGGCCTATGAAATCCAAACCCCATTACATAAAGGGTTGATCATCCTAAATTGGATGAAGAGGCAAGGAAACAATATTTTGTTTACCATAAAAATAGCACATTTTTGACACTTCCTTACCCAAGCATGGGTGTATTTAAACAAACTAGTACACAATTATCCATCCTTCATAATCCTAGGAGCTATGGTTCTTGGAGCAAAGTGACCATCAACTAGTCCATCATGAAACTCAAGTAAAATTTTCTCAATCTAATCTGATTCAAAACACCTAAATAATACACTTGATAATTCCTTCCTAAACAACACTCCATCAACAAGTACATAAGGAATGGATTTCAATCTAAAATACCTTCTTCTAGCTCTATCAAGGCCTTTTAGACACTCAATATTTTGAAGAAAATGAATCATATATTGTTTCCAACACCTTATTGATGAAGGTGAAAATTTCATAGGGTCATCATGGAGTGATAAAACAAACTCCTTTTATTCCTTCAAATCTAGAGCAAGCTGCTCACATATCCCTCTTCCTTTCACTAGATTGGTTATCTTGATTTCCACATCATACTCCATCACTTTTGTGATCCAACCATCCCTTTTCTCATTCAAATATCTGCTCAAAATTAAGTCTTTGACACTAGGATTAGGTACCAATATTTTAATCTTGTTGTTAGATAACATATGCCTAAACTTCTTTAAACTTGTAATAGCTAAAAGTACTTACTTCTCAACCTAGGTGTATCTTACCTCATAGCCTTCCAAACCTTAACTAAAAAGGTAATAGGTTGGTCCAAGTTCTTTTCATTTGATTGAGTAAGAATGGTAGATATTACCTCCTCATTTCCAAAGGTATACAAGTTTAAATCCTTTGAGAAGTTATGACTTACAAGAGTTGGATCTTGGGCAATGGCTTGCTTAATCTCTTCAAAGCTTTCCTTCCTTATTCTAGTCCAAGTGAACACTTCATCCTTCCTTACAATAGAGGTTAGAGGCTTTAATAAATTTTAAAAATTAGGAATGGACCTCCTTATTAAATTAATTTTCCCAAATAAACTTTTCAAACCTTTCTTATGTTTGGGCAAAGTCAATGCGAAGATTGTGCTCACCCTTTTAGGATCTATGGACAAGCCCTTATTGGAGACAATGTGCCATGAAAGTTAACCTTAATGGATAGAAAACATGCACTTATTTAGGTTGAGATATATTCCAAACTCTCTACATCTCTCAAAAATATTCCTAAGGTGATTCAAGTGATCCTTTACATCCTTAGAAAAAATTGTAACATCATCAAGATACACCAACACAATGTCATTTATTAGTCCTTCAAAATCCATATCCATTGCAAATTTAAATGTATCTCTATAATTATACAATCTAAAATTAATTTTAATATAATCATATGTACCCTATTTAGTAGTAAGTCTATCTTATATTGGTCACTTTCCTTCACCAAAATCTGATTGTACCCAAAATATCCATCAAATAGATAAAACCTTTCACTACCTACCACAACTTGAAAATTTTGTTCCATGAAAGGAATAGGATAACGGTCCTTCAAGGAAACTTTATTCAAGTCCCTAAAATCAACACACAACTTGATTTCTCCATTTTTCTTCCTAACAGGGACTAAGTTTGCTAACCAAGATGAATGCTTAATAGGAAAGATGATTTTGGACTCAATCAACTTAGTAAGCTCTTTCTTTATAAGAGGCTCAATCTTAGGATTTATTGGCATTTTTAGTTGTTTTATGGGCTTATAATTCTCATCTATCTCTATGGCATTTTGAACTAAGTTTAGATCAAATCCCTTTAAATCACTATATTCCCATGCAAAGACATTAGAAAACTCTTTGTATAACTCAATGAAAACATGTTTCTCTTAACTATTATATACCTTCCCAAGTGCAAGAAACTTATCCTTGAAGATTTGTACTTTATCATAGTTTTCTTTCTTAGTATACATGATTTTTGCTTTAACTGGTCATCATCATTGAAAATACTCTTAAGTGTGACTAGGCTTTTGGGGAGCTTGTTTAACTTCAATTGCACAATCTACCCTCCATATTTTTGATGTAGTTTGGACTGATTCTTAGAAGAAAATGCAGTCTCCTCAAAAGTTTTATTTTTTGGTCATTATCAAACACTTACCAATTAGTGACATTATCTATTATGGAGAGCCTTATAATCACCTTGAGATGTGGCTAATTCTTTTCTTCTTTTATCCCCTTTGGAACATCAAATTGAGCTCCAATTATAGCCAAACTATCAACATGTTTATTGTCTTCTCTTGGGATATATGTGATGTCTAAAGCTTAGAAATATCCCAAAATATCCCACACTCTATGTTTATAATACTTAATCAAAGAGTTCTTAGTCATATTTTGGTCTCTTACTTGATTCACAATCAACCCATGATCCCCATACACTTGTAACTCTTTCACACCTATTTTCCTAGCCCACTCAAGGCCATGAATGAGGGCCTCATATTCTTTCACATTAAAACTAAAAGATAATTTAAATCTAAAAGTGGAATAGTACCTTTCCTTGAAAGGAGAAACCAACATTTCTCCACCACCTACCCCAATCTTGCTTCTTGATCCATCAAAGAAAAACTGACATAAACCATCCATGTCTTCACTTGGCTTTATCAAATTTGACATGAAATAGTACTCCTCATGCATACAATACACTCCAAGACCAGCTTCCTCCATTCAAGAGAAGATGTTGGAGATTGGTCTATGTGAAGTTCCTCCTCATCAATAATGGCATAATTGACATTTACCACTTTAGGTATGTAAGGCTATAAGTGATTATTATGGATAAGCTCTGATTCAATCTTCACCTTAGTACCATAGTTTATCCTTAAAATCATATAGGACCAATTGGCTGCAAATTTTCCACCTATCTTAGTTGTAAACTATCTTGACAAACAAAGAGAAAATTATGGAGGTAAATCTGCCACAACCACATCATGAGGAATGGAAAAAGTAGGGAAATCATGTAAAATCAACTTCAAGTACTTGACTACTCCCAAGGTCTTTGTTGGTGATCCATACAATTGTAAAACTCCTGTAGCCATTGGCTCATCCTTGAGGCCTAGTTTATCTGCTATACACTTGGGCATAACTAAAGTACTAGCCCCACTATCTATGATTAAATTGTGAACTAAGCAATCACCAAGACAACATTCTCATTCCTAATTTATATAACTTGCTTACCAAGTCCTTGCAATTCTTTCTGAAGTATATCTTTTTGTCTAGGTATTTTTAATGAATCCCATAATGAAATATTTATGTGAAACTTCTTTATTTTATCCATAATATTGATACAAGGATTGTTCAACTTAAGAGATTCCTTGGAAGCACTAGTACCTTGTGTTGTAGCTTGTGAAGGTGGATGTGTAAGAGTAGGATTTGTATTCTAAAACTTCTAATTTTCCTACACCTTAGGATCTAAATTATATCCCCCCACTATTGGAGATGATATAGGAGTCAAAATATGTCTTTGATTAGTCCCTTGTGTCTTTTCAACAGCCCTCTTCTTAGACCTAGTGTTAGAAGCCACACTAGTATTCACATTGATTGAATTCCCCAAATGATTACGCTACAAAAATCTACCTCCAAATGATTTATGAGAGTAGAATCATATTGTGTTCTTCCACTCTCCATTCCATTTTACATTGTTATCTCAAAAGTGGGAACTTGAGATGTTTGATTTCCTTGCATTATCATATCTTAACTAGGCATTTCATTGGCATATGCAACTTGGCCTTAAATTTGGTCATATGAGGGATAACATGGTTATTATTTAAGTTCACATCTCAAAGGATTTTGACTTATAAATTATCCAATTATTTGTACCAAGCATAAACCTACTGACTGGTTCTATGTGTTTAGAAGGGTGAAAAAAGAGAAAAATGATTTTATCCCAATTTTGACACTTTCAGAGTACTTAAAGCATGGAAATGGATCTAAGGAAGCTGAAGAGTCAACTCATGACATTATCCAATGTGTTACACTCATTTATGGGTCATACAAGTGTCAAATTCTTCTCTTTTACCAAGAAAATTGCTCTTTTTTCTAAAGAACCTATCAATTTCAGTTATAAATAGTTTATTAAGGCATAATAGGACACATGCCATGTGATATCACCCTTCTTACACCTTCACATTTCCCTAAGAGGTTGTACAACTCATTTAGTGCCCTATTTGACCTCAAAATGATATAAGGACTAAAATGACTAATGACCAAGGCTAATATAACATGAAATCACATTAAATGACCTATAATACACCTTAACACCCCCAAAACACATAAAAATCAATTTCTTACCTATAGGTGTCCCAATTTGACCTACAAGGTCATATTTCATCAAGAAGGTTATGAAGTAATAAAGAAGATGTATAATAACATAAGCTACCACCTAGGATTCTCTAAGTCTTCATGATGACTAGTGGCACTATGAGAAAAAATGACATCTTGGGAGACTCAAATGCCTAAATTACATAATAGGGTCTATGTATGATTGTGTTACTAATTTGAAAGGCATTAAAGGGACTTGATGTCTTCATAATATGTTGATGAGGTGTTATATGAACCTTTAAAGTGGTATAATTTAGTTAAAGAATATGAAACTTCTTATTTAATGTCCAAGGTACAATAAAAACATGAAGAAAACCTCCTTAGAACTTAGTTTAGTAGAGTTTAAGGTAAGTTAGCATTGTTTAAGGTATATGTTATTTCTTGTTTCCATGCCAATCAGACCTCTGTATGGAAAATTTGATGTTTATTAAAGTTAAGTGTGGATTATGGAAGGTTAATTGAGTTATTTGAGTTGTTTTTCTCTCTTGGGACCAACATCCCACCTCTACGTAGTCTGTACACATAGGGATAAATCACCATCTATAAGAGTTCTCCTTCTCAAGCTATATCTTCAAGAGTCATCTTTCTGAATAATGAAGGTAGTTAGATTATAAGTTTAAGAAATCAAGTTATATAAATGAGAAATAAACATTATAGCATCTATATATTATTAATGTAGGTGGAATAGTGTGGTGAACCTTCAATACGTACAAAGACACAACTACACCTATAGCCATGTATCTTGGTTGTCAGTCAAGTTTTCATGCAATATTATTTGTGAGGAGAGAATGTAAAAAGAACTTGTAATATGGATGAAGTTGAGAAAAATGGTGGATTTCAATTTTAAGGACCAAATAGAGGTTAATAATTCAAACTTTGATAAAACATCACCTAAAGCCATATTGTCACAGTTAATTAGATAACTTGTTTGTGATCACCTATAGTCAAGTGAAGAGATAAGAACAAGATAAAGATAAAGTGTCAATCTTACTCAAGGTCATGAGGTGACAAGGTTTGTGTATTCCTATTCAAAATCTTAATATTAATCTCTTTCTTCCCTTAAGATTAATTATGTGCCTACAGTCACATCCAACTTTTGCTTGATTGAGTTATGAAGATAATGGATTGATGATTTTGGTAAGATTTTGAATGTCTAATTAAACTTTGAGTGAATGAAACATGTTTAGAATCTTGTAGATTTGATTATTGGGTCATAAATAACATGTCAAGTTAAGAAACCTCTCAAAATATCCAAGTACAATAAAGATAAGAACATAGTTAGTTGTGTTACAAAGTATAAAGAGTTTGTAAGGAGGAAAGGAGAGGGTTTTGTTTATAGATGATCTCATGAAGCTTATAAAGGTTTCTTATTCTATGTCATAGATGATTTTAAGTCCTATTTCACCTTACTCATTTATACATACCTAAAATAAGCATAAAGAAAAATTATAGTCAGATTGTAGGATTACAGCTTAACATGAGCTCTAATGTCACCAAAATAAGTATGAGACTCATGGTTGAGACTTTAGTTACTCAATTATCTCTTTGGGGCTGGAATTGAATCTAAAGTCACATGGAAAAGTCTTTCAAAGGCAAGAGTTTCTCTTAGGTGCCTACAGGAGAAATGAACATGATCACATACAACCAATTATAGTCATATAAAATGCAAAAATTGGTAACCTGAGTGTGGCTAATGACACCCAACCCATAATTCCCTCTTTTTTGCTCTTCTAACCCTTCTAAGCACCTTTCACTAATTCTCAATTATTTTTAGGCTTTCAATACCTCATTATAGCTTATTCAAGACCCTTTTTCCATGCTTATTCCATCTCACCCACCTAATCTTGTACCCTTAAGATAATATCACCCAATTTAGACTATAACATTGGACCCTAAGGTGTCCCATTTTTAGTGCTCCTATCTAATCACATTTTGATCCTAGATTACCATTTTGCTATGATTCCTCCTCATCATTATGTTAGCATAGCATGATTTCTTTTGACCCATGATTAATGGACCCCTATATAATCCCATTAAAAGATAATTTGGAAAGGGTTGACAAATATCACTAAGCAATCAAGAAGACAAGAAATATTATTCAAGCAATCCTCCCTATTCTCTATATATAGCCAGCCAATACATTTACAAGCTCATTCAAATCCCTACACTAGCCTCTAACTACCTCAAGCATATCTAGTTTTAGTATTTCTTACATTCTCATATCAAAATTTTGCTAAGCACTTTTAAAGGGAGAACTACATATGGATTTATCCCTCTTCAGAGTATTGGTATGTAGGTAGCATGCCCATATATGGGGTGCGAATCAAGTCCACTGCATCCTAGACACACTAACCCCCTTCTTTTCTAAAAGTTCTATTCAAGCTTATTAGAGACATAGGATCAAAGATAAATTAGCTCTATAAGGATCTCCATTGAGATTTAAGATTTTAAATTTCATAGGTAAGGTGATACGGGAGTGGTAGATAGAACCCAGAAAGCTCAAACCCATAGTTCCCTCTTGTTTTCTCTCCTGACCCTTCTAGGCACCCTTTGACTAATTCTCAATAATTCATAGGCTTTCAAGACCTCATTATAGCTTAGTCGGGACCCCTTTTCCATGCTTATTCCATCCCCCCTAATCCCATGCCCTTAGGATAATAGAACCTAATTTAGACTATAAAATTAGACCCTAGGGTGTCCCATTTTTAGTGTTCCTATCTAATCACATTTTGATCCTAGATTACCATTTTTTCCTTATTTCTCCTCTTCATTGTGTCAACCTATCATGATTGAATTTGACCAATGACTAATGGACCCCTATATAAGCCCATTCAAATATCATTTGGAATGGGTTGACAAATATCACTAAACAAGCAAGAATACAAGAAATATTATTCAATCAATCTTCCCTATTCTATATATATATATCCAATACATTTACAAGCTCATTCAAATCCTTACACTAGCCTCTAAATACCTCAAGCAGATCTACTTTTAGTATTTATTACATTCTCATATCACAATTTCACTAATAGATTTTAAAGGGAGAACTACATATGGCTTGCTCCCTTTTCAGAGTATTGGTATGTAGGTAGCATGCTCACACATGGAGTGTGAAGCACATCCATTGCATCTTACACACACTAACCCCCTTCTTTTTTAAAAGTCCTATTCAAGCTTATAGGAGACCTAGGATCAAAGACAAATTAGCTCTTTAAGAATATCCATTAAGATTTAAGATTTTAAATTTCATAGGTAAGGTCATATAGGAGTGGTAGATATAACCCAAAAAGCTCAAACCTTTATGACTAGTTTGAACAATAGTTTCAAGAACAAGACTATAACACTAGACCCTAAAGTGTCCTATTTTTAGTGTTACTATCCTTTCATCAAATGAAAGCCAGATATAGGTTCTTGATACTATCCTAGTCCTACATAGTCAATATCATCCTTTGTCATAGTCAGATCAACACATTTCTAAGCAAAGGTATATCTCTCTCTCTCTATTTACTTACTATTTTTAAGAAGTCTAAACAATAATCAAAATTAACAAATCAATAGGTTAATTATGGCATTATTATTAACTAGTTTAATTTAATCAGAATTTTAACTAAATAGGAATAAAAAACCCTATTATTCCTAAAATTATTAAATTATTTGGTGAACCCAACTTACTTCATTTGCACATAAAAACCCTAGAAACCTTAGGGTAAATTTCTTACTAATTTTTCCCATATTTTTCTATTTTTTTTTACCTATATAATAAAATAAAAAATTAAAATTAAATTTTAAAATTTAAAATTTTTTAGTGATTTTAAAATATTTTTCTTTCAAACCCTAGTTGACCAATAATTTTTCAATCATTTTCTAAATTTTTACTAGCATATTTAAATCAAAAAATCTATTCAAAATTCAAAATTTCATAGTAATTTGTCAAAATAGTTATTTTTCCAAACCCTAGTTGCATCTACTATGTCCTATTAAATCACTAATTTTACAATAAATTTATTATTTTTTACTTTCATATCTAACTCAAAAATCCACTTTTAATTTCAAATTTTCATAGTAATTATTCAAATAATTATCTATTAAAACCCTAGTTTCCCATACCAGGTCCCATTGCTTCTTGAGGTATCACCTTACATGTTTGTGAGCTTTGTATCCTTTTTACGAAATTTATAGTTAACTATTTTTAGGACTTTACATTTCCTATATTCAATATTTTTTTACATCACACTTTATCTATTACAAATTTTTGCAAAAAAAATCAATCAAATTTCAACTTGTTTTCTGACTTTACTAATGGCCCAATATATCGGTTTTGATGAAACTAATAAAAAGGAACTTTAATAAATCTTAACTAAACACCCTAACATGAAAGATGACATGATTAAAATACTAAAAAAATAATAATAAAGAGTTAACAATGGTCAATATTCTCAAACCAAAGATCAACCAATTACAAATGACACTACGGGGACAACTATGTCTCAACAACCCCCTATAGCAGCCCAACCTTCTTCTTTACCACCAGATATAGCTATTAATTCTTTTTCCCCTAATGTGGTATCCATTGTGAAATAGATAAAATGTCTTCAATCCAATGTGCTACATCTTAAGCAAGGTGCCTTTATACCTACATAGGATTTGGATTCTTTTGCTCTTTTGCATATACCATTTATATGTCGCATTGCTTCTACATCTTTGCATTAAGGTTTTACTCAACACAGGCTTACTCTATATGATGGAAAGGGTGATATATAGACACATTTGAGATATTTTCATGTATCATTATTGTAATATATACTAAATTACTAGATACTTACCAAACTATTTACATAGAGCCTAAAGGATTATGCTTTACAATGGTTTTATAGTCTACAAAATCAATCGATCACTGCATTCAATTCTTTAGCTAACATGTTTCTAGCTCATTTCATCATTAACATTGGTGATAAGGTTTCATATTCTCAATTTTAACAACAACAAAAAAGGCCAATGAGCATCTCATAGATTATGCTCTTCGATATAAGACTATTTTGGCTAAAATGACTAGCCCCATGGTCAATCAAGAGTTATAGGATCTCTTCAAACAGAGTCTTCTACCAACTTTACATGAATAAATTATGTTCAAAATATTCTCTTCCTTCACTAAATTATGTCACACACTAAAGGAAAGATAATTCAAGTTAATTTCAATGGGCAAACTCAAGTTTACAAGTATCTCAGACACAACAAACAAGAGTAACAACAAAGCCACTTACAAAGTAAAGGTCAATGATAACAAGAGTCAAAATAAACATATAGTTAATGCAACTTTAGAGCCCCCTCAATGAGTGGTTTTATTATCACCTCCTCAATGTACCTTTACCAATCTACCAATTTCTCTAGCCAGAGTTTTATAGTAGCTATTGGATTGTAACATCATATCTCTTCCTCCTATTCAAGAAGTTGACCCAACAAATCCTCTTCCATGGGGATATGATCAACATGCATTTTGAAAGATTCATAGGGCACCAAGCCCTACAAAAAATATATTCATTAGTTTGAGACACAAGATATAGGATTTAATAGATGGTAATCATATTAATCTTGACACTTCAATTGAGCTTCCTCAAGCCAAGCCAACACAGGATAAATCATTAAAAATATTTTTAAATCCTTTACTATAGCATTATAAATAAGAGATAGGGGAAACACCAGGGGTTCATCATGTATATCATGCAAATCCTCCACTAGATACATAAAAGACACCTTTAGTTGAGTTACATCCTTTGAGAAACATGATTGGTATATATAATTCTAGAGTTCTAGCTAGATTTTCCATCTCCTTCTCAGAGCAGGAGATCATTGAGGATGATATAGATTATCATGGATTTTTTTATTATAGCTCACATTCATAATCATCCTATTCATAATTTTATCATAGAAAATATATCCAGTGTGAACGTGTACACTATGACATTATTGCAGTATTTAGGATATTCAAAGTAGGATATTAAATCGATATACATAGTTATCAATGGATTCAATGGGCATACACAGAGTTCATTGGGTGAGATTTTACTTCCTCTATAGGTTGGTCTAACACATATGGCCAAACCATTCACTATTATTCATAGTGTATGAGTTTTTTATATATTACTTGGTCAACCATGGATTAAAAAACTTCAAATAATACCTTCTATAGTTCATAGATGCATGAAATTCATTCATGATAATTAGGTTATTATAGTTGGTAGAGTTTCATATGATTTACCACTCCCCACTTCAAATCCATCTTCTAGTTTTTAGTCATCAATTTTATTTTAGCCACCAGTTTTTATTCAACCACCAATTTCAGTTGCTCCACTAGTTTTATTTCTTTCTCCAATTTGGATTCAGACATAGTTGAGGCATCCACCACCATCATAAGTTCATACACCTCCATAGATGTTTCTTTCATAGTAGAGATATTTTTAGGATTCTAGATAGTTCCTAACTACATTATTCACACCTAGGGTAGTATCATTGAGATCTCATGCATCTACACATAGAACATTTTTTTAGAGATCTTCTCCTACTTTGATATAGGTCCATAAGATCCCTATAGTTGTATCCACTTTTAAGAGTTATAGGGGGATCCCACATTTAGTTTACACTTTAAATATTTTAGAGCATATATAGATTTAGAGCCATAGCCTCAGCCTCTCCATCATTCTTCACGATCATGCACAATTCCTCTCCTTGATACAGGACACCATTATAGGGAGTCTCCCATGAGACTCATTGATTAGTATAATTTTACCTAGTAATACTTATATATAGTTTCTATTCCTTGATTTTACATAGCTCAAAAAACTTTCAAAAATCCAAAAATAATACAAAATTTCAAAATACAAAAACATTCAAATAAATCAAAAACACCAAAAACATTTTGATTATATGTATTATCCATGATTTACATTTCTACTATCATAATAGACTTACATTTTTTGTTTTAAGTTATTATTTATCAATTTATCTACATTACCATACTTCACTTGATCTTCTTTAAGTGTGTGCAGTGACATCTAGCTCTTTGATTGCTTCACTCTAACCATTGAGGGGGCATCCTACTTCTACATCAAGACATACATCGATATACATACCCACTGGGGCCATCTTATATATGACTACACCATCTAGGTTATGTCATTCTTATACCACACACTCTAGTTATCATGTTGATGTATATTACTTACTATCTTGCATAGATTAATCTATCGACACTCACTATAATATAGCACTTGTGTATTTCTTAGCATATAATTAGTCGTGTACTAACATGTTTTGCATACCTTCACATTCTTACTTTGATTAGTTAGATCATGATTGTATTTCTAGTTCTTACATGCTTTATTTTCTTCCTTAGCATTAGTTTGATGTGATTTCATTTTCCTATTCCTATTTGTCTCATGTATGTGCCTTAAGACATTTTCCAATATCCTTCATTTCTATTCATGTATATGCCTTTGTAAATTTACCAATGTCCCTTGTCTTTATTCTTCTATATGATTTTGGCCCTTGTGCCATACCTTACTTGTTTTAATTGTATATGTATACAACATTTGAACATGTTTTGTATGTTTGCTTTCTAATTTGAGTGACATATGCCAATATCCCTTATTTGTGTGGCCCCTTGGACATCCTTGTATGATTCTTGCCTTGTGTGTTTTTTTCATGATTTCTTCTCATTATTTCAATTCCATGATCCACATCATGCATTTAACTTGCTTTCTTGGATGCCATGATGGAAATCATGCTCCATTCCTCCAACTAACAACTAACAACTAACCAAACTTATCATTCTAATTTTAGTTTATTACATTGCATTAGATTTTTATATCCATCTAGGTATACCCTTATTGATCTAACAATCTCTCAATATAAACCATTTTATATTTTGAGATATCTTGTTGATTATCATTGCTACATCATGTATCTTTGTAGTATAACACAATTATAGGGCTCTTTATTTTGAGGGTAGTCATTGTAAGGTATTAATTCCTACCATTAGAAGAGTAGGTAATAAATAGGGGTTTTGTCATAGAGATTAGAACTCCTTATAATCAAAATCTAACTTCTAGAATAGCTCAGAACAATAATCAAAGGTCAAACTAGGCATAATAGATAAAAATAATAATGACAATTTTAGCATAGTGTTTAGTTTTAATAAGGACAAAAATGTTAGAAATGGACAATAGTGTTAAATACCAGGGTGTCCTATTTTTAGTTCTCTTATCTTAACAACACAAAACTAGATTTTCTAGAAGTAGGTAGAAAATTAAGTTCAGTTATAATTTTCCAAATTTAGACCAGTTTAGAATCAATAGTTTTCAATACACTTTTGCTCAAAGAATCTAGATATAGGATTCATCATGCGTGGCATGATGGATCTCACTTCTAGTTTTAGCTTTGGTAGTTGGTATAACTTTTAGATTAGAATCCATGTTTTAGACACTAGTGATTGGGGACAATGTGTGTGGTAAATTTGATTCTTTTCTTTCTGAGTTCAACATTACTTAGACATTCTCAATAGTTACATGTTGTATTCCATTTGTAGCTAGTTGGTATAATTTTAAAATGGATTTCATACAATCCTAACTTCCACATTCCCAAGCTTTCAAGTTCTAAAATTCTCGAGTGGCTTTCATACAATCCTGATCTCCATCTTTTGGAGTAGGTAAGAGTGGCCTAGTTTCCAACATACATTTGGCTATCCATGGCAACATTGTTAGATCATAGTACATTCATGGGATTTAGGATCCATCTCATATAACACACATTTCATATTGGTATTAATTCATAGCTTCACTTCACATGCCAACAATGGAGCCAAAAGACTAACTAGACTTTGTATTCTTGAGCCACCTATTCAGAGGGATTAGACACACAGTCCAAACATCGATCAACACATGCATGACCATGTAGCTTCACTTAGTGGGTGATAATGAAGACAAAGGGATAGCCTTTGCATTCTTGAGCCACCCTTAAGGAATTGTTCACTCAGCTCCATTCATGATATTACTCTTGGTACAACACCTTCCAGTATTACTCAGCATAATCTGGCATCACTCAGCATCACAACATGTTTTGTATTGATTCATGTACCTGGTGAGGTGTATTCATTCCTTCCTCTTCCTCTCTCTTACCTAGATTTGTTTATTATTATTTTAGATATAATGTATCTAGTAATAAATGATCTACTCTTTATTTTTCTTATAGATTTATACTTCACAACATGTTCTTTCTATGCACACCCAACATCATAATAGCTTCATGAGTTTCACCCTTACAAGTAAGTTCAGGTATGATTTATATTTTTACTTTATCTTAGTATTTAAATTTTATACATCACTATAATAAAGGGGGCACAAATATAGTCATATAAAATTCAAAAATTGGTAACTTGAGTGTTAAGGTGTGGAGCTAAAAGCTTCACCAGATGAGTGGATGCTGAAGTTGTTGGATTCACATAGTCACCAACGATGGCAAGGAGTCGACCAGTAACTGCCAGCATTGGTCATGTATCAGCTGACGTCAGTTGTGTGTAGGCAAACAGGGACCGATGTCGGTCACCTGTGCGTCTAGAAAGTCTATTTTCATGGATGGAATAGATTGTTTGCATGATAAGTTTAGTTGTTAGTTGTAAGTCCACATTTCTATTTCTGGTAGGATTATTTTAAGCCTTTGATTAGGAGGTGTATCTAATGGTTGATATTGCATAGTTCATGATCCCTAATCTTATATAATAGGGATAGATCTTCATAGCTTGTGTACTTGTAAGTGTGTAAGAAAGAACAATACAAGACATATTGTATATGTGTGTATCAATCCAGGTTGTTGGAATTGATTGTAAACTTTTGAGGGAAAGAGATCTATACATCTGAGAGGTGTGAGAAGAAAGTGTGATTTTTCTTCATTGTATTTCCTTCTGGAAGAGTTTAATACAAGTTTTTAGGGTGGTTTCTTGTATCTCTTATTCTTTGCTATTTCGGATTCTAGTTGCTTTCAATTCTAGTTTAATTTCATGTTTAATTACTTACATAAAAGTAATCAAGTTTGTTGGTTGATCCCCAACAAGTGGTATCAGATCTCAGGTTCACTAACAGGTGGTTCAGATCTATTTAGTGTGTGTTGATTACAAGTCACTCACAAGGGTTTTTGTTTGAGTGGGAGAAGCAATGGTAAAAGAAAGTAAACTGAGAATGGAGAAGTTTAATGACAAGAACTACCAATTATGGAGAATGTAGATAGAGGATTATCTGTATCAGAAAGATCTATACTTACCATTATGTGGGGTTGATAGAAATCCCACAGATATGGAAGATGAAGAATGGGAAGTTCTTAATAGAAAGGCTTTTGGATCTATAAGATTGAGTCTAGGATCTACTGTGATTTCCAACTTGTCACAAGCAAAGACAATGATAGAGCTGATGGACACTTTAGAAAATTTATATGAAAAGCCCTCAGCTTCAAATAAGGTATATCTTATGAAGCAGTTATTTAATTTGCAAATGCAGGAAGGTGGATCTGTATCTAATCATCTTAATGATTTCCATGGAATTGTAAATCAATTAAATTCAGCCGAAATAGTTTTTGATGATGAAATTAAGGCTCTTTTAATTTTATGCTCTTTGCCTGAAAGTTGGTATATTTTAGTAATGGTGGTTAGTAATACTACATCTACTACAAATATCTTGAAAGTTGATGATGTTTTTAGTGTAATCCTGAATGAAGAGACTCCCAGGAAAAGCACAAGGGAAACATTAGGTAATGCTTTAAGTATTGAAAGTAGTGGGAGGAAAAAAGAGAAGGGCAAGCATAGGAGATCAAGGTCTAAGTCAAAGATGAGCAATAGATCCAAATCTAGAAATGGAAAAAGAAAGATAACCTGCTGGAATTGTGGAAAGAGAGGACATGCAAAGAAAGATTGTTGGTTGAAGGTTAATGAAGAGAATCAACATGAAGGTAATGAAGAAGCAAAAATTGTAGGTATTATTGCACAATATGCTCTTTCACTTTCTTTGCATAATAAAATAGAATCTTGGGTTTTATATTCTGGGGCCTCTTTCCATGCTACCCCAAATAGACAATTTTTTAATGATTATGTCTAGGGAGATTTTGGAAAAGTTTATTTAGGGGATGATGAGCCTTGTAAAATTGTTGGCAAAGGAAAAGTGTAGCTGAAATTGCAGAATGGTAACACATGGGTGTTGAAAGATGTCATGCATGTCGCAGCCCTGAAGCAAAATCTGATTTCTGTAGGAAAGTTGGGTGATGAAGGTTGTACAGTAACTCTCATAGCTAAATCTTGGAAGGTTACCAAGGGTGCACTTGTATTAGTCACAGGTAAGAGAGTAGGTACTCTCTATTTATGTAATTATATTACTGATTATTCTCCTTCTATATTATCTACTTCAGATGTGGATGCAAAGTTGTGACACAAGAGGCTTGGCTCAAAAGGTAACCTTTTAGATATGAAAAGCATAGATCTAGATTTCTGTGAGCATTGTGTTTTTGGAAAATAAAAGAGAGTAAGGTTTGTTAAAACTGGGTCAACAAAGAGGAAGCACAAGTTGGAGCTTGTTCACACAGACATGTGGGGACCAGCTCAGGTAGCTTGTATTGGAGGATCATAGTATTATGTTACTTTCATTAATGATGCTACAAGAAAGGTATGGGTCTATTGCATAAAGAAGAATTCTGATGTTTTTGACACTTTTAAGATTTGGAAAGCTTTAGTTGAGAATGAAACAGGTAGGAGATTGAAGTGCCTTAGATCTGACAATGGTGGTGAGTATTGTAGCAATAAGTTTAGAAGTTACTATTATATGAATGGAATACATAGGCAAAGGATGGTTCCAAGGACACCTTAGCAAAATGGAATTGTTGAAAGGATAAATAAAACAATATTGGAGCATGCACAGAGTATGAGATTGCATGCTGGTTTGCCCTTACAGTTTTGGGTAGAAGCTATAGATACTGTAATTTACCTGATTAACATAGGACCCTCTACAGCTCTAGATGGTGGAATTTCAAAAGAGGCATGGATAGGTAAAAAGGTAGATCTTTTATTTCTAAGAGTTTTTGGTTTTGAAGATTTTGTGCACATTGATAAGGAAAATAGAAAGAAGCTGGATGCTAAGTCTATGAGGTGCACATTTATTGGTTATGGCTTTGGAGATTTCATATTCTAGTTTTGGAATCTAGGAACTAACAAAATAATTAGGAGTCATGATGTTGTTTTCAATGAAAAAGTGATGTATAGTGATCAGCTCAAGAAGTTAAAGAATTTTGAGCTGGGCCATGAAGATTTGGATGAGGTGATGGTCCAAAATGAGCTCATAGGAAAGAATAATCATAGACAAGAAAACACAAAGACCGACATTGGTCAAGAATGAATTGACGTCAACAATATAAGAACTGATGTCAGTCAAATAGTGACTGATGTCGGTCAGGAGGGAACTGGCGTCGGTCATGTGGAATTGACGTCGGTCAGTTACAGGCCTAGAGGTGACCAAGGTTGATCACTGTCAGAGAATTTGGGTGGACAGCAAGCAGAAAATGAGTCTCAGATGCCCATTAGGAGGTTAGAAAGGGTAAGTAAACCTCCAATTCGATATTTCCCTTCATTATTCTATTTATTGCTTATTGATGGTGGAGAACTAGAGAGTTTTGATGAAGCAATACAGGTGGAATCCAAGAATCAGTGGGAGCTAGGCATGAATGAGGAAATTGATTCCTTGAAAGAGAACCAAACATGGGATTTAGTTGAGTTGCCAGCGGGTAAGAGAACACTAAAAAATAGATGGATCTATAGGTTAAAAGAAGGTGAGAATGGATAGATGAGATATAAGGCCAGGTTGGTAGTGAAAGGATTTGCACAGAAACTAGGTATTGATTTTGGTGAGATTTTTTCTCTTGTAGTTAAAATGACTTCTATACAGACTGTATTGTCTTTAATTGCTATTGAGGATTTGTATCTTGAGTAGCTTGATGTTAAAACAACATTTCTTCATGGATATTTAGATGAAGAAATATATATGGATCAATCAGAAGGATTTGAGGTCAAAGGTAAGGAGAAACTTGTGTGCAGATTGAAGAAAAGCTTGTATGGTCTCAAGTAAGCTCCTAGACAATGGTATTTGAAATTTGACAGATTTATGACTGAGCATGGCTATAGTAGATGTCAATCTGACCATTGTGTTTATTTTAAGAGATTGGATAATGGTAGATATATTATCTTGTTACTGTATGTAGATGATATGCTAGTTGCAGGTTCACACATGCAGGATATCTCTGAGCTTAAAGTGAAATTAGCTCACACATTTTCCATGAAGGATTTAGGAGCAACAAAGAAAATCCTTGGCATGAGTATTAAGAAAGATAGGAAAAATCATAGGTTGATTTTTTCTCAAGAGGATTATGTGAACAAGGTGTTGGAGAGGTTCAATATGCAGGATGCAAAATCAGTGAGTACACCTATGGCTAGACACTTCAAGTTGAGTAAAGAACAATGTCTTAATTCACATGATGAGGTAGAGTACATGAGTAGATTTCCATATGATTCTATAGTTGGGAGCTTAATATATGCAATGGTATGTACTAGACCAGATATTGCCCAAGCAGTGGGAGTTGTCACTAAGTATATGGCCAATCCAGGGAAGAAGCACTAGAAAGTAGTTTAGTGGATTCTCAGATATCTGAGAGGGACCAGCAGTAGGCATTTGTGCTATGATGGGTCAAACACTTCTCTACATGGTTATGTAGATTCAGATATGGCAGGTGATTTAGATGGCAAGAGAAGCACCACAGGATATGTTTTCATTGTTGGTGGAATGACGGTTAGCTAGATTTCAAAGTTACAGAAGGTTATTGCCTTGTCTACTACAGAGGCAGAATACATTGCAGTCACAGAGGCTAGTAAAGAGATGATATGGATGACACGGTTCATAGAAGAGCTAGGAAAGGAGCAAGAGAGTTGTATACTATACAGTGATAGTTAGTTAGAGTGCAATTCATTTGGCTAAGAATTTAGCCTTTCATTCAAGAACCAAACATATATAGCTTAGGTACCACTTCATAAGATAGGTATTGGAGGATGGTGAGTTGAAGCTGGAGAAGATCCATACAGATAAGAACCTTGCTAATGTGTTAACAAAGCCAGTAATAAAGGAGAAGTTGAATCATCATTTAACTTCTATTGGTCTTCAAGATTGACTTTAAAGATAGAGAAGCTAGAAGATGTTGCTGTACAGGTACTGGTGCAGTTGTTTATCTCCAAGTGGGAGATTGTTAAGGTGTGGAGCTAAAAGCTTCACCAAATGAGTGGATGCTAAATTTGCTAGATTCACACAGTCATTGATGACGGCAAGGAGTCGACCAATAGCTACTGACATCGGTCATGTATCGACTGACGTCGGTCATGTGAAAGCAAATAGGGACCAACGTCGGTCACCTGTGCGTCCAAAAAGTCTATATTCGTGGATGGAACAGATTGTTTACATGATAAGTTTAGCTATTAGTTATAAGTCCACGTTTCTATTTTTGGTAAGACTATTTTAAGCCTTTGATTAGGAGGTGTATCTAATGGTTGATATTGCATAGCTCATGATCCCTAATCTTATATAATAGGGATAGACCTTCATAGCTTGTGTACTTGTAAGTGTGTAAGAAAGAATAGTAGAAGACATATTGTATATGTGTGTATCAATCTAGGTTGTTGAAATTGATTGTAAACTCTTGAGGGAAAGAGATTTGTACATCTGAGAGGTGTGAGAAGAAAGTGTGATTTTTCTTCATTATATTTCCTTCTGGAAGAGTTTAACACAAGTTTTCAGGGTGGTTTCTTGTATCTCTTATTCTTTGCTATTTCTGATTCTAGTTGCTTTCAATTCTGGTTTAATTCTGTGTTTAATTGCTTACATAAAAGTAATCAAGTTTTTTGGTTGATCCCCAACATTGAGTGTGGCTAATGACACCCAACCCATAGTTCCCTCTTGTTTTCTTTCATGACTCTTCTAGGCACCATTTCATTGATTCCCAATCATCTATAGGATTACAAGACCTCATTATAGCTTATTTGGGACCATTTTTCCATGATTATTACATCCCCTTAGGTCCCATACCCTTAGGATAATAGCTCTCAACTCGAACTACAGCATTGGATCCTAAGGTGTCCTCTTTTTGGTGCTCCTATCAAATCACATTCTAAGCCCAAATTACCATTTCTCCCTAATTATTCCTCTTCATTGTGTTAGCTTGACATGATTAAATTTGATCCATGACCAATAAATCCATAAATAATCCCATTCAAAGATCATTTGGAAAAGGTTAGAAAATATCACTAAGAAATCAAAAACACAAGCAAGACTATTCAAGCAATCTTCCCTATTCTCTGCATACAACCAACTAATACATTTACAAGCTCATTTAAATCCTTAAACCAACCCCTAAACACCTAAATCATATCCAATTTTAACATTTATTTCATTCTCATATTACAATTTCACTAAGAACTTTTAAAGGGAGAGATACATATGGCTTGATCCCTTTTCAAAGTATTCGTATGTAGGCAATGTGCCCACACATGGGGTGTGAAGCATGTCCAATGCATCTTACACACACTAACCCCCCTATTTTCTAAAAGTCATATTAAAGATTCTTAGGGACCTAGGATTGAATATAAATCAACTCTATAAGGATATATATTGAGATTTAATCTTCAGAATTTCATAGGTAAGGTCATACATGAGTGGAAAATAGAACCCAAAACACTCAAACCTCCATAACTAGTTTGGACAATAGTCGTAGGAACAAGACTATAATGTTGGACCCTGAAGTGTCTTGTTTTTAGTGTTCCTATAATTTCACTAAAATAAATCTAGATCTAGGTTCTTGATACTATCCCATTCCTACACAATCAATATCAACCTTCATATCAGTTAGATCAACATAGTTATAAGCTAAGTTATATATCTCTCTATTTACTTTCTATTTTTAAAAATTTGAAACAACAATCAAAATAAAAAAATTAGTAAGTTAATTATGGAATAATTTTTTACAATTTTAATTTTCTCAAACTTATAACTAAATAGGAATAAAACCCCTTATTATTCCCATAAAGGCTAAATCACCAGCCTATATGCACAATGTTTTAGCTTGAGAAGGAGACTTGTGTGAGGGGAAGGATATCGGGGGTTTAAGTGATTTTTAAGATAAAGATATGTTATTAATCCATGTAATATACCTTTTAAGGTCTTGTTACATTGATTTCTCTACATCAATCTGTATAAACAACATAAAACCTCCACCTATAACCAATATATGCTTGTAGGCAGTTAAGGACAAGATTCAATGTTGTTTGAGAGGTCAAGGTTATGATCATAGGAGAGTGTTAGAAATGAGTTTCAAAATAATTGAAATATAGTATGATTTCATTTTATTTGTAAATATATATTAGTATATCAAAAAAGATAGTCAACATATACAGCTAGAGAACATAGTCCCTTTTAAGACCTACAGGCCCACTCACAAAATAAGTGACAAAAATCATGTGTTTCAATAAATTTGGAAAAATGGAAGTTTAAAGAGAGTTTTTATGACATTATTATGACCTATATAAATTTTTTATCAATCTTAAAGTAATAAAAACTTAGTTCATAGACCTCTAGAGTCAGCAGGTTCATTTGGCACCAAAACCCTCCATAGTGAAAGTTTATGTTTTTGGACCTGTTTGAGAGGTCATTATTATAAATTTCAATTGAATTAATTTTAATGAACCATTAAAACATGTTTAAAAAAAATTATCTGATGTAAAAGTTATTTTTGAAGTTATAAGTCTCCAAAATGGCCTTCCTCTACACATAATCATACCAGCCAAGAGAGCAATTTATAAGTCATATAAATTTTTGAACAAGATGAATGATGACTTGGAGTTTTATGAGGTGTTTAAGTGGGTATTATAAATAATATAAATTACAATATTTTAATCATAAGATATCACAACTTCATGAACAATCAATTATAATTCCAACAACCCTATTTTACTTGAGAAAGAGCTTGATGAGGTAACTCTGTTTGCTCATATCTTTCTTGAGATTTTACATGGTAACTCATTCATATTGTATATGTTATTGGAGTCCCCATTAAATTAATTATTGGCATTATTTTTTGGAAAGTACCCTTTTCATTTATGAACTATCATTAAGAACTTAAACCCTCAAAAACCTTGCTAAAACCCTTCAATGAACTCAATTGGAGAAAGATGATTTCTAATGACTCCATATGCTATTGTTTTAATTCAAAATGATCCAAATATGTTTAAAACTATCTTGACCTCCATTTCCTATTATTTTTTTCTAGGTGTAGGTATAGTACCATATGGTACAAGAGACAAGGGGTAGTTTTCAACCTATTTTCAAGGGTATGTAAGGTGGAGTGATCTCTAAAACATTTATATATGTTTATAGTGACTTATTTTAGGTTTAATAATCATATTAAGTATTATACATGTCCCTAAAATTGAGACACAATTCCTACAAGTTGGCCACTAGGCCCAATGGTGTGAAAAACTCAATTTTACAAGCAAAAGAAAAATGATGAAGGCTAATAGGTGTCATAAAGGACTTAAAACGCAAGTTAAAACTTGTTTAAGGGTATTTAAGGTATTATTAGGTCACATTAAATTATAAAATCTAGTAACTTTATTGAAACTTCCCCTCAAGCTCACAAAGGCATCTAGGCTTTATAAGTGACCATTGCATGGTTTGATCAAATGCACAATGGTCTAGAACATGAAATTTGGAATGGAATATTTTATTAATCTATTTAAATTAAATCAAACACTTTTGGCTAGTTTTACACATGTGGGTGGTCATTTAGGCCAAATTTCTCTTTCTAAGCCTAAGAAGCCTATTTAAGCCTAATTAGAGAAGAAAATGAAGGAAACAGAGTAATTACACTTGGATTTAGATCATTAAATTTTTTTTGGATATATAATGGGATATGGGGTACTAAAAAATGTTCCCAAGTTTCTAATTTGATTTGTACAATATTTTGGATGAGGAGCTTTACAAATTTTTAGGGCTATAAGGAATGGGTGATAAGGCATGCTATATGAGAAAAATTGAATATTTTGGGATAATTTATGGCTCAAAATTATTTTTTATAGGTATTAATTCATGTTTCTAATCCTTTCATGGATTTAATTTTTTCGGTTTATATCAAAACTCTTCTTTCTCTCTTCTATGCCTTTTTACTCATGTGAAGGAATCAAGTGTTCAAATACAAGTAATGGATGCATAGAAGTTTTCCAAGGGATTTATATATGTTTATTATTCCCTCATATGACTATTAAAGTTTTGAATAAATCAATTAAAGTATGTAAGAAGGTTTCAAGGCTGGAAAGGTCTTAAAAGACTCCTAAGAATCCTTCCTTCCTTCTAATGCCCAGGGTGTTGAAGAAGTTAAAGAAGAATCAAAGAGATATAATAACCCAATAAATATGGAAATAACTCATTAGTGGTTTGGATAATTTTTAAATCAAATACTTGATCAAGTCATGATGACCTACTCTTCTTCACCAAGAATTCAGGGTGTGCAAACAAAGATCTAGGAGGTTGTATGGATCAAACATAATAAAGGAATTCTAAAAACTCTTTCAAACTTTCCAATCAATCCTACCTCAACCTAAATTATATGTTGGTTTTGAAGAAGACAAAATGAATGCCACATTTCCTAGTTTTTGGGGTTGCATTTTCTCTTTCTCTCTCATCTCTTATTCTCTCTATATGTAAGCCTATGTTTGACATTTGAAACATCCTTAATCTAATTTTTGGTAAGGACATACTCATAAAAAACACTTGTCCTTGCCTATTTTTAATGAATAAGACTGAATTCATGCTTCCTCAAAGCTTGTGTTTAGTGTATGATAATGGTTAATTGATCAATGAAAATGATAGTTCATACTTCCTCTCATCTTGTCCTTTCCTATTTACCTATTTGTAGGTGTTAGATAATCATTATATGTTAGATAATGTGCTTCAATAATATTTTATGTATGGCAAGTTTGATCTTTATTTAATTTCTTTAAGAGACCTATTGACTATATGCCTTAAATTATGCATCAAGCCAATCCTCTATGTGAAACATTTTTATTTTGAAACACTCATTTGAGAAGTGTAATCAAGTTTATGTTCCTATCCAAACTTATTAGTGCATATTACATAAGTGGAGGACATATTTTGGTGTATCACCTTAGTTAGATAGGTTTTCCTTTCATTTTACCTTATTTTATTTTCCCTTACAATTTGGTAGTGTAGATTAGATATCCTAACTAAGACATCAAGGGGAGATAGCCCTTGGAATCTAGAGATTCAATCCACCTATTATGCCACCCATATCCTAGGATTGTATTCATGTTACTTTAGATTGTGAAGGCTTGAAACTACCTTCATAAGGGTGAAAATCTAGTGATTTACATGAACAACATGGATTTAAAATATTTGATCAAGAAATGATTGAACAATGATGGAAGTAGTGTAGGGATGGTCCAAAACACATAAATAAGCATATTTGGAAAGGTGATTCAAAATGATAAGAATAACTAATTTACCTCTAGATTTGGGGAGACCATTGATAAAATATATAGAAATGTCTATCCAAATATGTGTTAGAATTTGAAGTGGTTGGAATATACTAGGTGGGGTGACTATTTCACCTTTGTTGAATTGATAAGTATCACATTTGACAACAAATGTTTTGATATCTTGATTTATTCCTAGCCAAAATAAACTATGATGAACCCAATCATATGTTTTTAGAAACCCTGAGTGACCAGTTGAAGGGGAAGCATGCATCCCCTATAAAATGGGGTGTTTGAATTTGGATCCTACCATAAAAAAGGCCACCTTTATATTGCAATGTGTGGCCATCCCAAGTATAGTGAGGTTTGGTAGATGAATTAGTAGATAATTAAATAATGAGTTATTAGGTTGGGATATTATTATGAAATTATTTTTTAATATCATGGATCCATGTGTAAATTGGTATATATATTGCATAAAGGTGCACTGGTCTTCAAGCTATCAAGATATAGCATCAACCACCAAATTCTCATTACCTTTTTTGTAAGTGATATCATAGTCATATTACATGATTTTGGAAACCCATTTTTGTTGATTTGGGGAAGATACCTATTACTCTAAAATGTATTTGAGACTTTGGTGCTCAGTTTTGATGCAAAAATGTTGGTCAATCAAGTATGGATGCCATTTGTGAACTACATAGAGAATATACATCATCTCTTTATCATAAGTGGAGTGTGCCAAATTTCCCCAGATGAGTGCCTTGATAGTGAAGGAAATGGGATAATCTTTCTACATGATTACCATACCAAGACCTGTTCCACATGCATCACACTCGATAATAAATGGTTATGAGAAAGCATGCATGGCCAATATGGGCATGTGAAAATTTATTATTTGAGGCTAAAAATTCTATATAAAATGTGGGTGACCATATAAAGGAGTCTTTATTGAGCATATCCATTAATGATGTTACAAGTTTTCCATAATCCTTGACAAATTTCTTGTAGTACCTTGTCAAACCAATAAATCCCTATAGACTTTTGAGTGTTGAAGGTGTCAACTAGGTTGTCATAACTTTAATTTTGGTGGGGTCAACATGAACACCATTCAAATAAATAATATATCCTAGGTACTTGAGTTAAGATTTCCCAAAAGAACATTTGGAATGTTTAACACATAGGTGGTTTGTAGCAATAATGCCCAAAACTATATCTCGGTGGTTCAGATGATCCTTCCATGTGTGGTTGTAGATGAGGATGTCATCAAAAAAGAACAAAATAAACTTCTATAAAAATTGTTGAAATACTTGGTTCATTAAGACATATAAAGTGGAGGGGGCAT
This sequence comes from Torreya grandis, assembly GCA_037957365.1. Lineage (NCBI taxonomy): Eukaryota > Viridiplantae > Streptophyta > Pinopsida > Cupressales > Taxaceae > Torreya > Torreya grandis. The sequence goes on from JARHVA010004709.1 coordinate 1,122,441, forward strand.
TGTTAAGCCTAAATTACATGACCAATACTTCTTAATTACCATCATATGGGTGAAATGTCATTTTAGGAATGTTGGCCTCATGAACACAAATTTGATGATAGCTAGAGTGTCCATCAAATTTGGAGAAAATTTGAGCACATTGTAGTTTATCAAGGAGCTCACCAATGATTAGATAGGGAAATCGCCTTTCATTGTGAGCTTGTTCAAGTCTCGATAGTCAATGCAGAGTCACTAGGAACCTTATTTTTTATGAATGAGCAAGACAAGTGAATATTAGGGACTAATGATGGGTTGAATGATGCCTACCTATAGAATATCATGAACCATATTTTAAATGTCAACCTTTTGATGAATGTGTATTAGTATGGATGAATTTTTGGGGGTGTACTTCTAGGAAAAATATAGATACAATGGTCTTCAAGGTAGTGAGATGGTAATCCTTTTGGTTCCTCAAAGATAGATAAATGCTTAACCAAAACATCTTGAAAATATGAAGGTTGGTTAAAATCTAGTGGAAGATTAATGTACAAAGAGAATATTCTGGTAATGATGCCATGAGACTCATGTTTAATAATTTTCTCCATGTGGTGAGAGCTGATAACACTCATGAAGCCAAGAAGAAGGCCTATCAAAGTGTATTGATTACCATTATTAGTGAATTGCATCCATATTTAAAAAAAATCATAAATAATGGATCCAACAGTGTGTATCCATTGGGCACCCAATATAACATCACATCTACCTAATTATAATGAAAACATGGCATCCCTAAAGTTATAGTCACCCATAGAAATGTAAACATTGTGACACTTTTTTTGCATGTTAAGGTTCGACCATTAACAATCATTACTTCAAAGTTAGAACAAGGGTGTATAAAATAGTTTTCTTGCTTATCCACCTAAGGTTCAATGAAGTTGTGAGTGTTTCCATAATCCATGACAATGGTGAGGGGTTATTTCTTAAAAAACCCTTTGACACACATTATTTGGGGAGTGGTGACTCTAGCCAAAGCATGCATGTATATTTCAAGAGGGGAATCTAAGTGCCTAAAATTATCAACTTATTATGTTAGGTCCTTGATGGTATCCTCAAAATCTTTAGTATTTGGTGGATAATTGACATCTAGTAGGTATAATTTTTGTTTTATGAATTTGTGTTCAAAAGTCCATTTATCAGCATAATTGTAACAAATCCCTTTTTCTTGATGTGCATGCATTTCAACTTATATTAATCATTTGATGGGGGATATTTTGGTGTGGGTCCAATATAAAGAGGGATTGGATAGTGACTAATTATAAGTTTAACAGTGGGAGGTGATCTTGTCTTAGATGAGCTTGGTGAGACCCAAGGGCTCCATCATGGTGTGAGGTTAGAAAATTTTAACCTTAGATCAAAGTCTATCCTTGAGGCCACTAATGAAGAAACTTCAAAAAAATCATCATAGATACCCTCTATGTTATTATCAAGTTTCTCAAACTCTATTTGATACTCCTTAATAGTGTTAATTTGATGTAGTTTTAGTAAATGCTTTTATGAAGTCATCATAGGCATTTGGCCCAAAATAGGTAAGTAAGAATTTGGTGAACTTGGTTTATTAAATTTTAGTTTATGTCTTGTGATACCATTAATACCACTAAAAAAATCTTTTTCTAGGTGAAAAGAAGCAATAGAGACTCTTTCCTCCATGGGATACAAGATAAAATATTGTTCGACATAGTAAATCTAGCTAGTGGGGTCAATGCCATTAATTTTGGGAAAAGTTAATTTAGGACTATGGAATGGTGCCCAAGAATAACTACCATCAAAGTGATGATCCCCATGATTTTAGAGTTCATGATTTTTAACATGGATGCTAGAAAATTATTCATAAATGATTTAACAATTTTGGGAATATTGGTGTATTATTCTTAATTTAGTTAAAGGGTTTGAGTAGTAAAATTAGTAAATAAATAGACAACAATTAAGCTACTAGTTTGTGTAAATTAATTACAATTTAGAATTTTATAAAAATATTAATGAGAGGGAAAAAAAACTTAGATAGAAACTAGATGATACAACTGAGATAGGGCTTGATACTTGATGTGTAGGACTAGGACACTATCACAAACTAAGATCTAAAATTCATTTTTTTATTAGATAGGGGTGCTAAAACTAGACAAGAGTGGTACCAACACTATAGTATACCTTTACGACTATTGTCTTGAGGATCTAAGCTTTCTGAGTTTTGTTCACTAGGTCTGTGTGACCCTATCCACAAAGTTTTGGAAGATAAAAGTCTATGGAGCTTCCTGTGGAGAATATTTTTACTTCAAACCCTCTCTTCCATTATGTTTTTACCAATTTTGAGAAAGAGGGGAGTTAATGTGTTTAAGATTCACTAGACGTGGATCACACCCCTTGTGTGGGCATGTTGCCTACATACCAATACTCTAAAGAGGGATCAAGCCATATGTAATTTTCCCACTTGATGTGCTTTGTGCAATTATGTGTATGAAGATGTAGAATACTAAACTAGATATACTTGAGGTAGCTAGGGACTAGTGTAAGGATTTGAATAAGCTTTTAAGTGTATTGGTTGGCTGTAAAAATAATAGGGAAGATTTCTTGAGTAGTCTTGCTTGTATTTTTCTTGCTTAGTGATGATTTCCAACCCTTTCCAAATGATATTTAAAGGGGATTTTATAAGGATCTATTGGTCATGGGTTGAATGTACTCGCATTAAGATGACAAGAAGAAGGATGGGGAAATAGAATAAATTTATCATTTGGGTCAAAAATGGACTTGGACAAGATCACCTAAAGTGGATAGGAGTGGAACTAGTGTTATATTCCTAGTGTGGTGTTATTGTCCTAATCAGATAGGACCTAGGGGGATGGATATATAATGGAAAGATGGGTATGGCTTAGCTAGGATCCAGTCTAGAAGGATATAGATGACTAGGAATCAGTGAAAAGATGCCTATGAGGGTAATAAGAATAAATAAGAGGGACCTAAGGGTTGGGTGTCATTAACCAGGCTCAAGTTACCAATTTTCTCATTTTATATGACTACATTTCCCCCCCTTTATTCTATTGATGCAATAAAGTTAAATACTTAGATAAAGGAAAAATAGAAAGCGTACCTAAACTTACTTGTAAAGGATGAAGCTCATGAAGTTTTGTGATGTTGGGTGTGCATAGAGAGAGAATGCTATGAAGTACAAATCTATAAGAAAAATAGAGTAGATCAATTCTTACTAGATATACTATATTTAAAATAAGAACATACAAGGTTGGGTAAGAGAGAGAGGAAGAGAAAGGAATGAATACACCTCACCAAGTACATGGACTAATATTAAACTTGTTGTGATGTTGAGTGATGTTGAGTAATGATGGATGATGTTATACCAAAAGTAATATCATGAATGGAGATGAGTGCTTAATTCCCTAAGAGTGGCTCAAGAATGCAAAGGTTATCCCTTTGGCTCCATCATCACCTACTAAGTGAAACTAGGTGATCATGCATGTGCTAATTGATGTTTGGATTGTGTGTCTAATTACTCTGGATAAGTGGCTCAAGAATACAAAGGCTATCTAGTCCTTTGGCTCCATCATTACCCCGTGAAGTGAAGCTATGAACTAATACCAATATAAAATACTTGTCATATGAGATGGCTCCCAAAGCCCATGAATATACTATGATTTAACAATGTTGGCATATATAGTTTAATGTATGATGGAAATTAGGCCACTATTGGCCATTTTGAAAGATGGATATTAGGCTTGTATGAAACCCATTCCGAATTGGTGCACTAGGCTTATATGAAAGCCACTCAAGAACTTGAGAATGTAGAAGTTAGGCTTGTATGAAAGCCATGTCAAAATAATGCCAACCACTTATAGATAGAATAAGGCATGTAATTATTAATAATGCTTGGGTAATACTAAACTCAAAAAAGAAAAGAAAATAAATGTTCCATGCACATCACCCCTAATTAGTGGTGTCTGGAACATGGATTCTAATTTGGAAGTTATATCAATTGTTGTGTCTAAAAATGGAAGTGAGATCTATCATTAGGTGTATGATTCCCCTATATCTATATTCTCTAAGAGAAAGTGTACTAAAAACTACTAATTTTAAACCAGTCTAACTATGTAAAATTATAGCTAAACCTACTCTTATACCTACTTATATAAAGTTTGGCTTTTTTGTTATTTATATAGGAGCATTGAAAGTGGCAACTAGTGACACTATTACTATAGTCTAAGTTGGTCATTATTGTCCTAGGTCAAATCTAGTAGTTATTCTGATATTCTCACTGTCTACCTAGTCTATTCTAACTATTTTGATGTCTAGTTTATACTATGGGTGTGTTGAATTTTGTATTTTTTATTATTAGGAACTATGATCTCTATGATAAAACCCCTATTTGTTGTCCCCTCTTTTGAGGGTAGGAATGGAGACCTTTTAATGACTTCCCTCAGAATAAATATTCTTACAAGTTTGTTATGCTACAAAGATATATAATATAGCGATGATAATTAACAACATATTTCAAGATATAGCATGATTTGAATTAAGATATTGTTATATCAATATGGGTATGCCTAGATGGATATAAAAATGTAATAACATGTGCATTATATTAAACTAGAAATGAATGTCTATTTAGTTTTAGTTGTTAGTTGGAGGTATGGAGCATGATTTCCATCATGACATCAAAGAAAGTAAGATAAATACATGATGTGGATCATGGCATTGCAAATAATGAGAAGAAAACAAGTAACAAACACACAAGGTAAGAAGTAAGAAGCATACAAGGGTGGCCAAGGGGACACACAAATAAGGGACATGGGTACATGTCACTCATACTAGAAGGTAAGCATACAAGGCATGTTTAAATGCCACATACACATACAATGAAATAAGAAAAGCTAGTGTGGAATCCACAATCACATAAAAGAGTACAAGCATAGGAGATTGGAAAATATCCTATGGTATACACAATATATATAAGCAAAGGTCATTGTTAAATGTCCTAAAGCACATTCAAGAGACAAATAAGAAATAATAAATGGAATCACATCAAGTTATGCTAAGCAAGAAAAAAGCATGTAATAACTAGAAATATAATTGTATCTAACTAATCAAATAAAGAGGGAAAGTATACAAGAAATGTCAGTACAAGACTAGGTATATGATAAGAAATACACAAGTGTTATATAATAGTGAGATGTCGATATAGTAATCTTTGTAAGATAGTAAATAATGCACATCATTATGATAACTAGAGTGTGGGGTGTAGGAATGACATAACCTAGATGGTGTAGTCATGTAGAAGATGCCCCCAGTGGGTATGTATATCGATGTATGTCTTAATGTAGAAGTAGGATGCCCCCTCAATGGGTAGAATGAAGTAATCAAAGAGCTAGATGTCACTATATAAAATTAAAAGAGATCAAGTGAAACATGGTAATGTAGGTAAATAAAAAAATAATAGCATTTAATAGTAGATATAAGTCTAGCATGATAGTAGAAATGTAAAGCATGGATGATGCATACAACCAAAATATTTTTGGTGTTTTAAAATTATTTTATGGTTTTTTTAATTTTAAACTATTTGAATATTTTTGGATTTTTTGACATTTTGAGCTATATAAAATCAATCATAAAAAGATTGAGTACAATAAAAATTGAGAAGCTATGTATAAGTAAGCAAAAAGAAGCTATGTTCAAGCAAGACTAAGAAGAAATGATATTAACTAATAAAATCAATCATAAAAAGATTGTGTACAATAAAAATTGAGAAACTATGTATAAGTAAGCAAAAAGAAGCTATGTTCAAGCAAGACTAAGAAGAAATGATATTAACTAATGAGTCTCATGGGAGACTCCCTATCTGGTGTCTTTTATCAAATAAAGGAATGATTGTGAAGCATGAAAGAATGGATATGAATATGACTTTGAATATTTAAATTCATTGTTGGTATCTTAGAAATCATAATAACATGTTTTGTTCCACTCATCATTATCATCTTGATTTTGAACCAATGGAATGCTAGTGTTGATTTTTTGTTGTATCTGGATCTTTTCCTTTGATAAATTGTATCTATGAATGATTATCCTTAGGATTTTCAATAAATCCCAAACCTTAGTGACAAACATTATCGACTGCTAGAATAGGAGTAGTGATGCCTTGAGCATGGTTGTGTAACCCTTGACCTTGATAATCAAATTTTTATAGATATTATTGACCAAACCTGTACTACTTTGAAAGTTGAGCGTCTTTCTAGAGAGGTAGATTTACATTTTTGTGTGTTTTACATGTGCTTGTGGTACTATTTATTGCTCTAATTTTAATTTTTTATCCTTTTGCTATTTTGAGTTATGCTTTGGTAACCAATTTTGTACTATTTTTAAATTTGACTCTTTGTTAATGTGTTCCTAAGTCACTATGGATTGATTGACTGATTTAGCTTGTATAGGGTTCTTATTATCAATTATTTATTGTATATGTTGTTTCAATGCAAAACATGAATATGTGTGATGCCCATGCATTCTATGATATGCACAATAATATTTAGATCTTCTCATTGGATGTATAAGAGGTAGTTTGAACAACTTAGATTTAATCATTTCCATTAATACCTCACTTAAACTCTTTTTTGACCTTTGATGCTTTTTGAATCACTAGTTGTAGAGTTAATTTGTTGTGATTTATTGTTTTGATATATAAAGTTGCTTGCAACCAATTGACTAGGTGAAGGTGCATATACATGATTGACACTAACATGCCTCTGAGGCTTTTGTATTACAATTTGATTTTCCAATGTTATGATCTTGTCATGTAATAGTTGATTTTGTGTTTGTAAATTTGAAATTAACTTGCTCATACTGGTGATTTGATCCCTTAGAGTCTTACAAGTGCAAACCCTAGTTTCTTATGATTGAACATGCAAGCATATATGTTGAATAGGTTTTAAACAAGTTATAGGATGAATGCATGCATTAGGAACAATAGTATGGGTTGCCTCACATTTTTGAAGGGTGATAAGATGGACCTAGTTATATTTAAAGTACCTATCAACCTCTTGGTGAAGAGGAGGAGAAGGAAACTATTTCCTGTGCATAAGATATGACATTGAATCTTGACATGTGGTATTTCACTAAAATTTGTCTATTTCAAGTCTAAAGAAAAATAGAGAAGGATAGGGATAAGTGATTAGAATGATATTGGATTGGTTTGTGCACTATATCTAGATGTTGTGAGCACTCCTCTTTAGCTAGGGAGGACTACCCGCAAGTAAGAAAGTACTACCACTAAATGTTTATTAGCAGATATATGAGTGGATTGCCAAGCTATGTGCTTGTTCCAAGAAGTGTCAAACTTACTTATAGAAGACAATCCAATTTTGAGAGACAAAAAAGTAATAACTAACCAAAACAGAGGAATAGAGAGAGTAAAATAGAGATATTATTACCATTATTTATAACCTAAGTGCATTAGAAAGTAACAGAGTGTAGTGGTATATTCAATTTGTATTTTGGAAGTTTTTTGGGTGGTTCATAGAAGGGTTACTAAAAATCCATAGTTTCTAACATCAGTTAGGCTATCAAGCTCAGTAAGGGTGTGTTTGATATATGTTATACTATTGAGGTTAGTGAGGAAGTGTAATCGATTTCAGTTAGGTGACTAATGTTGGTAGGGGTAATAATTGCCTAAGAGCTGACAAAAGGCTTTCTTAGGTTTTAGAAATGCTTTTGGTCAGGTATGGAGGGTTGGGGAGAGTTTTGAGAGATAGACTATTATTTCTATGGATCTGGTTAGAGGTTTGGGGTGTTGGAACAAGGGGGAACAAGCACGGAAGCTTTATAACTCCTTCATGGGGGTTTGATCAAGAATATGTAAAGCAATTAATAGTAAATATAAAGTGATTAAAAAGTAACTGATTAAAGAATTACATAATAAGTGATGTACTTAGCTACAGAGGTGATTAAATAGTAAGTGTTGAATGGATGGCTCCTTGAATAGAGAGAATAAACAAGTGTTGTTATTTTTCAAGAGCTTGGTTCCTAATTTTGGTTGATTTACGCAAGGTAACAGTAAGCTAAGATGTCAAAATTTGATTGACAAAACCTTGTATGCAAATAAGAATGAGTTTTCTTAATTTTTATTGACATGAACATTAATTTAGAGTTTGGATTATATAACTGATGTTAGTGATCTAGCTAACATCAACCATGGGTTAACCAACATTGGTGGCATGAGAATAGGTAAAATTAATATCTTTAACATATTTTGTATTGTTTCTTGTGCCAAGTGTGGTATCCATTACAAAATGGTAGAAATATGAGGTTAAGGATGTCGTTGGTTAGTAATTTAGTTTTGAGGTAAAAATAAGTCATGGGCAATTAGGATAAGGGGACTAAGTCTTGAGGTGACTCATCAAGTGAAAATTAGTCTTAGGATAAGGTGGCATAAGAGGTTTTTAATTAACTTAATTAAATATTTTAAATTAATTAAATGTGTGAGGGGTAAGATCATGGGTTAGGAAGGCTAATTATTATTATTATTATTATTATTATTGAAAAAGGGCTCAAGGGGGGTTTTGACATAAGGAGTTACGCATGTGTGTGACATAATTTTAGTGTCTACATTTTCTCCTTTTTGTCTTGTAATTTTCACATACAAGTTGTAAGACAAAAATAGGAGTTAGATGCTCCAGGTATTAGATGAGGTATCCCCCTTCAAAATAGGAATCAATAGAGGATAAACTAGAATCAGGTACCAGTTTGATAAGAAGTGAATTAGGTGAGTGGAGAAGAATGTGGTATCACTACTTATATGTATACTAATATGAGATATAGTTGAAAAAATAAAGAATAGGTAAGGTTGAGGAGGACTTAGATAGAAATAACCAAAGAATAGCTTGTAATTTATAGTTGATAAGGTCAAAACAATCAAAGTTGTAGCTTCAATAGTCTATGTGTACTAGGTATCTGAGGTAGGAAGTGCCCCTAGGAAACAAAAAAGGTTGCAAGTGATAAGATGAGCTTGGTTGCCATCCAAAATACCTAATATACATGTGTGTGTATAATAGCCAACTATAGAAGAATAACATAAGTGATCAAGATAAGTGATGCAAGGTTGGTGTAAAAGGGTTAATGAGTGAGGAGATATTCATGATATCTAAGAAAATTCATTATGGGTAGAGATTTAAGTGATCTCCAAGGGTGGTTGTTATGGTTGGGGAGATATATGTGATCTTCAAGTTAGTTTCTATGGTCAAGGAGATATTCATGATCTCCAAATTGCCTTAGATCATGGGTGTTGGTGGAAACTCTAATGCAATAGTAATGACATCAGTGATGTCACTGATATCGATACTAAATAGTGTCGATGTTAATAAAATAGGGTAAGGTTACCAACATCAGTAGGAAAAAGTGCTAGCATCAGTAGATTAGGTCAAGTATGTCGATGTTAGTGAGTGACCAAACTTAATAAAAAGGGGTTTGGTGGCCCACTAAAACTCATTTACAACATTTGATTGAAGAAAAAAGAGATATGAGTGTGATTGGGATGAAAAATCTATGAGGGGACCTAGTGGGAGGTGCACCACCATAAGAGCTAGTTATTCTAGCATGGAAGAGATAGAGAGATAAGGTAAATGCTCCTTTGATTTGATTTTAACTTTGAGTTGGTTAGTTTGCCTAAATTGAAAGTGTGGGAAAAAAAAAGTGTTGAGGGGGGTAGGAAATGGGGGGTAGGTTTAGGTTAATTTGGGAGGGATTTGGGGGTAGGTTTTTAGGGTAAAAAGTTAATGTTTTAAGATGGGTCATTTGGCCCTAGGGCAAAACTAGTCACTGATGTTGGTGGTGTCCACTGACATTGATCAAGATGATGTTGATGTTAATAGGTTTCTACCAACATCAACTAACATCAAGCATTAATGTCAGTAAACAAAACTAATGTCGATGACTATGAAAAACCCAAAAAGAAGAGAAAAGGTCAATTTAGATCCCTAATTAAAGTATTTAAATAGCCTAATGGTTGAGCTAACCTCAAAATACCCCATGTCAACTGAGTGATACCTACATAGCTCGATAGAGGGCCTCAAGTCAATGTAGTTCTCCCAGAGCCTAGGGAAAAATATTTAAGGTATGGTTAAAAGTGTGTTATGGGAAATGGGTGAAAAATGATAGGTTGAAATAGGTCAGGGGACCTAAGGATTAAAATATAGGTCATAGGGTTGAAGGTTAGGGATATAAGCCATGAGGCCTAGAGTTTTTATAAACAGTTGGACCTAGGGTATAGAGAGAGGTAGTGAAGCCTAGGGTAGAGAGGGGAGAGTAGGTTAGATACTTAGGTGGGTATATGTTTGAGCTAACCTTAGAAGACCCCATGTCAACTAAGTGCTACCTACATATCCTAGTGGAGGGCTTCAGACCAATGTAGTTCTCCTAAAGATAAGGGAAAAGGGTGGTGATAGACTATATTAGAAAGTATGTGACTTGAATTATGTGTGTATAGATGCATGCTAGGATGGTGTTGACACTATGAGATTGCCTACTGATGCTATTGATGTGGATGAGGAGGGATGTCACCCCAAAAAAGTGGGAGCACATGATAGTCATAGGTTTAGGGGGAGTGCATCGATATTGCAGAGTTGCATGAGATGTGAGTTTGATGATAGTGTTGATCAAGAGGTGGGATCACACCACCAACACCTTCCATCTATCAAATAGAGAGTTGACAGTGACCTAGGATGTATATAATATTTTATGATTACCACTCAAGGGTGAGGAAATCTTCTCATATTCGAGAGAGAAGCATCATATCTGGAGAGCATGTTAGCAAGATGACCTATCACTCATCAAGCTTTGCCTATGAGCCATTATATATTGCTAATCAGGAGCAACATTAGTTGAGCATCTTGATGATGATATGGATTACATTGTATGCATTACTAGATGCAAATGGTGGGAGATTTCTAATTGCTTTGATAAGTGTTCTAGCATTGATGGTCAAGTAGTGGACTATATTTGCATGGGGACTAGTGTTTCTAGCATAGTTATATAGAGAGCTATAAGGGTTGAGATTATGATGGTGATATGGTTTGTGTGTTGGTAATTTACTCCATTATTGGGAATATAAGCATATCATAGTGGCATGTCCATTAGGGTTACCTACCATGATTGTAGATGATTTTAGCATTGGTTTTATATGATGGAGAGATGGTATGGCCCAAACCTAAGTAGATGGCATAGTGTGGGATATCGATCACTTTATGTGCATGATAGAGGGATTGATCCTTGTAGATATTGTGTAGAGACCTTATTTGACATACCCTACATTCAAGGGATATGTAGAGTAGCTTGTTGGTTTATAGAGCTCATTATGAGTTAGAGGGAGATGAGTTAGTGACCTGAAGATGGTACCCGTAGCATGGGTCAAGAGGTAATTTAGCTTGATACAAGATTTACTACTTGCCTTCCCTTGAAATAGGAGGGATGATATAGAGGCACCCCTACCCTTGCCCTAGGAGATAGATGAGCCATATTTTGAGGAGCTTCTAGTAGGGTCAGGTTTAGTAGATCCAAAATGCATAGTAGCACATCTTACTTAGTGGATAGGTTTACATCCCATAGTTGAGGTTAGGAGTCCACCACAAGATTTATAGGGGTTGGTGAGAGAGAGATGTAGTTGTACAAGTCTAAGATGCAGCTATATAAAGATAGGATGTAGTAATGCAAGATCTATATGTAGTAGTCTAGGATTGAGATGTAGCTCAGGCATAGGTATTAATGTTACAAGGATAGGTGGTGACATTGTAGAGCTAGGTTAGGGAAATATAGGGCCAAATTAGGGTATTACAGGGTTAGGTTACTATACTGATAGTAGAGAGGGATAATTTGATAGTAGTAGGTCAAGATACTCCTCCTCCACCATAAGGACCATTATAGGTTGGGCCTTTGGTAGGTGTGATAGGACCACTATAGACTATATCTCTACCAAGGTATAATATTGCCCTTGATGAGATTGCTTATTATGAGAGGGCCATCAGGGAGTTCCCATAGATTTAGAGGTATTTGGAGTTTAGAGAGTAGGAGATATTAGTGACACATGTGATGGCTTCTAGCTCACATAGATGCAAATGAGTAGAGAGTGGTGATGACACTGCTTATTCACAACTATGTGGAGAGCCTCAAAGACTTTGAGTGCCAAAGTTTGTTATTATTATATATGTTATATGTACACCAGCCTATGAGTCAAAGATGAGAGATGTATATTTTTAGAGAGAGATGATATTGTGATGATGTATTGATGTACATGTATATTGAGCATATATATATATATATATATATATATATATATATATATATATATATATATATGCTCAATATACATGTACATCAATACATCATCACGATATCATCTCTCTCTCAAAATATACATCTCTCATTTGTGACTCATATATATATATATATATATATATATATGAGATGTATATTTATTATGATTTTGAGATGCATTTATTATGATTGTGATGATGATGTTGATGTAGATGTAGATGATTATTCTATGTTATGTTAATTTGATGTTAATGTTGAACATGTTAGTTGAGTTAGACTAGCATTTTCCATATGTGTGATGGTATATGCATAGTTGTTTTATTAGCATCATCTTAGCATTTTTCCATATATGTGATGGTGTATGCTTAAAATTAATAGGTTGGTTATGTTATTTTATTTTAGCATTTTTCCATATTTATGATGGTATATGCTTAAAATAAATGGAGTAGGATTGATAGTGTTTGTATGACATTTTCATCTTAGTAGATAGATCGACATGTGATTTGGATGGAAAAATAAAGAGAAAAAATGCTCATGTACTAGAAAATACCATAATCATAACATCAATAGGCTCAAGAATATGAGCCTCTTTCATGCTTTGCATCATTGGACCATTTTTTTTGTTAGAGAAGCATCATGTTCACCTTGTGTTAAGTGAGTTCAAATTCCCTTGAAAGAGTATGAGGGAAAATGGGTAAAATGAGTGAAAGTGTTGGGGTAGCATAACCTTCAAAGTGGGGATGATATTACCCTATTATGGGTGACTCAAGGGTGACTATAGGAAAGTCCATGACTTAAATTTTTTTTTTATGTAAGTTGATCAATGTGGGAAGCCTACAATGGGATTTTGTTTGTGTTTAGGTCGTATGAAGTTGATAAATATGAGAAGCTTTTTATTTATAATTTCCTTTGAGAATAAATCTTGGCCTAACCATCCTTCAATGTAGTGGTCTAAGCATTTTTTTTAGGTTAAATAGTTTTCCTTCAAGGGATTAGTCTATTGATAGTAGCAAAGAGAAGTTATGTAGTTCTCCTTCAAGGGATCCGTCTATGTTGAGAATCATGACCTGAGAGATTATACCTTGTCTTCATATCCCATTTTTTTGTTTGCTTTTAGTCGTGGACAAGTATATAGAGGCTTAGGAGTTTTCCACTTTGAGGGCAAAACCATAGAACTTTATAAGTTAACTAAGTGTGTAGGAGTAGGGGAAGGAAGATGAATGTATTAGGGGTACTCAAGGGATGAGCTCAAGGTAAACACGAGGTGAAGTGATGCTTATTTAACAAAATAATGGTCATAGGTGTAAGGAATTTAAAGGCTTAGGTTCTGGATTTCCTTTGAGAGATGACAAATGATAAGTTCATGAGCCATACTTGTGATTTATGATGTAGGCTCTAAGACAATTAGGAACAAACTTACCCCATTTTCTTTTCTCCATGTTTGTCACATGTTGATTTTATTTTAAGATGAGATCTCCAATATTGAAATCTTGCTTTCTAAGGTTTTTGTTGTAAGCGTGTTTGATATGCTCTTGATAGATTTGGAGGTGGTTGAGGGCTATGAGATAGTGCTCATCAAGCAACTTGATTAGAGCCAAACTTTCTTAGTGAAAGTCATCATTAGTAAATATGTATTTTAGAGAAATGAAAAGAGAATGAATATGAACCTCAAGTGTCAAAATATCCTCCATACCATACACCAAGGAAAAAGGTGTAGCACCTATAGGGGTTTGGATGCTAGTGCAGTAAGCCCATAAAGCAAAGGGAATGTTTGTGTGCCAATCCTTGCCCATATTGTTGACTACTTTCATGAAAATTTTAGTCAATGTTTTGTTAAAAGATTTTTCTTGTCTATTTTGTTTTGGATAGTATGATGATGAGAAGCTTAATTTGATTTCAAATGTATCACAAAGACTTTGTACAATCTTGTTTTTGAAAGATTTGCCATTATGTATTATAATTTTATGTGGGACACCAAAATGATAGATGATGTGATGGGTGATAAAGTCAATGATTTTGTCAGCCTTAGTGGAGATGAGAGGAATGGCCTTAACCCACTTGGTGAATTATTCAGTGTTAGTAATGATAGAATGATGACAAAGGGATGAATGAGGGTTAATCTCCCTGATTAGATCCAAGCCCCATTAGGAGAAGGGCTAGAAGTCTTCAGAAACTTGTAATGCATGACTTGGAATGTGAAGGAGGTTAGAGTGTTATTGTCATTTGATGTAATGTTGAACATAATCAACATAGTCTTGATGGAGTGTTGGCCAATAATAGCTGAGTCAAAAGATACCCTTAGAAACTGCATGACCATTAAAATGTTCACCACAAATCCCATCATGGACATCCTTAATAGTGAAGTGAGTTTCAATACTAGTGAGGCATCTAAGGAGGAGACCATCAAAACCTCACTTATATAGAAGTCCCCCTATCATAGTGTAATGAATGCATGTCTCCCATTATTAGAGAGATCAAAATGGGTAATAGAAAAGGAAAGATAATCTGTGAGTTTCTTGTACCATAAGTCTTGTGGGTTGGATATTACATTTCTGATAAAAAGGATGTTAGTTGATACATATGAGGGTAATGCTATGTGATGCACAGTGACATATATTTTTGAGGAAGAGGATGAAGAGGGTATGTGTGAAGCAAGTGAAGCCATTGTGTCAACAAACTTGTTTGTAGATTAAGGAATAGTTTATAAGAGATCAGAGTCAAATGATCCCAATAGTGTATTTACATGATGTTTATACTACTGCATAATGTCATTTTTACATAGGTAGGAACCATTAACTTGATTAACCACTAGCTAAGAATCACTAAAAATGGTTATTGATTTGATACCCAAGAAGAGAGCTGTTTAAAGCCCTAAGATCAAAGCCTCATATTTGGCCATATTATTAGTACATTAAAAATCTAGTTTAAATGAAAAAGGCATAGGCTCACCATCTAGAGGAATAAGATTGACCCTCTCACCCCCACCATATTGACATTTAGATCCATTAAAGAGCATCATCATTTGATAGGAGATGTCATCAGTGAAGAACATTATGATGGATTCATTATGGATTTGAGGTTTGAATCTTGGTTGTTAGGGAAAGGGCTGGTAACTAACTAGTTAGCTATCATTTGCCCTTTGATAGACTTTTGTTGAATAAACTATAAGTCAATTTTAGAAAGGAGAACGAGCTATTGAGCTACACATTAGTTGTGATATGGCTTGGAATGCATGTATTTGAGGAGATTAGTATGGGTGTCCACATAGGTCTTATGATTTAGGAGATAATGGCAGAGCTTGGAGGCTAAAAATACCAATATGAGGCAAATTTTTTTGGTATGGGTATATCAAGTCTCATAATCAATAAGTTTGTAGCTTATGTAGTAAACCACCTATTCTCAATGGTGATCATCTTGATGTGCAATCATAACACCCAAAGAATGGTCTGTTGCAGATATGTAAAGGTAGAAAGGCTAATTTTCCTTAGGTGGAATAAGAACTGGTGGGGAAAGGAGATATTGTCTAAGTGCATCAAAATATTCTTGGTAATCTATGCTCCAATTGAAGGAGACATATCTTTTGAGGAGATGGTGAAAGGGTTGGAAATAATCTAACAACTGAGAGATGAAGTGGTAGATTGACTAAATTTTGCCTTACAAGCTATGAAGTTTTTTTATATTAGTAGGTGGAGGCATCTCTAGTATTGCTTTAACCTTAGCAGGATCGACCTCAATACCATAGAGAGAAATTATAAAGCCTAAAATATTACCAGAAAGAAAAACAAAGACACATTTCTTTGGGTTTAGTCAAACATTATATTGGAAGAGATGAGTAAATATGATTTTGAGAATCATTAAGTGATCTTGGCAAAGTTTAGACTTTCCAATTAAGTAATCCACATAATCTTCCACAATTTTATGTAGGAGATCATAGAAGATGTAATTCATGGCACATTAGTATGTGGCACCAGCATTCTTCAAACCAAAAGGCATGACCCAATAACAAAAAGTCCCCCATGGGTTAATGAAGGTTGTCTTGCATTGATACTTAAGAGCAACCAAGATTTGATTATATCTAGAGAACCCATCCATAAGTGATAACATCTCATGGCTAGTTATTAGATCAATAAGTTGGTTGATACTTGGCAATGGGAAGTCATCTTTTGGACAAGTGAGGTTTAAGTCATGGTATTCAATGCAAATGTGTATTCTTTCAATCACTTTTATGATAGGAATAATATTGGAAATCCATTGTGGGTAGTCAATGGGTTGGATAAAGTTAACAAAAAGGAGGTGTTGGATCTCTTATTTGACAATGAGAGTAATATAAGGATCCATCTTGTAAATGTTCTAATTAACATGTTGAGCATCTTTATTGGTGGTAATGTTATGGGTGATTATAGAAGGGTCAATACTAGACATGTCATTATAAGACCAAGCAAAGGATTTGATATGGTTATTAATAAATGTGGCATAATCAACTTGCTTAGAGTAATCCAAATATTGACCAATCTTGAGGATGTAGGGGTTATCATGAGAGAGAAAATTGGTGTCAATGGTTGATTCATTTAACATAAATTATGTTTTGGATGGGAGTGATCATAGAATATAGGAATCATCTACACCCATGTATGTGATAATAGCATCATCATCTTGACACTAGATAGTGTTAATAGTGGGAAAGTCTTCATTAATTATTTTAGGATTAATGAGAGGAAAGGACCTTATTTTCTTCCCTGGTGATAGGTGAAAGGCCCCACAAGTATGGCATTTATTGAAAAAAATTAGGATGTATAGATACCTCTGATTTAGTAGGCGATGGTGGAGAAGAAGGTGGAGAAGGAGAGACTGGCTCTTCAATAATTGGTACATGAGAAGTTTTGGTGAGTTTTCTTGGTTCATCATAACCCACTCCATGCCTTTTTTTGGCATTTTCAATGGTTTTACTAATGGGATACTCAAGGGGTGTATGGACACCCTACTCATAATGACCCAAACCAGATCTTTTATAGGCAAACCTATAAAGATAGGTGTGATTGAATCTAGTCTTGCTCAGCAAAGAGAAGTCACATGTAAATGGTTGTGGTGAAGAAGAGGGATTTCTAATAGTGGGAACCTGATCAATTCCATGATATGTGAAATTAGTTCAAAGGTTAGGGGGGCCATAAGGGATGACCATCCCAATGCAGGGATCATAATTTGGGTGCATATGAAGCTTTATATACTCTTATGGAGTATAGAGCATGTTGAGCATCAACAAATGATATTATTCAAGTGATAAATGTTTAAAAGCTTCCTCCATGGGATCCTTGTCATGAATTTGTGTTGCTAGTATCTATGTAATTGGATTAGTGGAACTTGTGGAAGCTTCAGAAGTAACATGTAGATAAGATGATGTCTTTAATATAATGATAACATCATTGGGACTATAAGTCAAGTTGCATATTTTAAATAGAGATGGATCAGTGGGTATAACATGCACTTGTCCATCATGCTCAAACTTGACATAGTGGTGCAAAGTTAAGGGTACACATGCCATAGCACGTATCCAAGGTCATTTAAGAATTGTATTATATTGGACCTCTCATTATATAACATAGAAGAGCTCAAGAATTATGCATGGAATTACATGGATATGTAAGACAACAATACCCACCGTAGGAGTTGTGGTATCATTAAAGGAACAAAGTATCACATAAGTTTGAGATATGCAATTGTCGAGAAGAGCTAGTTGTTTGTAGGCATGGGTAGAAATAATAATAATAATATCTCCCCCATAGATCATGAATCTTTTGATATGATTTTGATCAATAAATGTGGTAATAAAAATGGTAGAATATTGATCTTTAGGGTATTGAAGCAGAATTTCTAAATTACTAAAGGAAATCAGGGAGATGGAACTAAGAGAGTTGACCAAAGATGTAAGAGATTAGGGATCATTAGGTTGTACCTAAATTGATTATAAGGCACTAATAAAATCTTGAAGGTGTTGGGATGAGTTTTGGATTAACTCATACAAGGACATTTTCATAGGAGTTTGGTGAAGTTGTTTCACCATCAGGCTTTGAATAACATCAAAAGATGTTGATTTTAGGACACCCAAAATGGAAATCTTGGGATTCATAGAGTGTCTTTGGAAAAGGGATGAGCCCAAGGATCAACAACTTTTTTTTACCTTTATCCTTTTGGTTTTGCGATCATGTGGCCACATTAACTATGTTGATATAAATCATAGGTGAAGGAGGTGGCAAAGGGGGTATGACAATATATTTGGGTTTCAATTTAGATGAAATAGTAGGAGGAATTATGGATGCCAGAGGTGGAATAATAAGAAGGTTAATGGGAGTATCAATAAATAGAGCATTGACATCAAAGTGTTTCCAAATGACTATTGTGAGAACTTTACAAGTCTCAGTATCATGTCTAGGTGAATGATGATATAAACACACTTGTGTATCATTAAACTAAGATGGATTTATTCTAAAATGAATATAAATCTTAATGGGAGGAAGAGTTATTATAGAATATTACAACAATTGACATAGGAAAAGCTTTGAGAGCCTGTGAGTGGGCTCACACTTATTGTGGTAATAGGAGTGGACACCTTATTTTATTTAAGAGTTATAGGGGTGACTTTACATGGTGCCTTATTTGATAGAAATGGAGTTACATGTTTTACTAATACTTTCTTGGTGTTATGTATCATGGTGTCAAATGTGAAAGGCATACCATGTGGCAAAGGTAGTAGTGGAGGTAACTTAGCCTTTTGTTTCACTTGGGTCAATGATACTTTGACTAAAGTAGAGTGGTGTGGTCCCAAAATGGATGGTAAAGTTAAGGGTTAAAGAGGGAAGGATCGATGAGATCTAGGAAGCTTTAAAATTTTATATAGTTGAAGCCATAAAACTCCAACCTATGGTTGGAGATTTAGATCTAATTTCACTTGTGAGTGAATTAGATTAGAGATAGGGCATACGCCTAAAGGCCTAATCTACTTTAATGTGGTAGATACTTGTGAAGGTGAGGGTTTTGATATAGATGGATGATCTTCTAGTGATTTTTGTGAAGAAAATCTAGCTTTGTCAAAGACCTTGGGATAAAGGGTAGTGATAGGGTTGGTGGTAAAGGTCAAAACACATTGTGTTGGATAAGGGGTTTTAAGTTAGTCCCAAAATGCCACGTGATCTAGCTTCATGGAGTCAAGAAATTCTAGACTTTTCACCAACCATGAGAAGGGTTTAGATGAAGTTGACATAGGCCCTATGTTTGCTTCTTTATAAGGTTGAGGTGATTGAGAAAGAGGGAGATTATTGGTCTCTATTACTTTGGGCCAAAGATGAGAAAGAGCTACAACAGGGTCTTCTTCAATAGAGATAGGAGAAGAGGCATGGTCTTCCATGGGTGGAAGACAGGTAGGAAAAGAGGGTTCCTCAAGGGGTAGAGCATAAGTATAATTTATCCCTCAAAATATGGGTGAGGAATAGGTAAAGTATGATCCTCCATAGGTAAAAATAGTGGTAAAAGTGGTAGAATTGGAGTAGGCACAATAGGTCTCTCATATAATGTAGGAGTAGATAGCATTGACTCTTCTAGGTACAAAGGTGGAGTAGATGGGCTACTACTCTCTATCAGTGGAAGAGAGGTAGGTGAATAGGGTTCCTATAGAGGATATAACACAAGAATGATGTTCCTTTCAATATGTGGCTGTGTAATAGGTAAGTTGTGGTCTTCAAGTTGTAAGAGGATAGTTAATATTGGTGCAAAATGAACTGACAATACTGGCTCATCTGCTAGAAAAATAAGTGGTAAAGGAGGCTCTTCCTCATGTAGGAATGGAATGGGTGAAATAGGATCTTATACTTGGGGAATAAGAATGGGAAAAATAAATACCACTGACTGTGGGGGAGGAGTCGATAAAATAGGTGCCTCTTATTGAGGGGGAGGTTAAACTAGAGGTAAAGGAAATACCATATTAACCATATGGATATTATGATCACATGAGTTAGTCATGGTCTAAACAATATCTTTATTGGGTGAATGGTTAGGAAAAGGTTTTTTGAACACATCCATATTTTTATTATTAGGTGCATTAGGATTATCCAAGATGAGATCACCCTTATCAATCATGCCTTGAAAAATGTTCTTAAATGTTTTACAATTATTAGAATTTTAGCCTTTAACTCAATGGTAGCCAAAAAACTCATCCTCCTTGTACCAATTTGGAATAGGATGGGAGGTGTCAAACTATATAGGAGGTTTGATTTGAGGAAGGGTTATGACACCTTGTTGTAATATTTTTTTCAAAAATGGATGTATATGACTCCCCAATAGGAATGTATTGTCTCTGTTCATACCATTGTTAGAATTGCTTGGTCAAATTTTGGGAAGTCAAGGAATTAGGTTGGTTTGGGGTTGTGGAAGAAGCTGATTTAATAACCACTACATTGGTGGAGCCTTTAGAGTTTTGGCTAGAAGGAGTTTTAGAGGAAGAGTAGTCGTTCTATTTAGAATAGGCATTCTTACTATGCAACTTGACTCTACATTTATTTATACCCTAAATCTTGAGTTTTTTCACCATCATAAAGGCCTCATCAAATGTGTATAAATTTTGTACTTGGAGTGTGGATGAAATGTGATTAGCACATGCCCTTGAAAATATCTCAATAAGCTCAAGTTTGGGTAAGGAGAAGGAGAGTTGATTGATCAAGCATCTCCAACCAACAGTAAAATATATGATGGACTCGTCATCAAATTTTATAATAAAATAAAGGTATATAATAGAAACCTTTTTAGAAATGTTGATAGAGAAATATTCTAGGAATATTTGTGTGAGTTGGGTAAATTAGAAAAGGGAGTGTTGAGTTATATAGTTATACCAATCCAAGGCAGCACCCAAAAGAGACATAGAGAAAGTGTGAAGTAATAATTCATCATTGTGTCCTATTAAATAACAAGCATGTCTAAATGCTCACAAATTCTATTATGGGTCCTTTTTACTCTAGAAATAAGTAAATTTGGGGAGTTCCCATTGGCTTGGATAAGGGTGAATAGGCACAGAAGAATGGATGGGTTCATTGCATATCTAATCATAAGATAACACATTCTTTGAACTAGAAACAAATATATCTAGATTAGACATCTTGTCCATTAGCATTTTAATGAGGTTTGGAAGGGAATTAGTTTGTGATATACCCCCTAAGTTGTAGAGAAACTGATCAGAAGTAGAGGGAGTATATGACATATCTTGCGGAGGTTATGTTGGAGCAACATAAGGATAATGAGTCATAGGTTGAGGGATAGAAAGAAAAGGGGCTTATCTCATTGGGTTAGAGACTATGCTTTGGTTGGATATTGTTATTATAGGTTGGGTTATTTGCATGGTTAGAATAGATGAAAGGTGATTCATAAATTGAGTAATTATAGATGTGAGAGTAGATGGAATAGGTACCACCAAATTTTAAAATGGGGTGAGACTTGACTGAACTCCTTGGGGTTGTGAAAGTAGGGAAGTCACACTAGGGTTTAGGTGGGATTGGCCAATTAACAATGCTAAACTTTGGACATTGTTTATAGTTGGGTTACTTATCGAAGTGGTGTTTTGAGTAACCATGGGGAAAATGTTGGAGATAACTGAAACTGAAGTTGTCTCCATTAGAGAGGTTGGCATACCATAGATTGGGTCACCCAAAAAATTGTGGGTTTGGCTCATGAAAGGTAATGCTAATGGGATGCCACATTGTGATCAAGAAATTTAGGAAAATCTTGATATTCTTTAAGCACAATGGGAATTTTGTTGGGGATAGGAGTATGCTATGTATCTGAAGTATGCTCCATGATAGAATCAACAATAAGAGGGGGAGGTGGAAGTGGTTTTCAGCTTGCGTAATTGTCAATAATTTTAACTTGAGCTAGCATCAATACCATGCAAGAAGTGTGATCTAGGAATTTTACTCAAGAGAGGATGGTTAGTATGGTTTTAGTTCCAAAATGAAAACAAAATGAAATAAAGACACTAATAGCACACCATATCTATGCCTAGACACTAGGAAGAGCTTAGTTAACAAAATTAAATGACAACATAACTAAAAAAGTAAGGATGAAAACAAAATAATTCCTTCACCTTCTTTGGATGATCTAAATGCCTTTGTAGTGGTGGCTTGCTTATCTTGTGCTCATGAAGTCATTAGTAATGGAAGTTTGGCTACCTCCATCTCTCCTTGGCACCTTTGGCTTTATGGCTTGGCTTGGATTGAAATTAATTTGGCATTATAAATTTTAATAATCAATTCCTTGAAGATATTTGATCATAATAAATTTTCACCAAAATAGCTTAGAAATGATGTGGTAAGGCCTCCTATTTATAGATTTTTGAGAATGTCTAGAATCAACCTAAACCATCCATCTTGAGATTAAATTATGGTTAAGGATTAATTCATTTTTTGGAATTAAGTTTGTAATTATCCTCATCATGACATTGGAAAAGGGGGAAATTAAGATGCATGGAGGGTCCGCATCATGGAAGGCATTGATGAGGCATGGAGGGCATTAATCCTAATATTTGTGGCATTTATGGCCTACGGATGTCTTCTCAAGAAATGAGGTTACTTGATGATGTAGATATTCAATATTTATTTCCAAAAAAAAGTATTCAACAAGTTTCCATGTAATTCTTGATTAGGATTTGATTTAGATTAATTATCTCTTAAGCATGTTTAAGCACTTTGTGCACAAATTACTCAAATTGATCAGAATGTCTTGTTATTGGTCTAAAATTCAATTGGATTAGAATTAGAAGGTGATGTCAGATGCATTGAAACTTTATTCAAATTTAGTATGTTACCAATAAAAATAAAAAGGCACATGGCTTGTGCAAAATATTTGATAGGGAAGAGCAATCCAAAGCACCTAGGTGCAAATTTGGCATTTTGACTTGAAATGAGTTGATCAAAGTTAGTTGGCCCATAAATTGCATTACTCCATTTAGGGATACCCTGTCCAAAATTAGCACTTGAAAATTTTAGTTTCACATCATTTAGCATGTTTTAGTGCTTTTACGCTAAATTATGTGTTTTTGGTGGAAATTGCCCAAAAACCTGATTATAAGTTATCAATGGTCATATTTAAGTGTCTACAATTTGCCCTTATTTGGGAAGGAATTACAAGATATAAGCATAGTAACATCTTCTCAAATAATGAAAATGTCTTGTATGCCTATAACTATAATGATCATAAATTAATTGTATGATGCCCCCTTGAGGGAACTGTTGGCACAAGTAAGTCAGCAAATGGTCCCTCAAAAATAAAGAAGCAAAATGAGTTGACCAAAGAAAGGAAAGATGATGGGGTGAAAACATAATGATATTGAAAATGTAGTCAAAATCATTGAGAATGCAAGTGGGATGGTGCACAATGGTTTGCCCAAAGGTGGTTATAAACATTATACATCGATAGTGGCAATGTGGTATGATAACATAATGATTTGCCCAAAGGTGGTTATAATCATTGAGAAGATGGAGCTGCCCTAGTTAGGCCAAACAAAAAAGATAATAACATGCCCCTATATAGGCATAAAAATTAAAGTGGTGACAACAAAATGATTTTCCCAAAGGTGGTTATAATAATTTAAAAATGTAGGTGGGATGGTGTGTAATTATTTTCTCATAGGCAGTTATAATCATTGGACCTCGATTATGGAAAACATGATAAACTTGGCTAAGAAGGATGATAACTTAACACAGAGGGTAATGATGAATTGGAACAACCTACTAGTAGGGAGATGCTTATCTAAACCAATAAAGGTTTAGATTCTTTCATGTTTAATTACTTTTTTTGGGATATGATTATGATGAAGTTGAGATGTCGGTGTGGAAGAGATGCCACCATTGCTGAATAGACTTTTTGAAGCTTAGGGTTTTTTTAGAACATGTTGGTAGGCATCATGGTATAACATCATGAGGACTTATCTAAAATATGCATGAGGACTGACTCTTATAATCTAATACTCACTATAAAATAATGCACCAATGATAGAAACCATGATGATAATGTAAACATATGAATAGGGATGGATCCAAGTGTAAGTGTGGGCAAGGAATCACCTAATGAACACACATAAACTGAATCAATGCAATAATGTTGAAAGCAAACAAATAGGAAAACAAACAAACAAAAATAAGTAAAAATAAGAAAATAAACAAATAATGTAATAGAAACCCTATGAACATTGCCCCTAAAAAATAAGTGACAACTTAACAAACAAACGAAATGTGGGAATATAATAAAAAGAAGGGGGTGGATGAGTTATTTCCATATGAACTAGGCAAGTGGACACTAACTACATAGTTCCATGGATGTAATATATAATAAAAAACTTTAGGCCAAATGTAGTTCTCCCAGGGAATAGGAAGAATGTGATGACTGAGGAAAAGAAATAGAATGGATGTGATAGAAGAATAGGAATGGTCTTGCAAAATGGAAAGTGTATGAGAGAAGAAGGCCAAAAAAGGATGGGGAAACTAAATGTCAAGTGATTTGCTTGTAACTTAGTAAGGGTTCCTAGAATCCTTAAGGCAAAGAAGTAGTCAATGTTTTTGTTCTTTTCTAACAATTTTTTAAATATTTTTGGAATTTTTTGAAGTATCTCAACTCAATTAAGAATGACGAGACACTAAATGGTTAAACCTCACAAAATGGTGAGAGAATTTAAACTAAGGTTGACTATAAAAATGTAAGATCGTTCAAACTTAGGTTGCTCACAAAATGGTGAGAACATTCAAACTTAGGTTGATCTCAACATGGTGAGAGCATTCGAACTTAGATTACTCATAAAATAGTGATATCATGGCTTAAGTTGCTCATAAAATAGAGAGAGTGTGGGTAAAATGGTGACTAAGCTAGCCTAAAAAATTATTGAGTGATGCTTACTTATGCCTGGAGTAGGACTTTAACTCATTGTAGTTTCTCCCTTACAGTGAAGGAATGCAACTAGTGTAGTAGTCAATTAAAACAAAATAGACACAGTTGGTAAAAAGGCATTGGATGACATAAGAAGTGGCAAGTTGGTATGTTAAATCTTAATGTTGCCCCTAGTTTTCCCATATGAACCTATAACTAGGACACAATGGCATAGATCAATGGCACTAATTTTCACAAAGGTGGTTATAATTGGTAGCAAGACCGGTGGTAAGAAAGGAATAACAAATGAAGGATGTAACTATCAAAACTTCTATCACACTATCCCAAAATATGATCTCTATCTAGATTAATTGAACCAATTGATGAAACTGATTAGATATCTTATTTCTAAAAATGTATAATGAATGGAAAAAACCAAGGTCAAACAAGCTAGGATTTAGAACACATTAGGTTGATAGGTCGAAAGTGGAAAGTGGATATGGTGAAGAAGACATATAAGGATGGTATTTATATAAAAAATAATAGTGATAAATTGTCATAACTAAAGTGGTCCTTACAAACAATACACCTTAGTGTTCAAGCATAGTACCACTTGAGATGAATAATATTCATCAGCTCAGGAAGTTCATCTCTATTTGTTGTGGCAAGCTTGTATGCTCCTGATCCATAATTTTAAGTAATGATGAAAGGCCTTATCTATTTTGGTTTGAATTTTCCTTTATGTTTCTTCTCAATCATGGTGTTCTTTTGGTTTTCTTTAATAACAAGATCACCAAGTTCAAATGTTTTATTCTTAACACATCAATTATAGTGGCCTTTGAGTTGGTTTTGATGTGATTGAAGATTGTTGAGCATGGTTGTGCATTTTTCATCAAGTAGGTCTACCTCTTACAGGTAAGCTACTCAATAGTCATTATCATCTAGGACATGCTTGAAAGAGATGTGTAGGGAAGACAATTCAATCTCAATGGGAAGGATGGCTTCAATACCATAAACAAGTGAGTATTGAGTGGCTCCTATGGGGGTATGATGATTGGTATAGTATGCCCAAAGGGTAAGGAATATCTACAAGTGTTAATCATGACTGACATCATTGACAGTATTTTTAAGAATATTGATAATGATTTTATTTGATGCCTCAACTTGGCCATTATCTTCAGGGTAATATGCTATATAAAAATGTTGTGTGATGTTATATTCAGTACATGGTTGGTCTACATCTTTGTTCTTGAATGATCCTCCATTATCAGATATAATGTCAAAGGGGATACCATAGTAGCAAATGAGATGATTGAATATGGATATGGAAATTTCCTTTCTAGTCACGTAAGTGAGGGGTATAGATTCAACCCACTTAGTGAAATATTTGGTGGTGGTAAGGATATGTTTATGGCCATAAAATGAAGTGGGGTTGATATTCCCAATGAGGTCAAGACCCCATGTAAAAAATGGTCATGTTTTCAACATCAATTTTAGAGTTTTTACTAGGGCATAAATAGATTAGCATATCATTGACATTTGTCACACTTTTTTACATATGCAGTGGATAGTATGCAAGAGCTTTTTAGATAGGACTACCCCTCTAGAATGAGCTCCACATACTCCTTCATGAACTTATTTTAACACTAGTGTAGACTCTACTAAAGTTAAACAATGAAGTAGAGTTTCATCAAAACTATGATGATAAAGGGTGGATCTACGTAGAGTATAATGAGTAGAATGATGAATAAAGGCTTTGGTATGTTTTTGAGATAAGTTAGGTGGCATAAATTAGTCATGAAGGTAGTTGTAAAGGTCTGACTACTAGATAGAATTAGGACCAATAATATCACAAATCATGGCAATGGTTAAAGGTTCATGAGCTGATGCTAACAAATTCTTGATGAGAAATGGATACTCTCTAGCTTTATCTATTTGTCAAATTAGAGAGCCAATAGTAGCCATGGCATATGCAATTTTGTTACTAGCCCTTGGTATGTGCTTAAACTAAATGTTGGAAATTTGCTTTTTAAGAGTGTCAACCATGGATTTATATGGGACCAAATTGTCATCTTTGGTATGAAAATGATCTATAACCTAATTGATGATTAATTGAGAATCACCATAAACTTGGAGATGAGATATATTCTAATGCACTACTTGTTAAAGTTCTAAAACAAGTGATTCATACTTGAACATGTTATTTTTTAAAGGAAAACTAATTTTGAATGATTTAGGGATTAGATCCCCCTATGGTGTGATAAAAAAAAACCCTACCCCAGCTCCATGTGTAGTGAATGAACCATCAAAATATAGCTTCCACAACCACTCCTCAAGGAGTGTGATGATGACGGTCATTATGGATTCATTAGGAAATTAAAATTTTAGTGGTTGTGTGCCTATGAGAGGTTCTTCAACAAGTTGATCTATAAGAACTTGTCCCTTGATTACCTGTTGATTGACATACTCTATGTCATACTCACTGAGAAAAATGATCCATTTATCCATTCTACCTTACAAAGATATTTTGGATAGTAGATATTTGAGCAGATCTACTTTTGAAATGATCATATTCTTATTATTCAATATGTAATGGCATAATTTTTTAGCTACAAAAACCATGGTTAGATAAGCTTTTTCAATAGGTGAATAGTTATGTTTATATGTAACCAAGGTATAGATTGGATAGTATACACCATGATCTTTTCCATTGTCATCATGTTGAGCCAAGAGTGCCCCCAAATCATGGTTGGTAGATGATAGGTATAAAAATAATGGCTTTCCTAGCATAGGAGTTAATTAAATAGGTAGATTAACATGATAGTCTTTGAGTTATTAAAAAGGTTTTTGGTAGTGATCATCCCAGTGAAATGAAACTCCTTTCTTCAAAATCTATGTAAATAGATGGCACTTGTCTGCTAAATGAGAGATGAAGAATTGAATTGAATGGATATTACCCTATAAACTATGAAATTGCTTTAAATTACTTGGTGGCAGCATCTTGGTTATAGCATGGACTCTAGTCAGATCTACTTCAATACCTCTATGAGACATGATGAAGCCAAGTAATTTGCCTGAAGTTACACCAAACACAAATTTCTTTAGATTGACTCTAACTTTGTACTCTCGTAATCTTTTAAATATCTTACACAACATTGCTAGATGGTCGGACCTAGATTTGGATTTTCCTAATATGTTATTGACATAGTCTTCAATAATATCATACATCATATCATATAATATGATAGTCATGGCCCTTTGATATGTGGCACCAGCATTCTTAAGGCCACATGGCATTACTTGATAAAAAAATGTTCCCCATGGAGTGGTGAATGTTGTTTTAAGTTGGTCTTATATCTCTATTTTTATCTGGTTATATCCTAAAAATCCATCCATGAGTGAAATCATTTCATAACCGATAATGGATTTGATGATCATGTTAATATTAGGCAATGGAAAATCATCTTTAGGATAAGCTTTGTTGATGTCTCAAAAATTAGTACAAATTTTAATCCCTTCAGGCTTTTTACTAATAGGTACCACATTAGAGATCTATTTTGAGTAATCAATGGATCAAATACATCTTTCTTCTAAGATTTTCCCAACACTTTCTTTACCAATATAGTAATGTGAGGATACATCTTATGTAAATTTTGTTTTATTGGTTTGGTATCAGGATTAACCACAAAGTAGTGAAGAACCAAGGTGGGATATATACCTAGCATGTCAAAATAGGCCCATGCAAATATATCTACCAATTCTCTTAATAGAGCTGTAAATATGTCATGTTCCTCCTCAGTGAGGGATGTACCTAATTTTAACCATTTTAGGTCTAATGGATTCTTAATGTTTACCTTTGTTTTATCTTCAACTAGAAGGGTCAAACTATCTTCAAGGATAGTATGTAATGACTTGAACTATTGGATTATGTCAGGGTCCTCTGTTAGCACTTGTTCTTCAACTTCTCCTAGGAATGATGAATCTGAGTCCCCTAATGGGAGATCTAGCCATGCGACAAAAATAGTCAAAAATTATTAAAGAATTTGATTAAATACTTATTGTTTATCAAAGTTAAACTCAAATCCATAGGCAAGTTCATTGTTGGTGGTCTCATAGTCTAAATTTGAAGAAGAATGAACACCCCCATCTAATGGCACCTAAAACAAGTTTTCACCACTAGATTGGCCTTTATCTTTAGATTTTCCTTAGTTAAAAAGCACCTCAAAGAGGTTTTCACTTTGGGACCTCAATGTTTTACTTTTTCTTTTGGCCAAGGGTGTTCACTCCTCCAAAATAGGTTATAGGATCCAATGTGATTGAGAATCCTGATTTGTGATCTCTCAATGGAATGTTGTTTCTAAGGCCTAAGAAATCATAGAATGCCTCATCATTCTAGAACTCATCAATCGGTAGACTAGATTATTTTTGGTTCCAATCTATTAGTTTGGGATAATTTAATGTCAAAAGGTTGTGATGAATGGCTAGGGTAAGGGTACAAATGGCATTGTTATCAAATAGGTTGGTTTTAGCTAGGTTATCAAAGGTGAGGCTATAATTGGACTCTACTTCATTGTGGACATCATCATCAGTAGTTACTAATGATGGAGTTTAAATAAGATATGTGGAGTCACCCCCAGGTAGTTTAAATCTAAGTCTATAAGGTCTTTGATACTTAGTCATGGAAATTAGCTCGATGGTTCGTTGTTGACTCAATATGAGGGCTCTTCCTTCATAATTGTGACACTCCATGATCCTATTGGGAATAAGATACTTTTCAATTTTATAACAATCATCTTTGTTGTCCTTGTATAACATGATTCATCCCATTTAAGAGGGTCAAGTTCTAGGCCAGATGCTGGTACAAATGTGATAGGTCCTTTATCTTTGTTCTTTTGTTTCCAATGCATATGTGAGGTGACTTTAGGTCACCCAAAGGTTTTTGGATTTTGAGGAAGATTGGTAATATGAAATGTATCATGGGTCACATACTCTCCTAGTCCATTATCTAAACTAGTGAAACGATTGGAAGCTTTAGGAAGTGGTATGTGGGAAAGGGAATCTAAGGTATTAGGATATATGTAATTATCTAATGAAGGATCAATAACTATAACATTTCCTTTATCCTATTTGGAACTTGGATTCATGCCATACTGATAGTTATAACTTTGAAATTTGGCCTCAAGATGCTTACATTATTCATACAGGTGCAAATCCCCTAGAATATTCACTTCCATCTATGAGTGGGAAAACTTGATACATTGGTGTAGCATTGATAGGACTGCATGAATCTCATGTAACCAGGGCCTGCCTAGAAGTATATTATATGATGACTCTAGATAAATCACATGGAAAAGTATATCATGGGTCAAAGGCCCAATGATAACTATCAAACTAATGGTGCCTTATGATTCTCTTTCTTGATTATCATAGGCTTTGATAGTTATATTTTTGGCTAGAGATCTATCATTGTGTACCCAAAAAGCTTGATGAGATTTAGAGACACTATGTTGAGGCCAAATCCATTGTCTATAAGGACATGTTTCACTTTATGCCTTCTTATATGAACTTTTATGTATAATGGATTATTATGGATTGGGCCAAGGGAAGACATATTTCTTTGGTTGAATGTGACTTGTTGGGTTGGAGCTAGGTTTTTAACCAAATCTTGAAACTTATTAGGGGATATGTCACTTGTAATAGTGGATTGGGTCAAAAACTCATTCAAGATGTTATTGTGTATTATTGATGTTCACATCAAATATAAAATAGAAATTTGTGTTGGTGTCTTCTATAATTGTTCCATAATATCAAACTTCTTATCTTGGTTAGTAGTGAATGGTTTATTCTAAGGATGAATGGTTGGTTGGATGATATGCAAAGTGGTAGATAGTTGTGGGACTGGGATAGCAATATTTGACCTCCAAGTTGTGATTACCTAATTGAGATTAAATACTAGACCATTATTGCTAACAGATATTGGAAATGGTGTGGGACTAGATAAGACAAGTCTTGGTTATCGATGCACTTCCATGTGGTCACATGGCAAGAATGAGTTATTGATATAAGGTCTAAAAGGGGAATTTTAAGTTTATTGGTTTGCCTATATGCACCCCTATGTTAAATAAGGATTATCCAAGTAATTTGGTTGAATATTATTATTTATCAATGCTCTAGGATGATTAGTGGTTGGTCTAGGATTAATGAAAATGGTATTAATGCTACCCTCTACAATATGACATACAACCTTGTTTTGGTCATGTCCAACTGTATGGTAGGTTTTTTGGTTGTTACCATTTTGACCTTGGCTTTATCTATTGTTATATCATTGTGGGTTTTGCTACTTATTTTTTTGATTCTGTTGGTTTAGCCTTTGATGTTGACACTATTGATTTTGTTGATGTACTAGCCATTGTTATTATTGTTGTTGATTATTTTGTTGTTGCTAATTGTTATGTTAGAGAAAGGGGTTTTGATAAATCTCAAGAGTTTTATTGGAAGTGGAATCACCATTATCCAATGTTATTTCCCCATTTTCCAACATATTTTCAATTAAATTCTTGATTTGGACACATCTTCATAGACTATACCCATTGACCTAATGATAGTCATAGAATTTATTTTCATGGTACCAATTAGGATAAGGAATGCCTTACAAATAATGCTTTGGTATAGGCCAAATAATAATATTAGCAGTAGTAATCTTGTGAAATATAGATTCAATAAGTTCTCCGAGGTCACTAAAGACACATGTAGGCATGGTTCTCCTAGGAGGATGGGTTTGTAATGGTAAAGGTTATTGTATTTGTTGTAAAAGTTTTGGTTGTTGTGCTTATGGAATTGGTTAGAAATATTTTTGGGTAGGAGTAAGCTTAAAAGGTGGTATATATGATGTTTACATAGTTTGGACATGATAGGATCTAGTTACTCCATTTCCCACAACATTCCTATTATGGTTGAATTACTTCGATCTTTCTTGGTTATTGGCATGTGATGGTTGTAATTCTTGCACTTGAATATGATGTTGATGTTAGACATTTCTCTAATTGGTAACTTGATTTTGATTATTTTAATTAAGCTTGATGACTCTTTTATTTATGATCACCCACTCAATCAACAAACCTTTATCAATGATCTCATTAAACGTATGTGCATATTGTAGTTCCAAATGGTAAGCTATCTCACTATGTAATTTTTTAGTAAACATAGTGGCTAATTATTTATCTAGTAAATTATGTGTGAAATGGCTTGAAAGGGATTTCCACCACTATAAATAGCTTGCAAAACTCTCCCCAACTTTTTGCTTTACTTATGTTAAGTCCACTAATGAAATCTCATGCTCAAGATTATAGGAAACGTGTTACACAAATTTATCAAAAAGATCATCAAAATCCACTACTAAATTCTTGGGAAAATTTAAAAACCACTCCAAGGCTTTTCAATCCAAGCTCCTTAGAAACAAAATCAAAAGGTATATGTCTCTATCTAACACTAGTTGACATGTGATACAAAATTTGGTCAAATGAGCCTTAGGGTCACCTTTCCCTTTGTATTTGTAAAATTTGGGTGGTTCTTATCCTAGAGGAAATAATATCTAGAAATAATCCATGTTGAATGGATAGGAACACACATCATGTAAGTTCAAATTTTTATTATAATTCTTGGGACAGGAAATTGGAAGGAACATTGGTTTGAGGGAGAGTATTGGTTTGGGTAGATGGTTGGGAGGTCACAAGTGGGAAAATTTAATTAGGGTATGATGGAGATACCTATTGGGGTATGTTGGTTTGGTTATAAAATGTACTAGGAATATGCATACATGGTTTAGGATGTACTTGAAATTGTATAATTAGTTGCATGATATTCTAGTTTAGGTTGGTGATAAAGGTTTGACTTGGAGGGTTTTGTGGTTGAGATGGAGGGATTTAACTATACTATGACTGCTATTGTTGAAAAGGGATATGCTACTGACTAATTTAACCCTGTTATTGAGTGGGAACTTGTAGTCCAAGACCCTATCTCTAAATTTGTGGTACATTTTGAACCAATGTTTGTCTAGTAGGTACTTGAGAAACATGGGGACCTCTTTGTTACATGAATCCTTGTGAGGAAGTGAAATCAGGTTATAGATTCAACATCTATTACTAACCAATATTTTCACATTATTGACTAGTCATTATTTGGTTTTAAATTGGCATATTAGTCTACGATTGAAGAAATATGTTCATCATTACTTGGCAAGGTGGAACATTAGTTTCCCTTGATTATGGTGGTAATGTATTTGTCCTCTATTACATTGATACACTATATTATGTTTGTTATTGTGGAATAATAATCATCACTTGTTGAGGAGGAGGATTCATCACATTCTATCATTGAGGCATGACATTAGATGTTGTTTGATTACCTATTCCTATAGGTTGTATACTTGGGGAAGCAGCTGGTTAAGGCTGGGGTGTAGAAACTCTTATCCCTAGTATGATGATCAACTCATGGGATTAACTATAGGCACATGTTGTTGGCTAGTTTTTTGCATGCTATTACCACTTTGATCAGGATTGGACATTTTTTGCACATTATTTACTATGTTTGGCTCACTATTTTGTGTAGAGGCTAAAGACACTTCTTCAATAATATGCATATGCATCAAGTTATCTATCAAATCAATTTATATTAATGGGTCAAAACTTAGATTCTCTTGTCTAGTTAACTCTATCAACACTCCTATTGAAAGAACTAGGTTAATAAGAGGCTTACTTACCATGTTCATCTGATTGAAATCACGTGCTAAATTTAGGTAGGTTTGATATGCTATCTACATTTGGTTAAAGTGATCTTCCTTGATGTTTTTGCCTCGATTGGATATATTAGGGTCTTGATATGTTGTTTTAACTAGAGACATAGGATTTCTAAAAGAAGCCTATTAGTTGTAAATGATAATTTGGGGCACTCTTACTAATCTTGGTAAATTTTCATGAGAGAATTTTGCTAGAAACTTCGGCCCTGCCTCTATGGCTCTAACCAAAATCTCATCTTTGTTCTCTAAAAAATATCACTCAAACAAAAATGGATCATACATGGAAGTTGTATTAGTAGAATATTATTGTTGAATAATTGGCTTGTCCACTATGGCTATTGTAGTTAAGTATTGTATGGTTTGTTCTTGGTCCTGTTCTAAATAAGGTGGTGTGTTAACTAGATAGTTAGCCAATGGATCTTGGATTTATGTCCCTAATTGAGTATTTTAAGAGGGATAATAATCCATCTCATAAGCAATATTATCTACATAAGGGTCTTACACCATTTCTTTTTGTGCCACCACATTACTAATCCTTGGATTATACATGAGTCCACTATGAGTGTAGGAATACATGTTGGGATCCATAGTCAATGTTTTGAGATAAAATATCAAAGAGTTTTACAAACTATAAAAAGGATAGAATCTAAAGTAGATGATTTTCCCACTTGGTCTAGATTCATCAAAAGGATCAAAAGGTTTATGCAAATATTTGTGAAGAAACAAGCTAGCATGAAGTATCTAACGTTTCACTGTTCACACAAAGATAAGGAAATAAATAGACTAAAAATAAAAATACCAAACTCTAATGTCAAAGTGTTTCAAATCAGTCTAATATAAGAATTTAAAAGTTACTAGGTCTTTTGGCCAAATGCAACATCAAAATCTAGGCTCAAACAAGGCATGTGCTAGAACTCTTGGCCAAATAGCATCAAAAGCTAGACTTTGAAAATAGATGAAAGTTTTAATCGAATGGATTTGAAAACCTTTTAATAAATACTAAGCATTTAATTATTGGTCATGAACTTGATCAACTAGGTATAAGGTATGAACCAAAAGACACTTTAGCAATAGTTTATTTTTTCATAAATAATGGTATAAAACTTGGTTCTTTTGACAAATAAACTAGATGAAAGTGAGTGGTATAACTATGATTTAGACAAAGGATCACAAAAGTATACTCGAATTAGTCTAAAAATGTAGCAACAAATTTGGAACTCTATGTGAGAGGGTCTATGAAATAATATTTAAAATGTTTTGGATAGCATAATGATGCTAGACTACCTAAAAGGTGTGACAAAAAAGTTTATTTTAAAGAATCTCTAAGGCAAATATAATTTCCCACAATTTTGATAGTATAACACTAATTTTCTTGACTCAAAATGTTATGGTGCATAGACTCAAAGTGCAAGTGTTTAGCACAAAATGGCTTAAGTCTATCAAGTGATGACAATGATTATGAGTCTTAAACGACCTTCAACCCAAATTGGAAATTAAACCTAAGTTCCCTCAAGTTTAGTAAAAATGGCAAACCCACTTAACACATCAACCCTATGAACTTGTAAAGGTGTAATTCCAAATTTAGATTATAAGTGAAGGACTTAAATAACTTTGGTAAAGGTCTAGACTCAATTGGGAAGCATAACTACACCAAAGTGGATGATATGACTCTGAAGTTTTTGATGAACTTTGAACAAGATAAATTGATGATCTCACACAGGCATCATAATTCCTCTTTATTCAAAGGCAAATTTGGACTATGTGTTTGGTTTTGGATTGCTTATTTACACCAAGTTTAGAATTCAAATAAGACTTTAAACTAGGACAAGACCAACTAATTAATTTCCCTTAGATCCTAAACTAATAAGGTTACTTGGTATTATTGGAATCCATCAATATACGTCATTTGAGAGGATTTTAAGTGTTCATCCAAAAGTAAATGTGCATTATATAGTAGGGTTTTTACACCCCACATTGTTTTAAATAACATTACTATGACATGGACCTTAAGGCACACCTTGCACCAACAATACTTTCATGGCAAGTGGGGATTTGTCTAAGATCTAATAAGTTTTTGAATGATTTAGGGGAATCATTGCATAATAAATTTCATGTCAAATAATTCAAAACAAAATCATAGATTTTGGGTTTGTATCACTTGGCTTGTTGCAAAAAGGTCTAGTCATTTTTTTAACCACTACATCCTATTGTTCACTCAATGTAGTGTGATGTCCAAAGTGCCACTACATACTATGTGCAACTCCAAAGGAGTGAAAATGAATTCAATGTTGGGAGGTGAAACCCTGGGTCAAATCTTCCCTAAATAATTTTTGGGAGGTGATGAAGTCCCCTTCGCAATCCAAGTTTACATAAAAATAAAGAAAGCATGAAAGTATAAAGACTTTAGGGTCATTTTCAAGATCACCCAAAATTTGACAATTTTTTGGGGAGTGATTTAGATGACTTTCTTTCTAAGCCTTGGACTAGGCTACTTGCAATAGGAATGGTGCTTTTGATTTTAAGGGTTCCCTAAAGGGGACAAATAGAAGAACATACACGTAACATTCCTCTTTTTATCAAATGAAATCTAATTAAACAACTATTTCAAATAAAAATTGACAAGTGTGTTCAATTTTAAGTCCAAATAAATGATTTAGTGGTTTTCATTTGACCCCTTGGTCTTAGTTACAAACTTTGAAAACAATCACCATAAACATCTAGATTCCTTATTAAACACCAAAACAAGGTTCCTAATTGATTTTTAAGAATGAAAAAGGTGATCTAAACATGTTTTGAGTAAATGTCAATCTTGGTCATATAACAAAAATGTTAGCATGTCTTTTAGCTTTGAATCTCTTTTTGGTTTGAAACAATGGAATTTGAAAAAATAGCTCTCGAGTCTATGTTTCAGGAAAAACACAGTGACCAAAATTGGTTATACACAACTGATGATAGTTACTTTGGCTAACTGATGTTGGTTATCTAACCGACATCAGCTATACCAATATTACCATCTTGATAGGTATATAACCAATGTCAGTTTTGCTAACCAATGTTAATTTATGCAGCTAATGTCAATCTTCCTTGTCGATGTTAGTTATTGTGTAAAATGGTGGCCAACAAAAACAACAAAATAAAGTTAAAAAATTAATTTACATGAGTTTTAAGGGTCCAAATGAATATTTTAGAGTTAAAAAATGATCTCTTCAAGTGTGAGATGTGTCTCATGCCACCAAGCATGCCATTATGGTATCTAATAATTTGACTCAAAAGAGGATGGTTAGTATGGTGTTAGTTCCAAAATGAAAACAAAATGAAAAAACACACTATTAGCATACCATCTCTAGGCTTAGACACTAGGGAGAGCTTAGTTAACAAAATAAAATGATAACACAACTAAAAATTAAGGAATAAAAACAAAGAATTCCTTCACCTTCCTTTGATTCTCCAAATGCCTTTGTAGTGGTGGCTTGCTCATCTTGTGCTCATGAAGTCTTTGGCAATGGAAGCTTGGCTACCTCCATCTCTCCTTAGCACCTTTGGATTTGTGGCTTGGCTTGGATTTGAATCAATTTGGCATTATAACTTTACATAATCAATTCCTTGAATATATTTGAGCATAATAACTTTGCACCAAAATAGCTTAGAAATGATGTGGTAAGGCCTCCTATTTATAGATTTTTGAGAATGTCTAGAATCAACCATAAACCATCCATCCTTAGATTGAAATGTGTGGTTAAGGATTAATTCAATTTTTGATATTAATTTTATAATTATCCTCATCATGGAATTGGAAAAAGGGGAAATTAAGAGGCATGGAGGGCATCATGGAAGGCATTGATGAGGCATGGAGGGCATGAACACTGATATTCATGGCATTTATGGCCTAGGGATGTCTTCCCAAGAAATAAGGTCACTTGATGATGTAGATATTCAATATTCATTTCCAAAAATATGTATTCAAAATTTTTCTATGGAATTCTTGATTAGGTCTTGATTTGGATTAATTAGCTCTTAAACATGTTTAAGCACTTTGTGCACAAATTACTTAAATTGATCAAAATGTCTTGTTATTGGTCCAAAATTTGACTGGATTAGAATTGGAAGGTGATGTCAGATGCATTGGAACCATATTCCCATTTAGGATGTTGCTAATAAAAAATAACAAAAGCACATGTCTTGTGCAAAATATTAGATAGGGAAGAGCAATCTAGAGTACCTAAGTATAAATTTGGCATTTTGACTCAAAATGAGCTGATCAAAGTTAGTTATTCCATACATTGCATTACCCCATTTAGGGATACCCTATCCAAAATTGGCACTTGAAAGTTTTAGTTTCAAATCATTTAACATGTTTTAGTTTTTTTAGGCCAAATTGTGCAGTTTGGGTGGAAATTGGCCAAAAGTCTAATTGGAGGTTATTGGTGGCCGAATTTAGGTGTCTACAAGAAGAAGTAGGAATATTCTTAATACTCTATGTTAGTGACAAAATAAGGAAAAATATAAGTTTAGGTGTAGGTAAGTGGGTTATTTTATCTTTCTATTTTGAGCAAATTAAAATTATATAGTTACCGACATCCGTTGCTTGACCGATGTTGGTAGTAAAAGTTTTTTGATGTTAGTGGGATTAATCGATGTTGATAGCTAAGGTATATTGATGTCAGTGTACTTA
This sequence comes from Torreya grandis, assembly GCA_037957365.1. Taxonomy (NCBI): domain Eukaryota; kingdom Viridiplantae; phylum Streptophyta; class Pinopsida; order Cupressales; family Taxaceae; genus Torreya; species Torreya grandis. The sequence continues at coordinate 1,161,134 of JARHVA010004709.1, forward strand.
ACTGATGTTAATCACTATGATATCTTAGGAAATGGAAATATAATGTTTTAGAAACATGGAAGTAGAATCTAGGTAAAACAAAGGATGGAAGAGGTCTATGTGAGAAGGAAAAACACTCAAAAAAATGATATAACAAGTTATACAAACTGAGTATTACAAATAGTGTTGATTTTGTGAATCAATGAAAAAACATCCTTACCAACTCCAAAATATACAAGGCAATAAAAAAGTAGAAAAATAACATATAGCCACTAATTACTAACTCCTAGAGATTAATTTTAGTCTCATGTTGGCTTATGCCTTAATCTGATAGTGAGAAGATAATTTGGTTAGTGAAGGTAATAAAAAGCAATCTAGAGCTAGTTTCAAGTTAGTTTGAATGCTCAAGAGGAAATCAGTGTTAGATCATGTATATGGCTTATTATTGGAGTTTGTTCCCCACACTTCACAGACCTAAAGCCAAGCTAGGCTGCTTAGCCAAAATATACCTTATGCCTAGAGTTTATACTCTGTTAGAGAATAGAGTGGGTTCTCCTTTTGGTGGTGAAATCTAAGTAGGATAGCTGAGTAGGGTAAAGTAATCCAACAGGTGATGAAACCTTGATGGGCCTTATCTCAAGTGAGTTTAGATTTTTTTTTGTGGGTGTGATCTGGTTGTGCATAGGTGCACTACAATTCATTCATAATGCTTGTAATTAACTAGGTGAGCTAATATGCAGCAAGCAAAAAATGAAGTGCAGTAAGTTTTAAACCCAAATCTAAAATGTTTAGATTCAAATGAAAACAATGATGAAATAGGAGTAGAGAATGAAATTCACTATCCTAATGTGCATGCAAGAAATAAATAAAGAATAGATTACTTTAACTTGTAATAAAAATGATAAATTATTTTTAGAGGCAAAGAGGAAAGAAGAGTGGCAAGGAATAATAAATTTTAGTTTATTGCCCTTAAACAAAAAATAAAATGTTGAATTTTTTGCTTTGAGGGAGAAAAGGAGAAAGTGCATGAAATGAGATTTTCACTATAATACATCTATATAAATGCTTAAGACAAGTAACAAACCAAAGGAAAACTCCAGGGTCCCATCAGGCATGTCAGAAATGTTTTGCTTAAATTTGTCTATTTCAAGTCTAAAGAAAAATAGAGAAGGATAGGGATAAGTGATTAGAATGAACCCAAATTAGTTTGTGCACTGTATCCAAATGTTGTGAGCACTCCTCTTTGGTTGGAAAGGAGTAACTACAAGTAATAAAGTATTACCATAAAATGTTTGTTAGTAGATATATGAGTGGGCTACCAAGATAGAAGCTTGTTCTAAGAAGTGTCAAACTTCCTTAGGGAAGACAATCCACTTTTGAGAGATAAAAGAGTAATAAATAACAAAGAGAGAGGAAAAAATCTAGGTTAGGGCACTATAGGGCCATGTTAGAGTATTACAGGGTTAGGTTACTACATTGATAGTAGAGACGGATAGTTTGAGAGCAATAGGTCAGGCTACTCCTCCTCCTCCACCATAGGGACTAGTATAGGTTGAGCCTTTAGTAGGTGTAATGGGAACACCATAGACTATATCTTTGGTGAGGTACAATACTACCCTTGATAAGATTTCTTATTATGAGAGGGCCATTAGGGAGATCCCATAGATTCAAAGGTATTTCACGTTTAGAGAGTCAGAGAGATTAGTGACATTTGCCAAGGCTTCAAGCTCATAAAGACACAGATGGGAAGAGAGTGGTGATGAAACTGCTTCATCATGACCATGCAGAGAACCTTTAGGACTCTGAGTACTAGAGTTTTTTATTATTATATATTTTATATACACATCAGCCTATGAGCTGAAGATGAGAGATGTATATTTTGAGGGAGAGATGATATTTTGATGATCTATTGATGTACATGTATGTTGAGCATATATATATGAGATGTATATTTATTATAATTTTGAGATGCATTTATTGTGATAGTGATGACAATGTTGATGTAGAGGATTATTTAATGTTATATTAATGGTGAGCATATTAGCTGAGCTAAACTAGCCTTTCCCATATGTGTGATGGTACATGCATAGTTGATATGTTAACTTCATCTTAGCATTTTTCCATATTTGTGATGGTGTATGCTTAAAATAAATAGGTTGGTTATGTTATTTTATTTTCACATTTTTCCATATGTGTGATGGTGTATGCTTAAAATAAATGGAGTAGGCTGGATAGTGTTTGTATGATATTTTCATCTTACCCTAAAAACCTACCCTTAAATCCCTCCCAAATTAGAGATCACGTATATCTCCCTGACTACACAAACTAACCTAGAGATCATATATATCTTCCAAACCATGACAATCACCCTTGGAGATCACTTAAATCTCCACCCATAATGACTTTTTTTAGACATCACAAATATCTCTTCACTTATTGACCTTTTTACACCAACCTTGCATCATTTGTATTGACTGCTTATGCTATTTTGCTATAGTTAGCTATTATACACATGTTTGTATATTATGTGTTTTGGATGGAGACCAAGCTCATCCTATCACCTATAACCTTTCATGTTTCCTAGGGGCACTTCTTACCTTGGATACCTAGTACACATAGACCATGGGAGATACAACTTTGATTATTTTGACATTATCAACTATCACTTACAAGATATGCTTTGGTTATTTCTATCCAAGTCCTTCTCAATCTTATATTTTCTTGATTTTCTTGACTATAGATCTTATTAGTATACACACAAGCAGTGATACCACATTCTCCTCTACTCACCCAATTCACTTCTTATCAAATTGATACCTAATTCTAGTTTTTCCTCTGTCAATTCCCATTTTGAGAGGGGATACCTCATCCAATACCTAGGGCATATAATTCCTATTTTTGTATTAAAACTTGTTAGTTAAAATTACAAGATAAAAAGGGGAAAATGTATACACCAAAATTACATCACACACGTGCATAACTCCCTAGTCAAAACCCCTCTTGAGCCTCTTTTCAATAATAATAATTAGCCTCCCTAACCCATGCTCTTACCCCTCACACATTTAATTAATTTAAAATATTTAATTAAGTTAATTAAAAACATCTTATACCACCTTACCTAGCCACCTCATCTTAAAACTAATTCTCACTTGATGAGTCACCTCAAGACTTAGTCCCCTTATCCTAACTACCCATGACTTATTCTCACTTCAAAACTAAATTCTTAACTAACTAAATCCTTCTTAACCTCCTATTTATACCATTTTTTAATGAATACCACACTTGTCATGATAAATAATAGAAAATAGGATAAAGATAGTACTTTTACCTATTCTCATACCATTGATGTTGATTAACCCATGATCGATGTTGGTGGGATCATCGACATTAGTTACATAAGCCAAACTCCAAACTAATGTTTAGGTCATTAGAAATCAAGAAAATTCATTCTTATTTACATGCAATATTTTGACATTCAACTTTCAACATCTTGGCTTATTGTTATCTTGCATAAGTCAATCCAAATCAGAAACCAAACTCTTGAGAACTAGTAGCACCCACTTATTTTCTCTATTCAAGGTATTAGTTTGGAAAGCCTGATAGGAGCCATCCATTTGGAACTTATTGTTCAATCACCTCTAGAACTAAGTACATCACTTATTATGTAAATCTTTAAGTAGTTACTTTGAAATTACTTTACATCTACTATTCATTACTTTACACATTCCTGACTGAACCCCCGTTAAGGAGTTATAAAGCTTCCCCACTTGTTTCTCCCTTATTCCAACACACCAAACCTCTAACTAGATCCATCCAAACAATATTCTCTCTCACACAACTCTCCCCAACCTTCTAAACATGACCAAAACCATTTTTCAAACCTAGAAAAGCCTTCTAAAAACTCTTAGGCAATTATTTACCCTACCAACCTTGATATCCTAATCGATGTCAATCACCTTCCTCACCAACCTCAACAACATAATTGATATCAGTCACACTTTCCAACTAACCTTGGTAGCCTAACTGATGTTGACAACTATGGATTTTTAGTAACCCTTCTAAGGCCTACCCAAATAACTTATAAAATACAAATTAAATATACCACCTACTTTATGTTACTCTTTATTGCACTTAGGTTATGAATAAATGGTAACATTATCTTTCTTTTACTCTCTTTTTACCTCTCTCTTGGTTATTTATTACTCATTTGTCTCTCAAAAGTGGACTGTCTTCTCTAAGGAAGTTTGACACTTCCTAGAACAAGCACGTAGCTTGGCAACCCACTCATATATCTACTAACAAATATTTTGTGGTTGTACTTTCTTACTTACAAGTAGTCCTCCTCAGCCAAAGAGGAGTTCTCAAAATGTCTAGATATAGTGTGCAAACTAATCTAGGTTCATTCTAATCACTTATCCCTATCCTTCTTCTCTATTTTTCTTTAGACTTGAAAGAGACAAATTTTAGCGAAACATTTATTATAAAAGAGAGATAATATTATCATTATTCATAACCTAAGTGTAGTAGAAATTAACAGAGTGCAAGTGATATATTCAATTTGTATTTTGCAAGTTATTTGGGTAGGTCTTAGAAGGGTTATTGGAAATCCATAGTTATTGACATTGTTTAGGTTGTCAAGATCAATAAGGGTGTGACTGATATCAATTATGATACCAAGGTTGGTGAGGAAGTGTAAATGATATCAGTTAGATGATTGATATTGGTAGGGGAAATAATTACCTAAGATCTTGTAGAAGGGTTTTCTAGGTCTGGGAAATGTTTTTGGTTAGGTCAGGAAGGTAGGGTAGAGTTGTGAGAGAGACTATTATTTGGATGGATCTGGTCAGATGTTTGGGTGTTGAAACAATGGGGAACAAGCATGGAAGCTTTATAACTCCTTCATGGAGGTTCAGTCAGGAATGTGTAAAGAAATTAATAGTAGATATAAATAGATTGAAAATTAATTACTAAATACTTATAGAATAAGTGATGTACTTAGTTGTAGAGGTGATTGAACAATAAGTGCTAAATTAATGGCTCATATTAGGCCTACCAAACCAATACCTTGAATAGAAAAAATAAGGGGGTGTTGTTGCTTCTCAAGAGATTGGTTCCTAATCTAGGTTGACTTGTGCAAGGTAACAATAAGCCAAGATATCAAAATTTGAATGCCAAAAGCTTGTATGCAAATAAGAATGAGTTTTCTTGATTTTTGCTAACCTAAACATTAGTTTGGAGTTTGGCTTATATAATCAATATCAACGATCCCACCGATGTCAATCATGGGTTGACCAATGTTGGTGGCATGAGAATAGGTAAAATTACTATCTTTAGCCCATTTTCTATTATTTGTCATGCCAAGTGTGGTTTCCATTACAAAATGGTAGAAATAGGAAGTTAACAAGGATGTAGTTGGTTAGGAATTTTGTTTTGAGGTGAGAATAAGTCATGGGTAATTGAGATAAGGGGACTAAGTCTTGATGTGACTCATCAAGTGAGAATTAGTCTTAGGATGAGGTGGCTAGGTAAGGTGGCATAAAGTATTTTTATTTAACTTAATTAAATATTTTAAATTAATAAAATGTGTGTGGGGTAAGATCATGGGTTAGGAAGGCTAATTATTATTATTGAAAGGGGGCTCAAGGGGGGTTTTGACATAGGGAGTTATGCATGTGTGTGATGTAATTTTGGTGTCTATATGTGGTTGTTAGCTTATGCAATGGATCCTCTAGGTAGAAACAATGTATGTGGGATAAAATTCATGTAATTGGAGTTATAATTTGTATATCAATATGATTATAAAGAATATTCTACATGAGAGATAGCAAACAAGAGATAAAGAGCATGAATTTGTGTAAAAATGCATATAAAGCTTTGACATATGCTATGGCATTTTTAATGTTTTTAGCATGATAAACGTGAAACAATTTCCATATAAGAGATAGAAATAAAGGGATAGAGAGTATAAAATTGTGCACTAATTCATAAAGAACTTTAACACGTAACATAATATTTCTAACATGTTTAGCAAAATAGAGTTGGAAATGATTCCACATGAGAGAGAGAGAGAGAGAGAGAGAGAGAGAGAGAGAGAGAGAGAGAGAGAGAGAGAGAGAGAGAGAGAGAGAGAGAGAGTATAAAATAAGTATTAAAATCTTGTGCATGTTTAGCAATAAATTTTGTAATACCATCCCTTATTATGAAAATTATGCATGAAAGGGAAAGAATGAATCTTTGGAATAACATATGATAAACTTCATCATTAATGTACATGACAAGACCAATGATGGTCTCATTATTTGTAAGAAATGTAAGAAATATTTGTAAATAAGTGAGATCCATTTTGGTTTTGATGTGCAATCTGAGTTTAGATGTAAGGTGATGCCTCAAGAAGAAATGGGACCTAGTGTATGCAACTAAGGTTTGAAAAATGATATTTTTCAAAAATACTATGGACTTTTAAAAATGAAAATGGATTTTTGATTTAAGTATGCAACTAAAAATTCAAAAAAATATTGGAAAATGCTTGATTGAATAGGACCAAGTATGTGAAACTAGGTTTTGAAGATTTATTTTTTTTGAAAATTACTATTGAATTTTGTAATTTGTAATGATTTTTTTATTTAAATATGCAAATAAAAATTTAGAAAATTATTAAAAAATGATTGATTGAATAGGACTTAATATGTGTAACTAAGGTTTTAAAGAATAAATACTTTTGAAAATTACTATTGAATTTTGAAATTTTTAATGATTTTATGATTTAAATATGCAAATAAAAATTTAAAGAAGTATTGGAAAATTATAGGGAAAATACTGGGACCATGTATGGGCAACTAGGGTTTGAAAGATAATTATTTTCAAATTACTACAAAATTTTAAAATTTGATATTATTTTCTAATATTATTATGTAAGTAAAAAATCAAAAAAATATAAGAAACAATAGTAGGAAATTTACCCTAAAGCTTTTAATGTTTTTATGCACAAATGAAGTAAGTCATGTTCACCAAATGTTTTAACAATTTTGGGAATATTGGTGTATTATTCTTAATTCAGTTAAAGGGTTTGAGTAGTAAAATAAATAAATAAATAGACAATAATTAAGCTACTAATTTTTGTAAATTAATTCAATATAGACTTTTCTTAAAATAATAATGAGAGGGATAAAATCAAACTTAGCTGAGAACTGGCTGAAATGGTTGAGATAAGACCTGATACTTGATGTGCACTACTGGGACACTCTCATAAACTAAGATCTAAACTTCATTTTTTGACTAGATAGGAGGACTATAATTAGATAGGAGTGGTACTAGTGTTTTATTCCACCTCTACCACTATTGTCTTGAGGATCTAAGCTTTTTGAGTTTTGTTCATTAGGTCTGTGTGACCCTGTCTGTGAAGTTTCAATAGTTGGAAGTCTTTGGAGCTCCCTGTAAAGCATCTTTTATCTTCAAACCCTCTCTTACATTGTGCTTTGACCAATTCTTAGCAAGAGGGGGGGTTAGTGTGTGTAGCATTCACTATGCGTGGATCCACACCCCTTGTGTGGGCAACTTGCCTACATACTAATACTTCGAAGAAGGATCAAGCCATATGTAGTCCACTTTATATGCTTTGTAAAATTGTGTGTATAAAGATGTAGAATGTTAAACGAGATGTGATTAAGGTGTCTAGAGACTGGTGTAAGGATTTGAATAAGCTTGTAATTGTATTGGTTGGTTGTATGTATAGAATAGGTAAGATTACTTAAGTAGTCTTGTTTGTATTCTTGATTACTTAGTGATAATTGGCAACCCTTTCCAATTGATATTTGAATGGGATTTTATAGGGATCAATTGGTCATGGGTTGAATGTACTCATGTTAGGTCAATAAGGAGAAAGATGGTGAACCAAAATAAATTTAACATTGGGGCCAAAAATGGACTTGAACCAGAGAACCAAAAGTGAACAAGAGTGGTAATAGCACTATAGTCTTAGTATGGTGTTATTATCTTGAGTAGATGGGATTTGAGAGGTTAGATCTATCATGGAAAGAGGGCTCTAAATTAATTGAGATCAAGTCTAAAAGGCTATGAATGACTGGGAATCAGTGAAAAGATGCCTATGAGGGTCATGAGAGAAAGCAAAAGGGACCTAAGGGTTGGGTGTCATTAGCCATGCTCAATTTACCAATTTTTGCATTTTATATGACTACAATATATGTCTTGATGAAGAGCATCAAATTCAAACTGATGATCAATAATGTCATTTGTCATGGTGACTACATAGGTAACAACCACAACTAGTTTTTTTTACAATGGATAGGAAAACAAGTTTTAGGGCATGGTTAGTAAGGGAAATTTTTAATTTAGATGAAAGCGGGAGGGGTAAATGTACTTTTAATATATTTTTTTCACTTTTAGGTTATGATTGATGAAGGTAGGGGAAATTTTGAAATAATAATGGAAAATTTTAAAAAGAATTCCAAGGAAGACAAAAGAGAAGAAAAAGGAGAGGAACACTGTGGAGATTTTTTGAATCAAGAGGATAGAAATCAAAGTTATGGAAAAACCCAAAAAAATCCAAAAATGAGATTTATGGCTAATGAAAGTGGAATTGGGATATGGGACCTCAATTAAGAAAGGGTGTGAAATGAAATTCTAGGTGTCCTAGTAAAGTTTGAGGATCAACAGATAGATAGATGGAGAGATATAGAAGAAAATGAAAAATGGTATTTTTTTTTAATTTGACACTATTTCTTCTGGTTACTCTTGTTAAAAGTTAATCAAAAATTTTACAGTTACCACTATGCTCAACTGTAGTTACTTCCATTGATAATCTTCATAGATTGATATGTTGGATATAGGCCCCAAGTCTGTTTGGATACCTAAGGGTTTTAAAAAATATCTCTGGCTACCAATGCTATCTAAATGAGTACAGTGCTATAGAAAATTTTGTCACAAATTTATCTATAAATGACATCTCTTGGTTTACCTCATGATTGGGAACTAGTCAATCAGGATGGGGCTATTGCTCATTTCACTGGTAGGTCCTCTCAATGGGATAACTACTTTGGGGGTTTTATGGTACTCATCACAATGAGTTTTAGAGATTATGCCTAATTACTTCCTATAGTTATTCAAATGGGTAATCACCCTTATTTGAACCTATAATGGAGATGTGGAAAATAGATATATGCATGAATGGTGTTGGTCTAGAAAAACCTTGTCATAGTTACCACTTCTTATTCTGGTACCATTTTCTAATCACAAGGATTTGTTAAGGCAAAGGTCACACAAAAAATTGGTCCTTGAAAGTGTTCTGATACCAGTTAAAAGGATCCTTCCTAAACAAGTTAGGAAATAATTGCAAATATATAAAATAAACTATTAATATTGTCAATATATTGACTGAAACAAACATAATTGAATTAAATTAACATACTCATAGAATCATTAGCCTCTTCAAGGGGGTAACCTCCTTTGAGTAAGCTCAATTTAATATAATTCATGGATGGATTCATACTAGACTAATGTCTTGTTTATTGTAATCTATCACTAGAAAACTACTACTCCCCTTGAATGTGGGATTATTTTACTATTACTATTACATTCTATTATTATATCTATTATAATGATCTTGAAGGATGTCTGACAAAGCATATGTGTCCATAGCCTTTTATAAATTAAATAAACTAAAAAAATATGGTTAGGATGAAGGATCCTAACACCTTTCCAATGGTTTACATCACACTATCAACCCCATTGACCCTATACTCTAATTGATAAAACACATTTAGGGTTTAGGTCAGCCTAAGACCTAATTTATTTTTATCAATAGCAATATAGAGTTGATTGGGCCAACCCTGTTGCTAAACATTCAAAAAGTTTTAGGGTGAAATTCAACTATATATACACATTCATTTCATCATTTATTAGAAATACAACAAGAGTTAATTGTTCATTTATACTTATTTATAATCTTCTCTTATACCATTCTACTTGAGGAGTTATAGCTTAGGGTCTACACTTGGATAAGAATTTTGTCTTATGAAAAATCTTGGATGCTTTATATTTTCTTAGTGATCCTTACAAACTAAAACATATTTAGAAACACCTTTAGCCAAGGGAGAGATTGAGTCTCGATGTATTTGTCTTTAAGGTAAGTCTCTCTAACTTTACTCCTTTATTTTTAGTAGATAGAAGTAGCATAAGTAATAACTTTTAATTATATTTCTCTCTCCATACATTTGGGTTTTACCTATACATATCTTAATTAGGATTATCTTATGCATGTTTAATTTTATGTTTACTAACCCCTATTTTATGCCACAAGCTTTAGTGAGCACTAGATTAAGCTTTTTCTTTACTTGCACATAATTTTATAAAATATGAAAACATAGGACCTAGCTCATTTTATTACATAATTTTACTTAATTGGAAGTTATGAAACCATCCCTAGTGATTCTGTTATGGTAAGATATCCCTTGGTTTGGTCTTTCATATCCATCTTGGTCATAACCCCAAATATCTAATGTATTAGCAATTAGAAGTGTAAGTAAGATTTATCTTCTCTAAGCTAGGATTGATTGATAGATCAGTCGCATTTCCATTTGTATATAGAGATAACTACATTGGGATTGATCTCTCCTTTAAGTATTTATATATATGCAACTATCATCATAGTAGGGTGTTGAGGATTCTAGCCTACCCTAATAACAAACACACTTTTCATCTCATACCAACCAAATTTCATAGTTACAAGGAGGATTAGGGTTTGATTACTAAATCAATCATTATAAGGAAAAATACAAGGTTTTAGGACTTGTGCATGTAGGAAAAAACCTCATATATCTAGGCATTTTTACACCTACAAGCTTGGGATGGTTCAACATAGAGGACACTACTACCAATATAAGTACACTACCAATAATTTCTTAATAATGACACTACTTTACAATTATGGTGATACTGTCTACGAGGGGTTCTGACACCAAGTTCTATTTTACGATACTTAGACTATATTTCACCTCAATTTACAACACCTATATCATCTATCTCAATTGTTTTCTAGCTAAGTTCTTATTTTCACTATTTATTGTTATTTTAAAAAAAGTCAAAGCTAGTTGATTTTGTAATAAATTAGTGGTTTTATATATTACATATCATTTCCCTTGTTTAGACTACTAGGATCTTTAACAAAACTAGGATTTACACTAGTTAATTCCTAAAAGTTTCAAATAATAAGCATATTTGTGAGAAATAATGATGCATAATTGAATGATCCTCTATTTATAATGCAGTTGAGGGGGTATTTATAACCAAAGATTGACCCTAAACCTTCCCAAGAATTTTAATGACAAGGTTATTTGGGTTAAATATTTTTGGTAGGAAATAGAGATATTAGCTTTCAAACTATTATGCAATGTGGACTAGATTCCAAACAAGGTCGACCAAGTTGATGTAACAAAAAAAATGGTTAAAAGGGATTTTTTATTAAGTAGAGGTTATTTTGGATGATGAATTACTTAGGGGAGTGTGTAATTTGGTTTTTATTTCTTTAGGAATTGGATAAGAGTATGTTGTATTGGTTTTAGGTAATGGTATAGGGGCTAACAATGATATGAAGCACCAAAGGTCTACCAACCCCTTTTCCACTACAACCTTTAAGGTATGCACTTTGACAGATTGAGATTCAGTGGGTTCCTAAAAGAAATAAAGCATCATTAACTAAAAAAGTTTATATATATATATATATATATATATATATATATATATATATATATATATATATATATATATATATATATATATATATATATCCTACACTCAAATCTCATCATGTGTCACACATATGTAACATGTGATGGTGCTTCAAGAAAGAACACTACAACACACAACACTGAGTTAAATAATTTTCAACACAAAACATAAATATAAATGAAAGTAAAGTTTTTTACTCTATTTTTTCACTTTTCTTAATTTGATAAAAAAAGAGATAAAACTATCAAAAAAGGTGTGTAGAAAAACCTATTAGAAATGTGCGCATTGAATCCAAACTTGAAGTGAGAACTCCTATTTGGCTAGGAAGGGATAACCTTAGATAATAAATCACTACCATAAAACATGCTTGTTAGATAAAGTAGTTGGGTGGATTGCCTAGCATGAGCTATATCCTAGAAGTATGAGCTCCCTAGGAGGATGTCAATCCACCTACTTTAAACACTTAAATTGGAAATAATAAAAGAATGAACTTTCATTAAATAACATTAAAACTAAAATAAATACAAGAAAGATAGATGTTTTACTTTTAAAAAAAGACTAAAATAAAGTAATAGTTTGATTAATACTAATGTTGAAATTGGTCAAGTTGAAGATTGTGGTCTTGGTTTGGTAATGTGATAAGTGATTGAGAAAAGGTGGTTTGATTGGTTGATTGGTAAATGGTTGAGATGGTAAAAGGTAAAGGGGTGAATGATTGAGAAGGTGAGAAGATAAGTAGTCAAGATGGAAAAAATGTAAGGGGATAAAGAGGGTAAAGATGGTAAAGGTGTAAATGGGTAAATATTGTAAAGATGGCAAAGGGAGTAAATAGATTAAGATGACAAAGCTAAAAGAGGTAAAGGTTAAGGTAATGAAAAGGAAAGACCAAGGGAATAATTTAAATAAAAAATAAACAAAATTACCTTGGAGATTTTTTGTTATTGATATTGTTGATGATGTTGTTGATGATGTTAAAGATGGAATCTTGTAGTAATTCCAATAGAGCTTTGTTGCTTTGAATTTTTTCTCCAAGATGATGACCTCATTCATAAGTGGATGACCTTCAAGATGAAATGCTCTAACCAAAAACCAACTTAACCCATGGGTGAAGGGGGAAGGTCATATTTATAGCATTTGATGTTAAGAAACATGCCAAAATAAGGGAATAGTGAAATATGGCCCCATTTTCCAAGTGGGCTCATAAATGAGTCATGGGATAAGGGTGGTGGGATTCCCACTTCACAAAGTGTGTCTTCCACTTTTATAATGTGCCTTTCACTTTGATAATGTGTCCAAAAATGGGTGAGATAATACCCATGGGCCCAAATGAGTCTAAAATACTTTCTACCACCCACTTTTGTCTTTTACCCATGAATAGATAAGTGGTCATGAAGGACAAAGATGGTGTAATTCCTGCTTCATAAGTGTGTCTCCCACTTTGTAATTATGTCCAAAATAAGTGGATATCATACCCATGTGTCTATATGGGTCCAAAATACCTTCCATCACCCATTTTTGTCTTTTCCCAAAACACTAACAAGTAGAAACACCACTTTGAAGGACATTTTTATGCATGGAGACTGGCCCCCTGAGGATAAATTTACCACACTTTGAAGGGGGCCTTATAATGCTTAATGATGTCATTAGGCACTTTGGATGAGGGTCCCAAGTGGGGTATGATGTCCCACTTCAAACCACCTCACTTTCAAGCTATGTCAATTACCATATCACCATTGAGTCACCTTGCCACATCACATGCTATATCACTTGCCATGTCACCATGAATAGTGATAGTGGGTCCCATAGTGAATAGTGTTTTCAAATAGTAATTTTAAATAGTATTTTTCAAATAGTTCTATGTGAATAGTGATAGGAGAATAGTGAATTATGTAGGTTAAGAGGCATTAGGTTAAGGGTTAATAAGTATTAGGTGGTCTTTAAGGGGTCTTAAGGAATTCAAACATCTAAACTATCTTATGTACAATTTTTTAGTGTCTATATTTTACCCCTTTTTGTTATGCAACTTTGAGTTAACAAGATACAAAACAAAAATGAATCACTTGGTTGAAGGTCAAGATGCCCTAATTATGGGAGGAGGTGATCCCCCTCAAACCAAGAGGTGATGAGGAGAAGTAGAATTAGGTGCAGGTTTATAAGGAGTTGATGGTGAGTCATTAGGTGGTAACAAAAAGGGGTGGGTAGTTGAAACATAAATATGTGCACAAAATACTATTAAGTGTAATAGCCAATATCACACACAAACTAAAGTTACCAATGCTGGTAAAAATAACTATCCAATCTAAGAGATAAGTGACCAATGTGCCATGTAACTGTAATTATAGCTAGGTACACCTATTAGTCTCTTAGGCAAAGGTTGGTGTTTTTATTGGTATCTGAGGTAGGAAGTGTTCCCTTGAAAAACACAAATTATCTACTTGGGCATTAGGTGGTGTAAATATAAATGGTCAACATGATAAAGTTGGTTAGTGTGGTCAAAAAGAACAAAGCAAGATCATTGCAAAATATGAAAAATAATTTGAGTAAAAAGTGGCCAACATTGAGGTGGACATGGGCTAATGATCAGATAGTCAAAAAGAGTGGTTAGCAAGGGTTTAGGTATGGGGTGGACAAGGTGACTCCATATGAACTAAGCAAGTGGGTGCTACCTACATAGTTTCATGGATGTGATATCCAACAAAAACATTAGGCCAAATGTATTTTTTTTTATGACTAGTTAATGGTATTCAAATGGGTTGCCCCAATTTGATGTACCACATAATTGAGGTTAGGTTAAAGGTCTATATAGAAAGGAAATATCCAAAGGGTAGAGAAGGTGAAGATAAGGGTAGAAGAAAGGTTTGGAACTAAAGCATAAATAGGTGCATAAAGTGCAATAAAAATAGTGATAGCCAAGATCACATAAAGATAAGGTTACCATGATTGATAAAAATAAAGGGCAATACTAAGGGGTAAGTGACCAATGTATTACGTGATCACAATTATAGTTAGATACACCTATTGGTATTCAAGATAGGGTCAGTGTTGTTGTGGGTATTGAAATTTGAAAGTGCTCCCATGGAAAACACAAGTGGGTCAAGTAAGTGCAAGGTGGTGCAAATTCAAAATGGTTAACATGGTAATGTTATCATTGTGGTCAAGAGACCAAGAAAAATTTGTTGTAAAACATGCACAAGTAGGGATGAAAGGGACCAATGGAAAGGTGATGAGGTATCTAAGGTGGGTGTTTATTGTAGATTTCTCACAAAATAGTGAGAGCATAGGGAAAGGTGATTACATAATGATGAGGGCATAGGGAAAGGTGCTCAAAAAATGGTGAGGGTAATGACTAGTGAATAGTCACCATAATGATCCCACACTCATTAGGAAGATAAAGCATAGGTTGGTAGGGTGGGATAAATAAGGGTTTAACACAATGTTAAATACTACAAAATGTCCATCAATGGGGCTAAGCCAAAGAAGAGGTGCCTTCATGAGGAGGTTACATCTTTCAAAATTATGTGAGGGTATAAGCACAATGATGGCATCTATCACTATGTGATGAGTTTTAGAAGAAGGGCATCTATTAAGATCTACATAGTCTCATAGGTAAAAATTCATCATCACTATGAGCCAAGTTTTAAGGGTATTAGTGAAGTTATAACCTACAAACAATTTCTTTAATGGCTAAGTAGATTCTACAAGGTAAAAAATCAATAGTGTGGTGAGTGATAGAGGATGGATTGTGCCTTACTTAAGAGTTTCATAGCTAGTATGGGAAAAAATTATCCTTTATGTTATTACCTCAAAACTAATGACTTTGGGTTCTACTCAGAAGAGGTGATACCAATAGGGAGCCACGTGGCCTAGGCTATTGAGTGTATAGCTGGATAAGATAGGGAGGTTTCTACTATGGTAAGTATTTGGAAGCTACCACCACCAATAATAGTGGCAATTTAAAAGGCATGACCATTGTAGTGGCCCATGGCTAGAAGCCAATTTATGTCAATTGGGGTAAAGGTGACAATGACACAAAAGACTACCAGGGCCACAAGATGAAAAATCAAGGAAAGGCATAAAATACAAATCAAATTATAAGGGAAACAAGAAGACATCATGATGACACATAATGATGTTATCAAAATGACCAATTGGATCAAGGGCTACATGTCCACATGAAAAGGTAAGTAGACATGACCATTTCAAGGGGGAAATAATCATGTCAATGAAGAAGAATGGTCAGGTATTCTATTTAAAGAATCATGCCAAATATGAATGTCTATTATTAAGTTATTTGGTTTTGTAGGTTATAGATGGTGTAGAGAACTACAGAAGGTTGAAGATGGTGAACAATGGGAACAATGGTAGAGATAATTAGCAACCCCTATGACCTAAAATAATTAATATGGTGAATGTGTATATCTAATAAATACTATAACATGTAATGGTGACAATGAAAGTACTATTCACCAATAGAAATAGGAAAGGCACCCATGTCCTAAGCTTGAGCCTAAACTCCTACCTCCTCAATAGCAAAGAAGTTGAGAATTTCACTGCACAAGATGGAGTGCTATAGAATATGACCTTTGACCTATCCATGGAGGGGACCTTCACTGTCTAAGGGGATATGTATTAAGGTAATAATAGGTGGCACCTATGCATGTAGAATAACTAGAGCATAGGGATGTAATGGTTATGATGATCGAGTAGGGTGAAAGACCCAGAGTGAAATATGATTCTTGCCCTATTGGGAGGAATTTGAAAGAGGAGAATAGAGTACACCCTTTAGTGGCTACTAAGATAGCGAATGTTACTAATGTTAGTTCAGGGAGAAATCAAATAGAAGGATGGTTAAACACAAATCCAGAGTCACTAGATAATCAACCCAATGCTTAGGTTGGAAAATAATGTATGTATGTGCCTTAAGTGAGGTGTATACAATCTGATGACTGTGTATATGTCATGTAACTCCTCACACCCTAAATAAAATATTTCATAGTTTGATGTTAATATTCTTATGGTTATGTGGATAGTCATGATTATGTTTGTTGTAATCTTAATTAATGTAAATCATACAAGTAAGGTAATGAACAAAACTAGATGGTAAAGTGAAGAATATAATCAAGAGACAAATGTCGTAATGAAAATATCAATGAATCACATTAGGATAAGAAGAGGGCACAATGTTTCTTTGATAAGGACTAAAAATAGACCCAAAGTGAGATTGGCTTGATGAACATAATCCCTATGAATGTGGCATATGAACATGATTTGAAGGATAAAAAAGGTGTTTTGATCACACTGTGTCAAGTAAGCTCAAAATGTGTAGAGGTTTTAAAGGGGAAATAGGTGAAAGGTCAAGTTAAAGGAGTACTTGGAGAGAGACAAAAGGAAGACCCATTATCAATAGACAAATACATTGAAGGAAGAAATGGATGCACTTTAATCAGTGAACCTAACAAGATTTCATGCATTAAAGCAAGAAAGAGGAGGAAATGAGGAAATAGTCATGGATATGTAGGGTCAAGCAATATAAACTAGTGAATGCACTGTAATGAGCAAGAAGCTGGAGGTGGAATGGGATAAAATAAATGAGCTCCAACAAGGGATGATGTAAAGGTAGACTATGAGATGGATGAAGTAAGAGTGATAGGACAATGAGGTCATAGTTAAATATGAAGTTGAATAAGGATAGAATAATCCAAACATGGATATGGAGGGAAAAAGATCCTAAATAACAAGGAATGTCATCAAGAAGGATGAGAAAAATGAAATAAAATAGAGATATGAGAAGAAAAAGAAATGGTAGAAGATGGAGGTGTGAGAAGTGACATATTGGAGAATTGAAAAGGATGGGGAGAGAAGTATAACCATCATGAAAGGGAAGGGGAGGATTAGGAATATGGGAGGCCATGAAATAATTAAAAGAGGTCTAAAAGAGACCAAAGAGAAAATAGTTTGGTGATGAGAATGAAAAACAAGGAAACACATAGAAGACAAGGAAACATGAGGAGAAAACATCAAAATAAGGAGATAAAAGGGATGACAAGAAAGTGAATAACTAGGTGGTAACTATGATCTAGGAATTTGACTCAAGAGAGGATGGTTAATATGGTGTTAGTTCCAAAATGAAAAAAAGATGTAATAAACACACTAATATCATAACATCTCTAGGCCTAGACACTAGGGAGAACTTAGTTAACAATCATGAATGAAACACATAACTAAAATTCAAAATAAAACTCTTTTACCTTCCTTAGATGCTCCAAAATGCTTGTTGTGGTGGCTTTCTTGACTTCTACTCATGAAGTCCTTGGCAATGGAAGCTTGACAACCTCCATCTCTCCTTGGAACCTTTGGCTTGTGGCTTGGCTTGGCTTGGAATAAATTTTTCATGGTAACACTAATTTTATGAAGCTTTTGGAACCAATCCTAAATTATAACTTTGCACAAATTAATCTTAGAAATGATGTTATGAGGCCCCTTATTTATAGATTTTTGGATTTGGTTAGAATCAACTTGAGCCATCCATCTCAAGATTGATATGTGTGGTTGAGGATTAATTTAATTGTTAGAATTAAGTTTGTAATTATCCTCATCATGAAATTAGAAGAAGGGGAAATTAAGATGCATGGAGGACATCATGGAAGGCATTGATGAAGTATGGGAGGCATGAATCCTAATATTTTTGGCATTTATGGCCTAGGGATGTCTTTCCAATAAATGAGGTCATTTGATGATGAAAATATTAAATATTCATTTCTAAAAACAAGTATTCAACAAGTTTCCATGGATTTATTAATTAGGCATTGATTTGGGTTAATGAACTCTTAAGCATGATTCAAAACTTTATGCACAAATTATGCAAATTGATCAGAATGTCTTGTTATTGGTCTAAAATTTGACTGGATTAGAATTGCAAAGTAATGTAAAATGCATTAGATGCGTATTCCCATTTAGGATGTTACCAACAACAAATAACAAAGGCATAAGTCATGTGAAAAATATTTGATAGGGAAGAGCAATCTAGAGCACCCAAGTGAAAATTTGGCATTTTGACTTAGAATAAACTGATTAAAGTTAGTTGGCCCATAAATTACATTACCCCATTTAGAGATACCCTAGCCAAAATTGACACTTGAATATGTCAATTTCACATCATTTTGTGTGTTTTAGTGTTTTTAGGCCAAATTATGCATTTTAGGTGGAAACTACCTAGAAGCCTAATTGGACGTTATCAGTGGCTAGATTTAGGTGTCTATAGTTTGCCCCTATTTGGGAAGATGTTTCAAATCATAAGAAAATAAATGTATTCTCGAAGAATGAGAAATGTCTTGTACACCAAAAATAAGATGATGGTTGATTAACAAAGCTTCAAACGGTTTTTGGGAAGCCTATGATGATCCTCCCTCGAGGGAGTGAACATCACATTTGTTGATGGACAGTCCCTTGAAAAGAAACAAGAAGAAACGTGGAATTAACCTATGGTTAAGATTAATCCAAATGAGAAAATGCTTGTAGGCCTTGATGTAAAAAAGATGTTGATTTACCCAAAGGTAGTTATAATAAGGAATAAAAGTCAAAATAATGATTTGCCCATAGGTGATTATAATTATTAAGTAGACCTGGATTGGTTAAAGATGATTATGCCCTAGTTAGGGTTGATTAGTAACCATAACTCAAATATATAACCTGTAATATAGATTAAATATGAGCAAGCATAAAATGATGAAAGAGATGGATAGAGGAATGAGATTGTTCAATAGAATGATTTAGTTTTACCTGTCAATGAGGATATGCTCATCTTGACTAGCAATGATACAACTAGAATGGTCAAATGAGTTAATTTGATCAAGGGTGGGATGGGAGGATATGCCAAGGTGCCAAGCAAAAACTTCTACAGATCCATTGATTTTAGACCTTTTTGAAGCTAATTTTTATTGTAGCATGTGATGTTAGGCCTCATGATAGAACACCATGAATATTTAGCCAAAATATGCATAAGGAATGACTCTCAATCCAATAAACACTCAAAAATAATACACCAATGATAAAAACCATGATGATAATGTTGACATGTGAATATGGATAAAATCAAGAATAATGTGCTTGAGAATCACCCAATGAACACATATAGATTGAGTCAAGGCAACAGTGCTGAAAGCAAACAAATAGGAAAGCAAATAAACAGCCTAAAATAAATAAACAAATAGAAAGCCTAAAAATAAAAAAAAGCATCCTAAAAATGACTTTGCCCTAGTAAGGTGAATCAAGGATAACTGAAAAGGCTTAGACAAGATAAGTATTTTTTGATTTTTGAAATGTTCTGAATATTTTTAGAATTTTGAGGTATCTTAACTCGTTAGTGAATGACAAGATACCTGCTCATAAAACAACGAGAGCGTTTGGCTTAGGTTGCTCACAAAATAGTGAGAGTGTATGGAAAGGGGGATTGAGGTGACCTCAACATGAATTGATCATGACCCATATAGTCCTAAAATGACTTCCAGTCATAGTAATTCTATCCACACAAAAATTGGAGAAAAACCAACTAGGTCCCAACAAGTTCTCAAATCTGACAAATGGCCAGTCAAATGAAAATAGTAATGGCAAGGTGATGCAGTAATGCATGGTAAACAAGTGTTTCCCCTAGTTTTCATATAGGAATTTATAACCAATATATAATAGTATAGGTCAATGATACTAATTTGCCCATAGGTAGTTATAATTAGTAGCAAAATTGGTGAGACACTAATTTGCCCATAGGCGGTTATAATCAAGCTCACATAAACAAATGTGGATAGGATGAAAGATATCTTGCTAGATCAAATATCACACTACTTTCATTGATTGTCATTATAAATATGTATTAGATTTATTATTGAAACTTGATTAGAATCCCCCCATAAAAGGTGTAGGAAGAACCAAATGAGCTAAGATCAAAAATAGGGTTGGATAGGATGACTAAAAATAATCTTTGGTCTAGATAGGAATGGAATGATAGGATGATATGGTCTTGTTAAGGATAATTATGGTTTATATAGATTGGATAAAATGGTAAGAGGGTTTCCCCCAAGTGGTGGAGTGAATGGCAAGAATATTTGACAATGGAAAATGGATATGTAACAATGGCAATGGCATGATACATGTTTTTGGCCTAGGTGTGATTTTTGATTTTATTATTCTTGATGATGGGGAGATGCATGTCCTAATCAACAAATGATACAAATAGAATACTCAATCATGTTAATTTCTATCCCACACCTCATCTAAATTTTTGCTCTGTCAAGAATTGCCTATAGATTTGGTTTCCAAGAATGCTTTTGTGATCTTCCTTGATCATTGATTCTGATTCCTTCAAGTGTTGAGACAAGATATCTTTAGAGACTCTACAAAGTAAAGTGTGGTTGTGGATGGTAAAAAAGGAAAAACAATGGATGGTAGATTTGATTTTAAAATGGAATGGAAAATAATAATGGAATGGGTAATGGTGGGGAAACAAATGAAGATCAAGACTTTCAGTCACACGTAATGTTGCTAATGTTAGATTCAACATATTTTTGGTTGTGGTAGGGTTGAAGAATTATTTTCTCAATAGGACCACCATATTTTTCTATTGTTTGATCTGGAGAGTAGTTACCATCTAATTAGGCTATAGATTAAAAGCTATTTTGATTTGATCTTTGATTTTATCTTCATCTAATAGTGAAGAACTTTTATGGTCAGCTATTAGTGCCTTAATGAGGTTTCACCAATGAAGTTGTCTTGATTATATTGTAGTACCTACAAGAAGGTTTCACTAAGGAATGTGTACTTTTTAATTTGATTATATTCGAGTGATTTTGAAAAAGTTTCACTAAAAGATGTTGATTTCTGACTTGGATTGTCTCTTAGTGCCTTTGAAAGGGTTTCACTAAGAGAGTGTTCTTATGCTACATGAATGTTGTCTAAGCCTCTTTGCTCTTCTTTAAATGTTATGTCACCATGGATGTAGTTTAATAAAGTTTGATTTTGTTGATCCCAATCAACACTTGTGGGAGATGGAATGTCAATAATATGGCTATTTTGGTTGATGTTAATGGCTTGTGGAATGGTAATGAAATGGGGAGAGGATGCAGAATCCTTATAGAATATACTAGGAGAACTTGTGTTGATGTTAAATTACTCATCCTCAAAAATCATAAAAGGATCAAAAATGTATTCAAATTGATTTATGAGGCATGTATAACCAACATTGTAACAATCATGAACATATTATTCTTCTAAATCTGATTCTAACTCAAGGGACTCTAAATATAATGTCAAAACTAATGTTGATTCTAATTCTAATGCTAAATCTGATATCAGTTCAAGAATATAACCTAAATCTAACTTTTATTCTTTATTTTATGGGTACTCTATTATAATGATGTCTTGTTGAAGATTTGGTTTTGGACAAGTGATAGCTTGTGATAAAATAATGGGCTCCACAAAAGCTATTTTTGTCAAAGTGAAACTCCTCTAGGATAGGAAATAGGTTAAGAGACAACTCCTCAAAGACTAGCTTGTTAATAAGAGGCTCTTGAAAAATAAGTACATGGTCAAGGTAATGATTTTCCCAAAGGTGGTTATAATCATTAAGAAGTGACTTGACAAAGAATGACTCATAAGTGTGAGATTTATTGACAACTAGTATATGATCAATAGGTGATTCATCATAGGTTGACTTATTACAAATGGTTGGTTCAACAAAAACATCCTAGATTGGTTGGTTATCTTGGCCTTGGTTTTAAATGAGTTGGAAAATACCAATTTTGAACACAGCTTAGTCTTCAAAGGATTGGGAGGGTTGAGATTTGGATGAGATTGGTATTGGATGAGGAATGACTTATAGTTCGATAATGGTAGGGCCTTGGGGTAAATGATTGCTTGCATGAGCCAAAGAATAAAGTCCTAAGATGGTAATGATAAGGCATTGTGGATCATGATTGCTCACATAAGCCAAAAGACTAGGTCTAGGACTATAATGTTATTCCTTGTATATTGTAAAGCTTGATGGCTCACATAATCCAAAGGAGGGTTAGGAGTATTCAATTATTGAATTAAAAAAGGACATTGTGAAACTTGATTGCTTGCATAAGCAAAAGCATCCAAGTCTTCCTCATAAACCATATCATCCCAATTTTGAGTTAGATCATAAGCTGGTTCTTAACTATGTTCTATGTACTAATATTTGAAAAGAGGGTATGGATTCGTATCCCAAACAACATTATCTATAGTTGGGCCTTCAAATTTCTCTTCATAATTTGCTTTGTGACTTTGTTCCCATGAATGATTAATATGAGGTAGATATAAATCTATCTTAAAAACCATATTAGCATCATTGGGGTCTTGAAAAAAGCCATCAAAGTCATTTTGAGTAGCCATTATATCATAAGTCAGATTGTAAGTGACTCCACCATAAGTGTAGCGAGATATATCCACGTAAATGATGAAAGTTTTGAAACAAAAAGGCTTAGAGTTCTACAAACTCTAAAAACTATGTCCAAAAGATAAATGGTTTGATCTTGGTCTAACTTGGATAAAAGGTGGAGTTGTATCTCTTAATGTTGTTTAAAAGTGGAGATGTATCTCCAAAATGATTTATTCTAAGACTTGACATAAAATATCCTAACGTTAAATGTCATACGCACAAAAGGTCAAGTGTCTGAATAAAAACCAACATGTCAAAGGTCTAGGTAAAGGTGTTCCAAACAAGGTATAAACTAGGAAAGGGAAAATTTGAATTACTAGGTCTTTTATCTAAACACGGAGTCAAAAGATATGCTAAGAAAATAGGCATATACTAGGACTTTTGTCTAAACGATGTCAAAAGCTAGAATTGAAACAAAGGCTAATGTGATTTGATTTAATCTAACAAGTTTGAAAATAGCTTTGACATAGACCAAGCACATGGAATCAAATATAAACATGATCAATTGGCATAAGGCATAAGACAAAAGGCTCTTTGAAAAAGGATGTGTTCTCCCAAATAAATGCTCAAATAATGATGAAGATATGCATTAAACAAACAAAACATCAATAGTTTTTAATTTTAGGTAATCGATTAACTAAAGTTATGCAACCCAAAAGAGAAATATCTATGTATCATCCCCATGAATTGAGGCTCAAAAATAAATCAATCAATTTTTGGATCCAAACTTGACAAGACTAATTAAAAAACTCAACATTGAAAACTAGGATTTGACTAAACAGGCTAGACAAGATTGGATAACATGACAACACAAAACAAAGGTCCAAATGGTATATACAAAATGGTATGAAACAAATGGTTTTGACACAATGGTAAACAAGTATTGAAATAAATTGATCAGTCTAAAGGCATAAGCATATTCGAATGATGTGATAAATTCTATGTTTTAAAAGACTTAAAAGGATCAAAAGGTTTGACATGATTTGGACAGCATAACACTACCCTTCACAACTCAAATACATTATTTTGACATGGATTATAAATAAACAAATTATTTTTACTCCCAAAACATACCAAGCAAAAATGACCAAAATACACTAAGTATAATCATCCAAATTCTAGCAAGGTTATGGCAAACTGGGGTTAATTAGACTAGCAAGGTTTTGATCATTCTATGGGAATCAATTGCACAATGACTTTCATGTCAAATGATGAAAAAGATAAGCATGAAAATTGGGTGACCATGACACTAGATATTTGTAAAAATGTCTATAATTTTTTACAACCACTACATCATGTTGTTTTCTTAGTGTAGTGCAATGTCCAAATGCATATACGTCCCATGTGTAACTCCAAAATAGTCAAATGAAGTCAATGTTAGGAGGTGAAACCCTAGGTCAAATCTTCCCTAAATAACTCATGGGAGGTAATGATGTCCCCTTGCAAGCCAAGTTTTCATGAAATAAAATAATAATAGAAAGACTTTAGGGTCATTTTCAAGATCACCCAAACTTTGACATGTTCTTGTGGAGTGCTTTAGATGACTTTCTTTCTAAGCCTTGGACTTTTTTATTTGCAATAAGAATGGCACTTTTGATTCTAAGGGTTCCCTAAACTGGACAAATGAAAGAGAATACATGCAACATTCCTCTTTTTCCCAAACAAAATCTAATTAAATAACTATTGCAAAGAAAAATTGATAAGTGTGTTCAATTTTAAACCCAAAATGAAAGATTTGGTGGTGTTCATTTGACCCCATAGTCTTAGTTGTAACTTTGAAAGCTAATGATAAAAACACTTATTTAATCACCTTAAATGTTATTTTAAGCATCAAAATAATGTTCCTAATTCATTTTAAAATCATTCAAAAGGTGGTCTAAAACATGATTCATCAAATTTAAAATCCATTGGTTACCTGTCTACCCTTAAGGCATCACCCCAAAAGCAAATATGTTAGATTAAAAACATTTTAAATAGATTTTATAAATTTTGTAAAAAGTATATGAAACTTGAATCTAAAATAATTTCAAATTCTAAAAATTTATGAGAAAACATGTGGTTTAAAAAAAAAAATCTAAAATAGAGTCTGTATGACCCCAAACCAAGGATTTTAAAATAGCTTTTGGGTTTGTGTTTTTAAGAAAACACAGTGACCAACATCAGTTATATACCACCAACTTTAGTTACATCCAACCAATATCTAACCAATGTTGATTATGCTAGCTGACATCAGTTAATCTATGTAATTGATGTTATTATTTTCTTCCGACATTAGTTACTGTATAAAACTATGGCAATAGATAATGGTAAAATAAAGTTAGAAAATAAATTTGAAAGAGTTTTTAAGGTCCAAATAGATATTTTAGAGCTGGAAAATGATCTCCTTTACATGTGAGATGCATCTTGTCCCACTAGGCATGCCATTATGTGATGTAGGAATTTGACTCAAGAGAGGATGGTTAGTATGGTATTAGTTTTAAAATGAAAACAAGATGAAATAAACAGACTAATAACATAAAATCTCTAGGTCTAGATAATATGGAGAGCTTATTTAACAATTATGAATGAAACACACACTAAAATGTAAAAGAAAACTCTTTTACCTTCTTTGGATTCTCCAAAATGTTTTTTGTGGTGGCTTGCTCAACTTGTGCTCATGAAGTCCTTGGTAATGGAAGCTTGATAACCTCCATCTCTCCTTGGCAACTTTGGCTTGTGGCTTGGCTTGGCTTGGAATAAATTTGGCATGAAAATACTAATTTCATGAATCTTTTGGAACCAATCTTGCATTATAACTTTTCACAAATTAATCTTAGAAATCATGTTGTGAGGCCTCTTATTTATAGATTTTTGGATTTGACTAGAATCAACCTGAACCGTCCATCTTAACATTGAGATGTGTGGTTGAGGATTAATTCAATTTTTTGAATTAAGTTTTTAATTATCCTCATCATGGCATTGGAAGAAGGGGAAATTAATAATCATGGAGGGCATCATGGAAGGCATTGATGAGGCATGGGAGGCATGAATCTTGATATTTATGGCATTTATGGCCTAGGGATGTCTTCCCAAGAAAAGAGGTCATTTGATGATGCAGATATTCAATATTCATTTCTAAAAACAATTATTCAACAAGTTTTCATGGATTTATTAATTAGGCCTTGATTTGGGTTAATTAACTCTTAAGAATGATTAATCACTTTGTACACAAATTACTCAAATTGATCAAAATGTCTTGTTATTGGTCCACATTTTGATTGGATTGGAATTAGAAAGAAATGTTAGATATGTTGGATGCATATTCCCATTTAGGATGTTTCTAACAAAAAATAATAATGGAACAAGTCTTGTGAAAAAGATTTGATAGGGAAGAGCAATCCAGAGCACCCAAGTGCAAATTTGGCATTTTGACTCAAAATGAACTGATCAAAGTTAGTTGGCCCATAAATTGCATTACCCCATTTAGATATACCCTAGCCAAAATCAACACTTGAATATGTCAATTTCATATCATTTTGTGTGTTTTAGTGTTTTTAGGCCAAATTATGCATTTTAAATGGAAACTTGCTATAAGCCTGACTGGAGGTTATCAGTGGCTAGATTTAAGTGTCTATAGTAACATGACCAAGAAAGAATGTATGATTATAGGCAAGGAGAGGAATAATTAAATATATCATATGGTGGTATTTGAGATGATAATGGGATAAAAAATGGGAAAGGGATTAGGAAAAATGAGGGAGAGCAAAGGATGGGTGGATAAAAAAGTGAATAGATAAGGTAGGTGTCAATCCATTTATTAGAAGGGATTGATAATATGAATGGGTAATTAAAAGATATTGACAAAATAAAAAAATGGTGAGGTGGTGAAGAAATAGGGGAGCATAAAGAAAGATAATTGGATGAAAATAAGATATGAAGATCAAGGATGATAATAATAAAAAAGAAGAATTGAAGTAGGGATATAAAGCATGAACACTCACACACATGCAAAATATAAGTGAGTACCAAAATGGAAAGAGGAAATGGGAATGCAAAGTGCAAAAGGCTAGAACAAATAATAATAAAAGGGTAATTATGGAAGGCTTCTCAAAAGATAAAGACCCAGTTAAAATCTAGTTGTGGAGGAAAAAAGAAGAATGGAAAGTGGAAAAGGTGAGAAGAGTGAAAAATTGATAGAGAATAGTGGTACACATAAAGAAAAAGTGGGAGATGGAGAAAAATAATAGAAGAAATATAAAGCATGCAAGATGTATAGGATGATGTGAAATTGGTGAGGAAAAGATAGTATGTAAGAGGGTATGATAGGTTTCCAAGGGTGAGGGGAAATGATGAGGATAGTGCAAGAATACAAAGGGGATAAAGGGAAAGGTTGGTAAGAAGTGGAGAGAGGGATTAAAAAACATGAAAAGTGGGTGGGGGAGTGAGCCATAAATAATTTGTAATAAAAGGTGGTAGTGGCCAACAAAGTGGAGTAGATGGTGGCTTTATGGGAGATAAGAGGGGCCAATGAAGAAGGCTATCAATCTTTGTGTTAAAAGAGATTGACAAGCTAGAAAATTGGTTAAAAGAGATTGACAAGATGAAGGGAGGTAGATGGTGAAAATATAGTTATAAAAGTGGAGGAAGAGATATTAGGTGAGAAGGGTAATTACAATAAATGATGTGACTGAGCTGACCTTAGTAACTAAGTGTTGCCTACATATTCCAAAAAGACCTTAGGCTAATGTAGTTCTCCTAGTAATAGGGGAAAAACAAAGAGGAAGTATTAGATGATGTTATAATACAAGGATTCTAGGAAATATCCAAAGCTTCTTTGATATAGGAACCCTAAGAAAGTAGGTGTTGTTAGCAATGGAAATTAATGAGAAAAAAAGGGGATGATAATTAGTTGTTAGTGGTTGAGCTACCCTTAGAAGTCAAGTAGTACCTACATAGTCCATAGACATCTTGTCAATGTAGTTCAACAAGGGTTGAGTTAGTGGTGTTCAAATTGGTTTCCCTAATTTGCTGGACCACATGGTTTGGTTTAGTTAAAGGTTTGTAGAGGAAAGGTGTGCATCAAAGATAGTTTGAGGTTACAAAGAAAGGTATCTCCAAAAGGTAGTTTGATTGATCATATATAGGTAGTTGATGTTAATGTTGTGTTGATTTTGTTCATGATGTGGATGGATGATAGTGGTAGCACATAATTAAGCTATATGACCATACTAGATGTGGGAAAAGACATGAAAAAACATGATACATAGGTCAAATAGAATACATGACTCAATGATGAGTGCATAAGAGATAAGGTATAATCTCTATTTGTTGACAAGTACAAAACAAAACAAAACCCAATGTTGGATTGGCTTAAGGAACATAAGCCTTTCAAATGCTTCAAATTATCATGTGTTGGTTGATAAAACAAGTTTCTTGATCACATTGTGTCAAGTAAGCTCTAAATCCATTGATTTATAGATAGTAGAAAGGGAAGATGGGTGATAGGTGGTGTGAAGGATAATGAGTAATATGTATGGTAACCTTATGTGGGTTAGTTTTCCCCTTCTATAGGTAACCTAAGAATGATAACAAACAAGTTCATGTCATATGACAAATGTAGACTAATCAATGCAATAAGTCTACATGTGAAAGTTGATTGTGGCTTACACCTTATTATGTAGTTTAAGAGTTGATTATGGCTTTAGATTTTGTTGTGGTAGTGGGTGTTTTAATTTATTGATATATATGGGAAGTTGATCAATGTGGGAAGCTTCTAATAAATTTATCTTCTTGTAACAAAGTTGACTTATCCATCCTTCAAGAGAGTGGTCTAAGTTTATATACTTTTGATAGTTGTCCTTCAAGCGAGTAGTCTACCTTTAGTTTAAACAATTTTTTTTTTGGGGCAGCTATCCTTCAAGAGAGTAGTCTACAATGCTTAAGATATTGACCCAAGTAATATTTTGGTATCCAAATTGTTTTTGTATGTGATGTTTTTAGACATGGACAAGTCTAAATAGGTTTAGAGGCTTACCTTTATGAGGGTAAAACTTTAACATAAGAAGTTTAATGAAAGGTGAAAATGTGTGGTTTTGAGAGACAATGACTATGGGATTCCATCTTGTTAAAGATGAAAAGTATCCATGAGAACCATGCTATGGGTAGATCCATGGTACCCATATTTATGATTAGGCTATGACTATGATAGTTAATTGCATGGTTTTAATTTGTAATCAATTGTCCTAAAAAGGAAAGGAGGAAGATGAGTGAAGGTGAAAATCTTGTAATCAAGGGATGAACTTAAGTTAGATAAACAAGGTGAGCTTGATCCTTTTTTCAATAGAAGAATGGATGTATATGTGAAGCATTGAGAGGATAAATGATAAGCTTTTGATCCATACTTATGGGTTATGATGTAGGCTCCAATCCAATTAAAATCAAACTTGCCTCTTTTTATTTTATCCATGTTGGTTTTATTTTAGGATGAGGTCTCTGATATTGAAGTCTCACACTTTGAGGTATTTATTATAGGCATGCTTGATACACTCTTGATAGACATGAAGATGGTTAAGGGTGGTTAGATGGTGTTCATCAAGTAGCTCAAGTTGATCCAAATGGTGCTCATGATAATCATCCTCAAAGATGAGTTCTTTCAAGGATATGCAAAGAGATGGGATTTTTAATTCAAGAGTTAAGACAACCTCTACTCCAAAGACTAGAGAGAAAGGGGTAGCACCCATAAAGGTTTGAATTCTAGTGTGATAGGCCCATAAAGTGAAGGGTATGTGCAAATGCCAATCCTGACCCAAAGTACCAACTAATTTGGTTAGCATTTTGTTGAGTATTTTTTTAAAGGCTTCCACCTATGCATTTACTTATAGATAGTAAGGTGAGGAAAAATTAGGTCAATATCTAATGCATCACATAGACCCTAAACTTGCTTGTTCTTAAAATATTTTCCATTGTTGATGATAATTTTATGAGGAACACTGAATTGGTAGATCATATGATGGTTGATAAATTTGACAATATTCTCTACTTTGGTTGAGACTAGAGGGATAGCCTCTACCCACTTGGTGAAATATTTAGTGGCTATGATGATGGAGCTATGCCACTATGAATAATGAGGGTTGATCTCACCAATAAGATCTAGGCCCCATTATGAGAAAGGCCAAATGCCCTTAGATACTTAGAGGCCATTGGATGGAATGTGATGTAAGTTAGCATGCTTTTGACATTTAACACACTTTTTTTCATAATCACAATAGTCCTGGTTGAGCATGGGCCAATAGTATCCAAGGTGAAGGATATGTTTATTGATGGCTAAACTGCTAAAGTGTCCCCCATGGATCCCATTATGTGTTTCTTTGACAGCATGGGAAGCTTCATGGTTGTGTAGGCAATGAGTAAGGAGGCCATCAAAACCATGTTTGTAACGGATTTCCCCTAGTATGGTGTAACAAGAGGTACTTTAAATAAAGGCTCTTCAGACATTCTTAGAGAGGTTAGGAGGAATGATGCCAAGGTTGAGGTAATTAAAAGTTTGGTCATACCAAATATCAAATGGGGATTATTTCACGCTAAAAATGGTAGGGAGGTTGGATTTGTTATAAGAGGGTGTGGTAAAATTATGAATGGTGACAAAATTTTTGTAATTGGAAGGTTGACAAAGGATCTAAGAAGCAAGGCAAGCTATTATATCCACAAATTTATTGGTAGATCATGGAACAGATTGGACTAGGTAACATTCAAATGATGTTAAGATTTTATCAACTAAAAGTTTGTATTTTTGTAAGACATAATTCTTACATTGATAGGATCCATTGACCTAATTAACCAAAAGTTGGGAATCACCAAATACATTGATGATCTTAATTACCAAGGCTAGAGTAGTTTAGAGACCTATGACTAGGGATTCATACTCAACCATATTATTGGTGCATTCAAAGTCAAGTTTGAAGGAGAGAGGAAGGGGTTCATCATCGAGAGGAATGAGAATAACTCTAGTACCACCACCTTATTATCACTTTGAAGTATTGAATAACATAGTCATTTGGTAGGTTATGATACCCTCTTGAAAAATAGTCATGATAGACTCATCTAGAAATGCAAGAGGAAATGGTTGGTTGTTTGGTAAAAAATATTTGGCTACTTGGTTGATAATGACTTGTATTTTGATCAATTTTTGAAAGAGGAAATTGAGGTCAAACTTAGCTAAGAGCATGATCCACTTAGCCATACACTAGTTTTGTTATGGTTTAGAGTGCATATACTTGAGTAGGTCAGTGTTGGTGATGACAAAGGTTTTGTGATTGAGAAGGTAATGGTATAGTTTGGAAGCTAAAAATACTAAGTTGAGTCAAATTTTCTCATCATGGGTTTACCAAGTTTCATACTCTATAATATTTTGAATTCTATAATAAAGAACTTGCTCCTTGTTTTAATCATCACGATGAGCTAGCATTGCCCCTAGGGAATGATCAATGGTGGATATGTAAAGGTAAAAGGGTTGATCCTCTTTATAAGGGATACGAATGGGTAGAGAGAGGAGGTACTCCTTAAGGGAATCAAAGGCTTGTTTTTATTCCTTGGTCCACTTAAAGGAGGTGTCCTTCTTAAGGAGATTATGGAAGGCTTGACATCTATTCGATAACTAGGAGATGAAGTGATGGATGGATTGGAGTTTTTCTTGCAGGCTATGGAGTTACTTAAGGTTGGTAGGAGGATGCATATTTAATATTGATTTGACCTTAGAAATGTCTACCTATATTCCTCCAAGAGACATAATAAATCCAAAAATATTTCTTGAAAGGACCCCAAAAACACATTTTTTGGGGTTGAGTCTGACATGAAAATGGATTAGGAATTCAAAGATAATACTGAGAACTTTCAGATGATCTTTGTGAGATTTGGATTTTCCCAAGAGATAATCTACATAATCCTCTACAATGGTGTGGATGAGGTCAAAGAAGATGTAGGTCATGACTCACTGGTAGGTTGTGTCAATGTTCTTCAGACTAAAAGGTATGACCCTATAGCATAAAGTTCCCCATGGAGTAATGAAATAAGTTTTATGTTGATCTTTGGGAGAAATCAAGATTTTATTGTATCCCAAGAAACTATCCATGAAAGATAACATTTCATGGCTAGTTGTAAGATCAATAAGTTGGTTAATGTTCAGCAAAGGAAAGTCATCCTTTAGACAAGAAATGTTGAGGCAATGAAAATGATAAAAAGGTGAAGTCCCCTAATATATTTGGTAATGGGAATGATGTTCTAAACCCATTATGTATATTTGATGGGTTTAATGAAGTCAACATATAAGAGACATTGAAGCTCTTCTTTGACTAGAAGGGTTATGCAAGGGTACATCCTATGAAGTTTTTACTGAATAGGCTTAGCATCAAGATGAGTGACAATGTTATGGAGGGAAATATAAGGGTCAATTTTGGGCATATCTTGATAAGACCAAGAAAATAATATGCTTTGGTCATGAATAATATAAGGATAATCTTGTTGTTCTATGGCATTCAAATATTGA
The DNA here is from genome assembly GCA_037957365.1 of Torreya grandis. Taxonomy (NCBI): domain Eukaryota; kingdom Viridiplantae; phylum Streptophyta; class Pinopsida; order Cupressales; family Taxaceae; genus Torreya; species Torreya grandis. The sequence goes on from JARHVA010004709.1 coordinate 1,193,824, forward strand.
TATATTTTGATAATGTAGGGGTTATCCTGAGTACCCAAGTTGACATCAATAGTATATTTAGTCAAAATGTTTTGGATCTTAAGAGGAAGGGACTTGTGGATATAATAATCCCCCACACTGAGATAGGTAAGTATGGAATCATCATCTTGATGTTGGATGGTGTTGATGGTAGGAGAATCATTTTCTAGCATTTCAAGATGGATGAGAAGAAGAGTTTTAGTTTGGCCATCCTTTTGATATGTCAAAGGGCCCAAACTAATAGTATTGACTAAAAAAAATTAATAATAATGATGTCTAAATCTTTAGACTTTGAAGGAGGTTGGGTTGGTGAGGAGGGAATGTCTTCCTTGATGGTGTCAATTGGTTTGGGTGGATTGGTGGGTTCTTCAGGTGGTACAAACCTAAGGTCAAATAACTCATGAGGTTTTTGGGTTTGATCAAAGGTAACTCATGATGTTCTTGTTTATATCAGCTAAGACCAAATCTTTTATAGACACACCTATGAAGGTATAATATAGTAAATATAGGTTCTCCAAGGTAGGAAAATTTAGAGGTAAATGGTTAGATAGAAGAGGTAGTGGTGGGAGCAACAAGTTGTCAATCAAGTCCCCCATAAATGTAGTTTATTTGATGTTTGGGAGGACTAAAAGGGACAAGGGTTTTTATGTTAGGTTCATAGGAAGGGTCATGTTTAAGGTTTCCATATTCTTCAGGAGTAAGGAAAACATCTAGAGCTAGAAGGTGATACTCACCTAATAAAAGATGTTGGAACATAGATTCTAAGGGCTCTTCTATGGGGATCTATGAAGAAGGGATGGATGAGCTAGTTTAAGCTTCATCATTTTTGTGAGTGGAAGTGTTTATGGTTATGGTTGGTTGGGTTGATTTTTCAAAATATAGTTATGAGGTAGATGAGGGAGGTAGAAGGACATCATTAGGTTAGTAGATTATGTTACAAGAAGTGAAGGGACTATGACTAGCTTTGATGATAACTACTTGTCCTTCATGTTCAAATTTGACACATTGGTGTAAGGTGGAAGGGAAAAAAATTATCGTATAAATCTAAGGGCATCTAAGTAAGGCATTATATTGGAAATTTCCCTCTATAATGTAGAATATTTTGGGAATGGTAAAGGTCTCAAATGGATATAGAGGACAATAGTCCCTAGGGTAGTGGCCATGGTGTTATTGAAGGAACAAAGGACTAATTTACTTTATGAGATGATGGTTTTTGGTAGATAAAGTTGGTCATATGCATGGGAGGAGATAATGTTGATGATATCTCCTTCATAAATCATAACCCTTTTGATGTGGCTTTGATTGATGTATATGATAATGAAAAGGAGAGGATCAAAGTCTTTAGGATTAATGGGTGATATTTTAGAATCTTGAAAGGTGATGAGGGAAAAAATTTAGAGGGCTCTAACCCACGGTGCAAGAGGTTGAGGATCATCTGACTGAACTTATATGGATTCCAGAGCCTCGATCAATGCCTAGAAATGGTGGTGTCAACTGTTGATTAGTTCATAGAGGCTCATTTTTATCAATGTTTGGTGAAGTTATTCAACACTAAGTATTGTATGAATGCATATGATTGGAGGGAGAAGCTCCCATAATGGATACTTTGGGTTTTAGTGGTTGTGAAGGTGAGGGTGGATATTTTTGGGTTTGGTTGGAGGATTGAGGGGTTGAAGGGTATATCCATGGGATGGTTACCTTGTTTTTCCCCTTATCCCTCTATTGGACTTAAGATCGGGTCACCACATGAATGGTGTGGATAAGGGGGTTCAATGGGTTTGATGCTTACTTTGTTTCCTCTTTCTCATCCTTAGATAAGATTGGGATGGTAGGTAAAGGTTAGGTAGGTTGGGTTGATGGTAATATTGGTGGTGGGGGTAAGAAGGGTTCCCCTAATAGATCTTCTTCATATAAAAGATTGTGGATAAGTGTTTGGGGGGATTTACAATTTTTCATATCATGTTTAGGAATCCTATGGTAAAGGCAAATCAAACTATCATTAAACCATGTTGGTTTAGGATGTGAAGAGTCAAAAGATTTGATTAGAGGTAAGCTAATAGAGGAATTTTTTAATAACCTTTGTAAAATGGTGGAGTAGGATTCAATCAAAGGTGTTGCAGGAAATGGTTTTTTGGTTTTGGGAGTGATAATCTTTTGGGGTGGAGTATTTATTATAGAAGTGGTATTTGGAAGAATGGTTCTAGTCGATAGTCTTGGTTAGGTTTTCTTGCTTAAGGTTGGTTTGGGGGTTGGATATTTTGATGTGGAGATTTTGGATGATGAAGCTTTAGATATCATGGGAAAGTATAGGTGGATAGGCTAGTTAGAAATGTTGGAGATCCAGAGGATTTGATTAGTGTAGGTGGAGAAAATAGGGATGGTTTCCTAGAGGAAGAATAGGTAACTAAAATGGTTGAAGGATGGGGTCCTAAGATGTAAGATACATAGGAAGGAGGTGGTATGGGTCTAGTTTGGGGTGAAGGTTTAGGCAACTCTACTTTCTTAGTAAGTTTAGTTGGAGGTTTCTTTGGAGGAATAGATGGGGTTAAGTTCAACCTCAAAGGGGGGTGAGTGTGACTAGGTGTAGGTAAAATTCCTAGGTTCTTGATTGGTTTGGTGAGAGGAACATAAGATGATTTGGAAATTTTATGTAGAGGTAGTTGGGATGGTTCACTTATGGTTTTGGAAGAGATATTTGGTGAAGAGGTAATTATGAGTTTAATGGTAGATTCAAGTGAAGTTGAGGATTTTGATTTGTTTTGGTAAAGGAGTCCAAGATGATGCCAAAAAATGGCTCTATCAAAGTTGGTTTGAGAAGTGAATTCTAGGCTATGGACAAGTCTAGAAAAGGGCTTATAAATGGGTTTAGCTCCATGGTTATTAGTTTCAAAGCTTAAGTCCTTTGTTGGAGAAGAGGGAATGGTTTCTTCATGGTTGTATTAGATGGAAGATTTCACTATTGGTGGTTGAATAGATGGGGTAATATCCACTTTTTAGATGGTTTTCAAAGGGAGAGTGGAGGGTTATATAATAAGGGAGATTGGTATGGTGTCTTCAAGTGAAAGAGTGGACATGCTTAATTCTTTTATTTTGGCATATAAAGTAATGGAGGGTAGTTATACCACTTGACTATGTAAAATGGGAGAGGAAGGTGTAGTTAAAGTAATGGTTACCTCATTTAGTGTCTCCACCAAAGGAGAGGTAGATAAAGATAAGGTCTCATCAAGTAAATAGGGAGGGGTAATTGATTCTTCTATTTGGGTATATGAAAGAATAGGAGGAAAGTTTATTGTTTCTACTTAGGTGATTAAGGTAATGGTCTCTTTAATAATGGGCTTACTACTAATAACATTGATCATGTGTGCCTCATGGGAATGACATGATTTGGGTTTATTTTCATGGTGTTGGGTAGTAGGAGCAGGATTGGGAAAAGGTTTGTAGAAGATGTCAAGGGATTGATTAGGAGGTGTATTTAGATTTTCAAACATAAGTTCTCCATTATCAATCAAGTTTTGGACAAGAATTTTGAAGGTGTTACATTTATTAATGTCAAATCCTACAACTTAGTGAAAGGAAAAATGGTCATTTTCATTATACAACCCAGGTACAGGGTGAGAAGCATCAAATTATTGGGGTGGTTTAACTGGTGGGAGCTAGATGAGGTTGGCCTTGACAATTTTTTTTAAAACTGATACATAATATTATCCAATGGGAGTATATTATTTTGGAGAAACTTCGTTTTAGTTCTAGTTTTGTGGATAGGAAGGGTTAGAAGGGTTGGTTTAAGGAGGTTGGTTGATAGTTGGAGGTGGAGAAATTTTTAAAACAACTAATTTTGTGGATGTTTTTGCTTTGGTGTTGGGTTGGTTTGTGATTTTGATGGAGGAAGGGTCAATGGATTTAAAACTAGAATTTTTATTCTATAGTTTCAATTTCCCTTCATTAATGGCCTAGGTTTCCAATTTATGTGTCATGGTGAATGCCTCATCAAAATGTCTAAAAGTTTGAACTTGAAGAGTGGGGGCAATATGTTTAACACAACCCAAGGAGAAGAGCTCAATCAATTTGAGTTTGGGTAATGAATAATAAAGTTGTATGATAAGGCCTCTCCACGTAGCCACAAAATCCACAATTGACTCATCATCAAATTTATTAATAGAATAGAGATCTATGATAGATACCTTTTTAGCTATGTTCACAAAAAAGTGTTCTAGAAAGATTTGGGCCAATTGGGAGATTGAAAAGATGGAGTGTTGGGTGAGAGAAATCTACCAATCAAGGGCTGGTCTAGATAAGGATAAATAAGGAGAGCATCATCATAGATGATTAAATAAAAATAATGATGAAAGGCTCTCAAATATTGTTGGGGATCCTCCTTTCCTTGGAATTTAGAAAACATTGGCAATTCCCATTGAGGAGGATAAGCATGGATAGATACTGATGAATGAATTAGTTCATTAAAAATTTGAATGGAAGATAAAAGGTTATGGGACCCAAAGATAGATGACTCCAAGTTGGTGATTTTTCCATTAATAGCTTGTTCAAATCTAGTTGGGGTTGGGAAGCTACATAATTAAGTTGTAAATTTTGTTGAGGTTGATTGGCAGCTATGTATGGATAGGTGATAGGAGGTGATGAAGAAGCTAAGTATTGGTAAGTGATGTCAAGAAGTTGAGATGGTGTCATATAAGGGTTGAGTGGCACAAATGATTGGGTGGAAGGTAGTATGTACCCTTGTCGGTTATGTACATATTGATAGGTTATTATGGATACCTATTGAGGGATAGATGTGGGTTGACTTAAAAGTATGGCTAAGGTAGTGGGTTGAGGGTGGGTAGGTTGGGGTAGAGTGGTAACTTTAGTGCTAATGGGTGGAAGTGTTTTGGGTATAGAAAGCACCAAGTTCTCAAATGGTGTAGAAGTTGGTGGATTGGTTGAGACAAGAGGAAGGGTGGAAATAGGGGTGGAAGATAACCCCATTATAGGTGGATTATAGGTAACTAGAGGTAAATTTTAACCTATATGGGAAGTGTGGGGTGTGGTAGGAGGTGTTTAGTTAGAGGTTAGGATATTGGATTGGGTTTGGGTAGTAGTAGTAGATGGGATGTTGGAAGAGGATTGGGTCAATAAGGGTTGGGTTGAGGTGACACCCACCATGAGATGGGGAGACATCCCATAATAAGGGTCCATAGGAGGAACCGAAGAAATTGAGGTATAATGAGGTAAGTTGTAAAGACAATATTATAGGGATATCAGGTTATTCTCAAGGAAGGAAGTGAAATCCACATCATCATAAAAAACAACCAAGATTTTGGTATGAAGAGGAGAAAAATGAGGTGAACGCTCATCATTAGAATTATATTCCATGGAGGAAGAAGAATAAAGTGGTGGTTGATTTGGTTTGGTTTCTCAACTGTTGTCTAGTGAAGACCATGTGAAAAATAAGTGAAGGATTGATACCAACTCACACCTCAAACAAATAACAATCAAAAAAGATTTAAGGAAAATAACACATTCATTAAGAGTGTGTTAAGTCTTAGGATTCTTTTTAGATCACTTTTGGCTTATGATTTAGAATGTGTGAAGAGGAAATTGGCTTGTAGAATAGGTCCTAAAAAGAAGTCTATGCTTGGTTTTAGGTTATGTTTAGGTGTTCAAGAGAGACTATGTATTAGATTGGGTAAATGGATTGGTATTTGGGGCTTTCTCCCCTCACTTCATGATCCCATAGCCAATGCGGGTGATTAGCCATTATACCATTTATTCAGAGTTTATTCTCAACTAGGTGTTCAAGAGAGACTATGTATTAGATTGGGTAAATGGATTGGTATTTGGGGATTTCTCCCCTCACTTCATGATCCCATAGCCAATGCGGGTGATTAGCCATTATACCATTTATTCAGAGTTTATTCTCAACTAGAGAGCTGAGTTGGTTATCCCCTTGGTGATTAAATCCAAGTATGATAGCTAGGAAGGGGTAAGGTGATCCACTGGGTGATGAAATCCCAATCAAGACTTGTCTCAAGTATGTTTTGATGTTTGATTATGAATTTGGTTTGGTTTTTGTAACATAAGTGATGCTATGATTAATTTTATTTGATTAATTAACTAGGTAAACTAAGAAAAGCAAATAAATAATGTATGCAAGTTAATTTTAAACCCAAAATAAAATTTTCAAATTTATTTTAATGAATACAAAATCTCTAAATGTAACCTAAGTACAAGATGATAATTCTAGTCCTAATCCTAATATTATTTCCTTTTGATTAATTAACCTTTTCTAAGAATAAAACTAAAACTTGAGTCTAAGAATGTAACTAAAACTAGGAATGCAACTAAGAATGCAACAAAGAACACTTAGTTTTTAAAGAATGTAACTAAATGAATTTTGGTTAATGAAACTAAATGAATTTTCATAAATACAAGTATGAACCCAAGAAAACTCTAGGGTCCCATTGGGCATGCCAAAATATTTTACTCTTTTTGCTTTTCTTAGTTTGATAAAGAAAGAGATAAAACTATCAAAAAAGGTGTGTAGAAAAACCTATTAGAAATGTGTGCATTGAATCTAGACTTTATGTGAGAACTCCTCTTTGGATATCAATGGATAACCTATAAATAAGAAATCACTACCACAAAACCTATTTGTTAGACAAGTAGTTCAGTGGATTGCCTAACATGAGTTAGATCTTATAAGCGTGAGCTTCCTAGGAGGATGTCAATCCACTTGATTTAAACACTTAAGTTAGAAATGATAAAAGAATGAACTTGTATTACATAATACAAAAACATAAATTAAATACAAGAAATATAGATGCTTTACTAAAAAAAATGACTAAAATAAAGCAATAGTTTGATTAATAGTAATGCTGAAATTGGTCAAGTTAAATATTGTGGTCTTGGATTGGTAATGTGATAAGTGATTGAGAAAAGGTGGTTTGGTTGGTTGGTTTGTAAATGGTTGAGATGGTAAAATGTTGAGAAGGTGAGAAGGTAAGTATTCAAGATGGTAAAAAGGTAAGGGGATAAAGAGGTTAAATATGGCAAAGGGAGTAAATGGATTATGATGGCAAAGGTAAAAGAGGAAAAGGTCAAGGTAATGAAAATGAAAGATGAAGGGAATAATTAAAATACAAAACAAAAAAAATTACCTTGGTTATTTGTTGTTGTTAATGTTGTTGATGATTTTAAATATGATGTTGAAGATGGAATCCTACAGTGATTATGGCAGAGCTTTGTTTTTTTGAATTTCTCACTCTAAGATGATGACCTCATTCACAAGTGGATGACTTACAAGATTAAATTCTCTAACCAAAAACCAACTTAACCCATAGGTGAAGGGGGGGTCAATATTTATAAAATTTGATTTTAAGAAACATTCCAAAAGAAGGGAATAGTGAAATATGGTGCCATTTTCAAAGTGGGCTCATAAATGAGTCATGGGATAAGGGTGGTGGGATTCCCACTTCACAAAGTGTGTCTTATACTTTGATAAACTACCCCCAACTTTGTTAATGTGTCTAAAAATGGGTGGAGATAATGTTCATGGAACCAAATGAGTCCAAAATACTTTCCACCACTCACTTATATCTTTTTCTCATGGGTGGATAAGTGGTAATGAAGGACAAAGATGGTGGGATTCCCACTTCATAACAGTGTCTCCCACTTTGTGTGTCCAAAATTATTGGATATCATGCCCATGTGTCTATATGGGTCCAAAATACCTTCCACCATCCATTTCTATCATTTCCTAAAGCACCCAACAAGTGGAAACACCACTTTGAAGACCATTTTAATGCATGGGGGAAAAATACATGTTAGATGATGACCTCATGAGGATAAATTAGCCACACTTTGAAGGGGGGGTATTATGATGTTTAATGATTTCATTAGGCATCTTGGATGAGGGTTTCAAGTGGGGTATGATTTCCCACTTCAAACCACCTCACTTTCAAGCCATGTCACTTATCGTATCATTGTTGAGTCACCTTGCCATGTCACATGCTATGTCACCATGAATAGTGACAATGGGTCTCATAGTGAATAGTGATTTTAAATAGTGTCTTGGAATAGTGCTTTCAAATAGTACTTTTGAATGGTATTTTTAAATAGTACGATGTGAATAGTGATAGGAGAATAGTGACTTGTGTAGGTTAAAAAGGATTGGGTTAAGGGTTAAGAAGGATTAGGTGGTCTTTAAGGGGTCTTGATGCATTTAGACATCTAGAACTACTTGTGCACAATTTTCTAGTGTCTATAAAAGGAATTAAAAAAACATACCTTCACTTACCTTGTTAATATAGAATAGAAGTCATGTGAGAATAATGAAGATGCATCGAATATAGATAACAATAGGTGGACCTAAAAACTAAGACAAAATTCAAATTTTTTGTAAAAGTATGCGTTATACATATAAACATTCTCTACATTATTATGATTTTAGAATATCTTGTGGTTTGGAAAAATATCTTGTAAAAACATAGTTATAAACAAAATATGAAATTTATCAAAAAATAATTGACAGTTAAAGAATTTGTAAATTTAAAATATAAATAATATTTTTTACCATTCATTTGTAAATTTACTATTTTGATAAAATTAGAGATATATGTGACCCAAAACAAATATGAGAGAGATTATGGCATGGAGGCAAGGAACACAATCTGGGGGATGCATAGTGGTAGTAGATAGCATGGTTCAAGTAAGTAATGTATTTAAATTTTGAATTTTTGTCAATTTTAACTAAAAAATAATGTAAATTTGAGAAACTAGGTATTGGGGAAAATCCATATTGTGGAGTTTGCTTAAGTAATTTTTAGGGTAGAGTAGGAATTATTATGATTAATCCATAGGAGGTGAAAAGAGTCCTTAATTCCTAAGGTACTAATGACAAATAGGTGAAAAATCACTATAAAAACTCAATAAGGTCAGCTTGGTTGTGTAGTAAAAATGCAAAGGTGAAATAGGGTGGTCAATTGTGTAGTAGGGGCCCAATGTAGTTTAACCATATTTAATTGATTATGTATATATGGGTTGATGTAGTTTGATAAGATATAAGAGGCCAATTTTGTACACCTTAGTCAATGCAGTATTGTATGAAGGTGGCCAATATAGTTGTAATAAGTGGTTGACTTTGTCCAAAGTGGGTAATGTAATAAGATGATCTACATGACTACATGGTGGGTGGTCAACAAAGTTAGATGAGGTATCTAAATTCATTCAAAGTGGTTGAAGTAGATACAAGGTTTGATAGTGGCCAACATAGTTAACTACTTAGCTAACTTAGTATATTTTTATATGTTTGGCTGACATAGTTTAATGTGTGCTTGATGTAGTATACAATGTTGAGAAAATATTAAAATAGGTTGAAAAAGTAGTTAATTTTGGTGAAAATGTATTAATTATTTATTTTTTGTACTGTATTTTCATGATCATCTAAGATTAGTGACTAATATGTGCTTTGTTGTTTGAATTTTTATAGAGGTAAAAGAGGCTCTAGTATTTGGTGGATGTGTATGACTACCCAATTTATTGTATAGAGTTTCAGCCAATGATCATGTGCATTTGGTATCATTAATTTTTGTTAGGATTATGTAGATGCGTAGGATCCCTTTAAGTGTTGATTGAGTCAGCATGTTATTAGGATCATGGTAGAGAATAAAAACCACTTTTTGATGGTAGGTTGATGGGGATATTATATGTAATCATAAATGTATCATGTCTATAAATCAATCTTAGCTCAGAGAAGATAGAACATACATACATTTTTGATTAGGAATACATTTGTTAAGTAGGAACATGACTAATATGGGGGTCCACTAGACCTAATTAGTGGATCACTTGATAGAATACACCATGCTAGGAAGGGTTCCAAAGCCTACAATCTAACAAAATCAAACAACAACCCCAAAAGAGTCCTAGGTTTAATGTTCACTCTATTCTAATAAAAAAGATATTAAATATAATCTAGTGTAAACCAAAGCTTTTGGCATAACATGAGTGGCTAGTAAATCAATAAAAACATGTATAAGAGAATCTTAATTAAGTTGAGTAAGACCCTAATACATGGAATATGAAGAGTAATATTATTCGAGCCAATACTTATGCTACTTCTATCTACTAAAGAGAGGATAACAAAGTTAGAATATACTTACTTGAATGTGAATCTGTCGAGACTCAATCTCTCCCTTGGCCAAAGGGGCTTCTCAAGAGGTTATTGTGGTTTGTAACGATAACTAAGAAAGGCCAATGCATTCAAGACTTATCCACAATACTAGATTCTTTAAGTAGAAACCCTAAGTTAAGGCTCCTCAAGTAGAATGGTGGAAGAGAAAATTGTAAATAAGTACAAGCAAATAATAACTCTTGATTATATATTCAAATAATGATTAAATGATCTTGTATTTATAGGTGGATCTCACCCTAAATCCTTCTGAATATGTTGAATGTATGGGGTTGACCCAATTGACCCTGTATGTTTTTTAGAGATAAATCATTAGGTCCTGAGTTAGGTCAACCAAAGGGATAACAAATCTCTCAAGTGAAAATACTCAAAAATAGTATAGGGTCAACCCAGTTGACCTCATATAGTAATCAAAGGCTAAAAATTGTATAGGGTCAACCTAGTTGACCTAGTATAATCAACTAGAAAAAGGGATCAAAATGAGTAAAAGAGGGATGACAAGATGAAAAAGATCAGAGGAGTGTGCAACAAAGGAGTAATATCTTAGAGAAAGGTTTTAAGAACTAGTTATATTGGTATTAATGTAGAAACAAGGGATAATAATCTTATGAAGCACCAAAGGTCAGCCCACCCCTTTCTTGATGCACCTTTTAAGGCATACACTTAGAGAGATTGAGTCTTGATGGGTTCCTACAAGATGTAAAGCATCAATATTTGATAAAATTTGAAAATATTATGTGTATACATATGCCCCACTTAAAGCTCATCATGTGTCACTAAGGTACAGTAGGGGATGGTGCTTCAAGAAAGAATAGGACACATAATGTTGATGCTAAAACAAGTTTTATTTTAAAGCATAAAATAACTAAAAGTAAATGAATAAAAGGGAAAATATATGAAAATTAAATGTGATGCATACCTTGAATTACCTTTATCTCTAGATGGTTGTCTATTATGTTGTTAGTTTTGATTGTGTAGGTTGTAGAGACTGCTTTCAACAAACCCAAGAATACAAAACTAAAGAGAAAAAAAAAATGCAAGAAAAGCCAAGATAGCTGGTGCTATGAGGATGAGACATACTTGGGAATTTGGCAAGATGGGGTGATAGGTTATATGTTAGACCAAATAACCAAGTCTAAAAAAGAGTAAATTTTGTAACCAAAAATCCAAGGCTACAAAAGATTGAAAAAATCAAATAACTAAACCTTAAGTAAGAAAGGCAAAATCATCAAGTCAAACCAAGGATACATGTTAAAAAGTATGGTAATCAAACATAAATGGTAAAAATAATAAATAAAAATGGTAAAACAACATTGATGAGTGAACAATATTAATCCTTATCTCACTCAAAAATAGAAAAAGGTGCATAAAAAAAGGAAAATAACATTGTCGAGTGACAAGTAACAAGCTAACCTCACTCAACAATGAAAAAAGGGGTACAAACTCAAGTGTCCATAACAATAAGATAGTAAAATAAATGGTAAATTATAAAAAGGAAATTAAGACAAGTATATAAATGTAAATCATGGTGAAAAAGAAAGAAGTAATCCATAGTTTCTCAAACATGTTATTTTGCTCTAAAGATAGATAAAATTAAACAAAGTAATGCTAGCATGTTTTTAAGAGATGAATAAGAAGGAAAAAGAGATTTGGGATCACAATTTTCCTTTCAAGGGGGGAAATTAAATGGGTAGAGGGGAGAATGAAGGAAAAACTAAGGTAGAGGAAATATTTATTGAAGTAAAGACACTCAAGTTAGGTTTGTCAAAATAAGAGGAATTTTGACCTTAAGGACTATACAGAACTTCTCTTAGCTACACAAGTCTTAGGTTAATAAATGTAGTATGTAAATCATCCCATGAATGTTATATGCATGAAAATTAAAATAGACCTACCTTCCCACAACATGCTCCCTATTCCTCAAGAGCCCTTATAGAGTCATTGAGCTACTATGAATATTAGGTACTTGCATGAGAAAGTAGATAGTATCATACCATTTTTTGAATTCCCATATTCCAATCTACTAGCTTACCACACCCTAATGGACATCAGCTCTATGTGAGACCAACTGTGGAGTTTGAGTTTTGATTAGAGATATGAGATGTGCTTCTAATCACATATTTTAGTGTGACTTGAATTTTGAGATTCGTATGTTACCTTTTATATATCATTTCCTTTTGTTTCAAATGATTTAGATTTTAAATTTCTTGATGGATTTTTCTATTCCTCCTCCATATGGATTTGGAAAACCAAGCATGGGTTCTAAAGATGACTTTAATTTGAATATTTGGGACTTGGTTTCTAATAGAGAGAAACTTTAAAGAGCATAGGGTCTAAAAATATCATAAATCTAGGTAAAATAAAAGTTCTATCTTGACTTTGACCTTGTTTTATCCAAGATGGAATGAAAGGAAAGGAAATAAAGAGGAATGACACATGGACCAATTTGAATTGCTTCAAATCATAAAAAAGTGTGACAAAGGGAAAAAATGGATATAATGATAGTAAAGTGTGATTCATTATCATACGAATGAGAGAAATAGAGAAAAACATGCTAAAATAGATTATTGTGCAAATTCCATCTATCAAAAGAAGTAAAAGCTAAATTTGAGAACAAAGATAAAAAAAGTGCAACCATTTCAAAACATATTCTATAAAAAGATGGTAATTTTATGAGGAGGGCTAGGTCCTATCTATGGTATTACACTACAATTTCATAAAATAGAAACCCATGAGGGTGCTAATAAGTAAGTGAAAGATAAAGTGAGGTAAGTAAAAAGATGGTAGTTTTGTGAGGAGTGTTGGGTCCTATCCATGGTCTTATAAATCAACTCACAAAATAGAAACCCAAGGGGTGTCAAAAAGATAAAATGCAAGAAGATAAAGAAGACTATGGCACATCAAGAAATCAAAAGACCAAAAAGGAGGACTAGAAGTATTTTAAAGGAAATAACTTGTTGTAGAGGGAAAGACCCTTATAAGTAACATGAAAAAAGTGTTAGATATATGTAAATAGAAATCATGAAAAGAAGGAAATGTTTAGGCAAAGTACTTTTTGAGAAATTGTGCATTGGTGGGCTCTTTGAAAACATGGCCTTCATTTTTTTGAAGGTGGTAGGTGCTTCAACCAAGAATATCTTTGACTAAATATGGGCCCCACTATTTTTGGGAATATTTACCTTCTTTATCATGGGTGTAGTCTAATTTAAGGACAAGATCACCAACATAAATGTGAAAAATTTAACATGTTTGTTATGTTGTCTTTTAATATGAGCCTTATATTGGTGATTATGTTGCAAGGTAGAAAGATGATGTTCATCAAGTAGATCAAGGTCATGAAGATGAGCTTCACATAATTCTTTATCAAGAATAATACCATGAAGAGATATAAAAAGAGAGGGAAACTCAACTTCTAAAGGAATAACTGACTTAGAACCATAGATTATCAAAAATGGAGTTGTCCTAGTGGCAGTATACATGCTAGTCTGATAGGCCCAAAGTGTAGGTTAAAGATGAAGATGCCAATCCATGTGGGTTTCATGGATTGTATTTTGGAGAATTTTGTTGAGAATTTTACTAGTGGCCTTAGCTTGGCTATTGTATTGTAGATGATAAGGCATGGAAAATTTGTGATTGATCTTGAATTTATCATTATGTTATTTAACATGTTTGTTTTTTAAATTACCACCATTATATGAAATGATGGTATGGGGAGCATCAAAGTGGGGAATGATTTAATTAAGATTTTTTTTAGAAATGGTAGGACTGGTAACATTAATAAGGGGCATAGATTCTAGCCACTTGGTAAAATATTTTGTAGTGGTGATGATAAAGACTTGCCGATCTTGGGAGTGAGGTAGTTTTTAATGAGATCAAATCCCCATGTGGAAAATGGCCAAGGAGATTTAATCATTTGAAGTTTAACTAGAGGTGAATGAATTAGATCATCATGAAGCTGACAAGGATTACACTTTTTAGCATATTGAATTACATCATTTTTAAGAGTAGGTCAAAAGTAACCTATACGTACATATTTTTAGGCTATAGCATGTCTGCTATAGTGGCCACCACAAATTCTCCCTTGTCTTTGTTCAAGAAGAGAAGGAACATCATCTTATATAACATAATGAAGAAAGGTACCTTCAACATTGTGATGATAAAGGATGTTGTGTTGAAATACATATTTGAAAGATTATTTATGAATATGCGTCTTTTCACAATAGTATAAATTAGGAGGATAAGTTTGATGTTCCAAGAATTTAATGATGTCTTGATACTATGAGCTTTGTTGAATGGTAAAAACATTGATATGATAGATAAGTGAATCCAATGATTGATTAAAATATGGAGATTTTCTTATTTATATAACAAAATTAGGATTGGAAAGGACTTGGTGGGGATGAAATAGAGATGCTAAAGAGGCAAGAGAATCAACAATAGAATTTTTATCTCTAGGAATAGGCTCAATAGTGAAAGATATGAAATTACTAGCAAGAATGGTTGTAATTTGATGATATGTGATGAGGTTCTTACTTTTACATTGATAATAACCACTGACTTGGTAGTTAAAAATCTAAGAATTACCTAAAGTATGAAGTTATTGAACATTTATATCAAGAGTAGCTCACATGCCTAAAATGAGAGCTTAATATTTGGCCATATTGTTGGTGATATCAAAGGTGAAGAAAAAATATAAAGGAATGATCTTGACAAGAGGACTTGTGAGAATGTAACCTGACTCAACTCCTTGAAGGCATTTGGCACTATCAAAGTGAAGGGTCCAAGTATCCTCATACAAGTTGAAATTAATTTTAGTAAGCTCCTCGATAACTAATTTTGGTTTAGTAATACCAGAGGGAGTAGTAGATTCATCAAGATTATTGGATTAAAGATCAGTGGTAAATTTATGAAAATAATCTTTGAGATAAATAGCTTGATTAATACTTTTGATGTAAAGGATATTGTCATCTAGAATATTATCTTAAAGAGAATAAGTGGTTGGTATGGGATCTATGGTAAGTTGATCATCTATGATTTACCCTTTGATAGGTTTTTGAGTGATGATGTGGAGATTAAATTCCATAATGATGACCATCCATTTACCAATGCTATCTCTAGGAAGAAATGCTTTAGATAATAAGTGATGAATGGGGTCATAATGAATGATGACATAAGTATTTTGATAAAAAATGTAATGGCAAAGCTTTTTAGATATGAAACAGATGGTGAGGAAATCATGCTCAATTTTGGTATAACATGTGTAGTAAGATTTTGAGCTCTATATGAATTTAAACAAGATAAATCCAAACTCAAAATGCAAACTACATAATATGAAGGATTTATAAAACAAATTAGAATGATGAAAGAGCTTACTGAATCCCTTGTTTTATGTTACCTCCTTCTAAGATTTACAAATGGATGATTGGACTCAAATTGACAAATTGATAGCTTGATGTTGGAGTGTGATAACGGATGATTGATGGTTGCTTATGCATTTGCTATAGGATTTTTAGAAACCATTTTGGCATGGTTTTGGTATGAATTCTCTAATTTCAATTTGACATGGTTTTGATATGATTTATCAAGATGGTTTGAGGGTGGAGGGAGAGGTTTCTTAGATAGATTTTATGAGGGAAAATCAAGGGTTATTATTTTAATTTAGGGAGATGAGATCAATGGCTCTAGATTATCCAAGGAATATTAAATTCCTTGGGAAACCTTTAGAATTAGAGGTTTCTAGAGACTTGGAGGGAAGTTTTGAATTCTAGAGACTTCTCCATTATCTTAGACATAATAGAGGATTAGGTGGGGGTTTATGGGAGATTAGGTGAGGATTAAGACATAGGGATGTAGGAAAGGCTAGGGTGTAGGTTAGTAGGTGGTAGGTGGGGTTATGGGAATTTAAAATTCCCATATAACAGATAAATAGGATTAGATTATGATAATGGGAGATTAGGGAGAATTAATGAAATAGTGGGGAAAAGTAAGGTTAGTGATTGTTGTAGACACCTAAATCTGGGCATTGGTAACCTCCAATCAGGCTTCTAGCCAATTTCCACCCAAAATGCACAATTTGGCCTAAAAACCAAAAAACATGCTAAATGATGTGAAATTAACATATTAAAGTGTCAATTTTGGCTAGGGTATCCTAAATAGGGCAATTAAATTTATGGGACAACTAACTTTGATCATTTAATTTTGAGTCAAAATGCCAAATTTGCACCTCGATGCTCTGGATTGCTCTTCCCTAGCAAATCTTCTACACAAGACACGTGTCTTTGTTATTTGTTGTTTGTAAAATCCTAAATGGGGATATGGTTCTAATGCATCTTAAAGTGCCTTCCAAATCTAATCCAGTCAAATTTTGGATTAATAACAAGGTATTTTGATCAATTTGGGTAATTTATGTACAAAGTGCTTTATCATGCTTAAGAGCTAATTAACCCAAATCAAAGAATAATTGATAATTCCATGAAAACTTGTTGAATACTTCTTTTTAGAAATGAATATTGAATATTTACATCATCAAGTGACCTCATTTTTTGGGAAGACATCCTTAGGCCATAAATGCCAAAAATATTAGGATTCATGCCTCCCATGCCTCATCATTGCCTTCCATGATGACCTCTATGCCTCTTAGTTTCTCCTTCTTATATTGCCATGATGAGGATAATTATAAACTTAATTTAAAAAATTGAATTAATCCTCAACCAAACATCTCAATCTTGAGATGGACGGTTTAGGTTGATTATGATCAAATCTAAAAATCTATAAATAGAAAGGCCAAGAACATCATTTCTAAGCTATTTTGGTTCAAAGTTATTATTCTCAAATATATTCAAAGATTTTTTGATGCAAATTTATAATGCCAAATTATTTCTAAAAGCTTCAAGCAATTAGTGTTACCATGCCAAACAAAGCCACAAGCCAAAGGTGCCAAGGAGAGATGGAGGTAGTCAAGCTTCTATTGCCAAGGACTTCATGAGCACAAGTTGAGAAAGCCACCACTACAAATGAATTTGATTATCCAAGGAAGGTGAAGGAATTATTGTATTTGGTTCCTTACTTTTTTATTGTGTTTGTCATTTGATTTTTTTAACTAAGCTCTCCCTAGTGTCTAGGCCTAGAGATACTATGCTATTAGTGTGTTTATTTCATCTTGTTTTCATTTTGGAACTAACACCATACTAACCATCCTCTCTTGATTCAAATTCCTAGATCATATTATGGCATGCCCCATGGGACTAGACGCATCTCATACTTTAAGGAGATCCTTTTGTAACTCTAAAATGTTTATTTGAGATCTTAAAATTCTTGCAAATTGATTTTCTAACTTTATTTTACCATTTTTGGATGCCACAGTTTTACATAGTAATCAATGTCAATAAAAATACTAACATCAGTTACTTGACTTAACTGACATCGATCAACAAAATTAACATCGATTAGATCTTGATTAATTGTAACTGATGTTGGTGGTATTAACTAACGTTGGTCATTGTGTTTTTCCAAAAACACAGAATTGAGAGCTACTTTTCCAAAGTTTATTATTTCAAACTCAAAAGAGCTTCAAAGCTAAATGACATGCTAACAATTTTGCTATAGGACCAAGCTAGATATTTGTCCAAAACATGTTTAAATCACTTTTTCATGCTTAAAAATATATTAGGAACTTTGTTTTAGTGTTTAACAAAGAATTTAGATGCTTTGGTGAATGTTTTCAAAGTTTTCAACTAAGACCAATGGGTCAAATGAACACCACCTCACTTTCCTTTTGGGTTTCAAATTGAACAAACTCATCAATTCTTGTTTTCAATAGTTAATTAGATTAAGTTTTGTTTGGTAAAAAGAGGAATGTTTCATGTATGCTCTTCCATTTGTCCCCTATAGGAAACCCTTGGAAGTAAAGTGCCACTCCTATTTCAAGTATCCTAGTTTAAGGATTAGAAAGAAAGTCATCTAAAGCACTCCCCAAAAACTTGTCAAAGTTTGGGTGATCTTGAAAATGACCCCAAAATCTTTCTACTTTCATGCTTTGTTTATTTTTATGCATCTTGGCTTGTGAGGGGGACTTCATCACATCCTGTGAGTTCTTTAGGGAAGTTTTGACCTGGGTTTTCATCTCTTGACATTGAATTCATTTGGCTCCTTTGGAGTTGCACACAAGACGTAGTGGCACTTTGGACATCACACTACACTGAGTGAATAGCAGGATGTAGTGGTTGCAAAAAAGACTAGACCTTTTTACAACAAGTTAAATGATACAAACCTAAAATCCATACTTTTATTTTGCATTATTTGTCATGAAATTCATTGTGAAATTGATTCCCCTAGATCATTTGGAAACTTGTTAGATTTTAGACAAATCCCCACTTGCCATATAAGTATTGTTGTTATAAGGTGCACCTCAAGTTCCATGTCATAGTACTATCATTTGAGAGAAGGGGGTATAAAAACCCTACTATATAGTGTGCATTTACTTTTGGATGAATGCAAACAATCCTCTTAAATGATGTATATTAATGGATTCCAATAGTACCAAGAAACCTTGTCAGCTTAGGATCTAAGGGTGATTAATTAATTGGTCTTGTCCTAGATTAAAGTCTTGTTTGGTCTCAAAACTTGGTGTAAATAAACAATCCAAAACCAAACACATAGTCTAAATTTTCCTTTGATCAAATATGTGTTATGCTACCCATGTGAGATTATCAATTTGCCTTCTTCAAAAGTTAATCAAAAGCTTGAGATTCATATCATTCACTTTGGTACAGTTATGCTTCCCAATTAATTCTAGACCTTTACCAATATTGTTTAAGTCCTTCACTTATAATATAAATTTAGAATTACACCTTTACAAGTTCATAGGGTTGATGTGTTAAGTGGGTTCACCATTTGCACTAAAATTGAGGGAACTTATGTTTAATTTCTAATTTGGGTTGAAGGTCATTCAAGACTCATAATCGTTGTCCTCACTTGATAGACTTAATCCATCTTGTGCTAAACACTTTCAATTTAAGTCTATATACCACAACATTATGAGTCAAGAAAGGTAGTGTTATGTTATCAAAATTGTGGAAAAATGTCTTTGCCTTAGAGTGTCTTTGAAATAAACTTTTTGTCACACCTTTTGGGTAGTGTAACATCATTACACTACCCAAAAACATTTAAAATATTGTTTCATAGACCCTTTTACATAGAAGTCCAAATTTATTCCTAATTTTTTTAGACCAATCCAAGTGTACTTTTGATCCTTTTTCTAAAGCACAATTATATCATTCACCTTTATCTATTTTATTTATCAAAATAACCAAGTTTTATAACATTATTTATAAGAAAATAAACTATTCCTAAAGTGCCTTTTGTTTCATACCTTATACCTAGTTGATCAAGTTCATGACCAAGAATCAAATGCCTAGTGTTTGTTAGAAGTGTTTCAAATCCATTAGATTAAAACTTTCATGTATTTTCAAAGTCTAGCTTTTGATGCTATTTGAATAAAAGTCCTAACACATGCCTATTTGTTTGAGCCTACCTTTTGACTCCACATTTGGACAAAATACCTATCAATTCAAATTTTCCCTTTCCTAGATTAGACTAATTTGAAACACTTCAACCTATGAGTTTAGAATTTTGATTTTTAGTTCATTTACTTGTTTATCTTTGTGTGAATATTGAAACATTAGATAATTTATTCTACCTTTTTTCCTCACAATTTTTTGCATAAACCTTTTGATCTTTTTGACAAATCTAGACCAAGTTGAAGGCATCATTTATTTTAGATTCTATCCTTTTTCAAGTTTGTAGAACTCTTTGACCTTTTATCACAATGCATTGAATATGGATCCTAAAATGTATTCCTAAACTTATAGTGGACTCATGTACATTCTAGGGATTAAAGATGAAGTTATGCAGGAAGAAATAGTACAAGACCCCTACATGAATAATATTGCTTATGAGATGGGTTCTTATCCCTCTTATAATACTCAATCAGGGGCCCAAAGCCAAGATTTGTTAGCCAACTATTTGGTTAACACACTACCTTATTCAAATTAGGACCAAGAGAAAAGCATGCAATATCTAGCTATAATGCCCATAATGGATGAGACAATTGTTCAATAGTCATACTCTACCAATATAACTTCCATGTATGATCTTTTTTTTAGTGACATTTGTTAGAGAATAAAGACCAGGTTTTGGTTAGATCCATAAAGGTAGGGGCCAAGTTTCCATCAGACTTCCCCCATGAAAATTTACAAATTATAGTAAGAGTGCCCCATAATATCATTTATGATCAACAAGGTTCTTACAATCCTATGGCTCTAGTCCAAACAATGTATCAAGACCCCAATATATCTAATTAAGGCAAAAACATAATGGAAGATCACTTTAACCAAATGTAAATAGCATACCAAACCTACCTAAATTTAGCACATGATTTCAATTAGATGAACATGGTATGTAAGCCTCTCATTGACTTAGTACCTTCAACAGAAGTGTTAATGGAATTAACTAGACAAGAGAATCTAAGTTTTGACCCATTTGTACAAACTGCTCTGATAGATAACTTGATACATATGCCTATTATTGAAGAGGTTTCTTTGGCCTCTACATTAAATAGTGATATGAATATAGCAGATAATATGAAAACAACATCCAATCTTGATCAAAGTAGTACTGACACACAACCAACTAACCAACAATATGTGCTTATAGTTAATCCCATGAGAAGATCATCATACCAAGGAATAGGAGTTTTGACATCCCAACCTCAACCAACTACTTTTTCAAGTGTGTAACCTATGGTATTAGGTAATCAAACAATGGCCAATGTCATGCCTCAATGACATAATGTGATGAATCCTACTCCTCAACAAGTAGTAAGTAGTATTCCACAATAGTAGACATAATCTAGTGTATCAATGCAATAGAAGACAAATACATTGCCACCTCAATTAGGGGTAACTAATGTACCACCTCTCTAGGTAATGATGAACATACCTCTTCAGTCATAGACTAATATGCCAATTCAAAACCAAGAAATGACTAGTTAATAGCATACAAATATTGGTTAGTGATAGATGCTAAATCTATAACTTGCTTTCACTTTATCATAAGGATTCATGCAACAAAGAGGTCCCCATGTTTCTCAAGAACCTACTAGACAACCATTGGTTCAAAATGTGCCACAAATTTAGAGAGAGGGTCTTGATCCAAAAGTTCCCACTCAACAACAAGGTTTAATTAGTCAGTAGCATATCCATTTTCAACCATAGTAGGCATAGTATATTTATATCACTTCATCCCAACCAAAAAATACTCCAATTCAAACCTTTATCGCCAATCCACACTAGAATATCACGTAGCCAAATTTTCAATTTCATGTACATCTTAATCTATGTATGCGTATTCCTGGTCCATTCCCCAACCAGGCCAATATACCTCAACAGGTGTCTCCATCATACCCTATTCAAAGTGTCCCACTTGTGACCTCTCATCCATTTATCCAAACCAACATTCTTCCTCAAACCAATATCCCTTCTAGTTTTTTATCCCAATAATTACAACAGATGAAGGATGTGATTGTTACCATTCAAGTGGGGAAGTAGACTAAAAGTTCAAATTGGATGATGTGTCTTCCAATCTATTCAAGATGGAATATTTTTAGATACCATTTATTCTAGGATACAAACCACCAAAATTTGATAAATAAAAAGGGAAAGGTGACCCTAAGGCTCATTTGACTAAATTTTTTATTGCATGTCAACTAGTGGCATATACCTTTTACTATTGTTTCTAAGGAGATTGGCTAGACAAGCTTTGGAGTGATTTTTAAAGTTTCCCAAGAATTCAGTAATGGGCTTTGATGATCTTTCTGATAAATTTGTGCAACACTTTTTCTATAATCTCAAACATGAGATTTCATTAGTGGACCTAACACAAGCAAATAAAAAAGATAGGGAGAGTTTTACAATTTATTTACAATGATGAAGAGCCATTTCAAGCCATTTCACCCATATTTTAATGGATAAACAATTCACCATTATGTTTACCAAATATTTTCATAGTGAGATAGCTTACCATCTAGAGTTACAATATGCACATACCTTCAAAGAGATCATTGATAAAGGTTTGTTGATCAAGTGGGTGCTCATCAATAAAGGAGTCATAAAACTTAATTCTACTAATTAGGGAAATGGACAACAATAAAATCCCATTTAATCACAAGAAATAGAAAGACTGAAGCAATTCAACTAAAATAGGAATGTTGTGGGAAATGGAGTAATCAAATCTCATCATGTCCAAACTATGCAAACCTCATCCACACCAACTTTTCAGCTTACTCCTACCCAATAATCTCTCCAACCAATGCCACAAGCATAAAAACCAAAACCTATACAACATATGCAGTATCCTTTACCATTATAAACCCCTCCTAAGAGAATCATGCCTGCATGTGATGTCATTAGTGACCTAGGAGAGCCCATTGAATCTATGTTCTTCAAACTTGTTACCACTAATCTGATTAGTTGGTCTAACTAAAGAATTATCTGTAAGTCATTCCTTACCCTAACTGGTATCATGAAAATGAATTTTGTGACTATCATCAATTCAATAGGCATAATCTATGAAGGTATGTCCAAATCAAGAATTTAATTGAGAATATGTTGGAGAATGGGGAGATAACATTGGATAATGGTGCTTCCACTTCCAATAAAACTCTTGGGATTTATCAAAACCCCTTACCCTGACATAACAATCAATAATAATAATAACAATGGCTAGTGCAACAATAAAATCAATAGTATCAGAATCAAAGGATGAACTGGTAGAATTGAAAAAATTAGAATCAAAATTTACAATGAAAAAATAATGGACAAAACTAAGGTCAAAATGGTAACAACCAATAAACCTACCATGTAGTTTCACATGACTAAAATAGGGTTGTAGGTCATATTATAGGGGGTAGTGTTAATACCATCTCCATTAATCGTAGACCAAACACTAATCAGCCTAGACCATTGCTAAACAATACTATCCAACCAAATTACATGGATAACCATTTTTTGACCTAGGAGTGCATATAGTTAAATCAACAAACTAGGACTTCCACTTTTGGATCTTATAGCAACAACTCATTCTTACCATGTGACCACATGCAAGTGCACCAAAAATCAAGAATTGTCATATCTAGTCTCACACCATTTCTAATAGTAGTTAGAAATAATGGTCCAATATTTAATATCAATTGTGAAATCACAACTCAAAGGTCAAATATTACTATCCCAAGCCCACAACCATCTACCACTTTGCCTATCATCCAATCAACTATTCAACCTCAGAATAAACCATTCACTACTGACCAAGATAAGAGGTTTGATATTGTGGAACAATTATAGAAGACACCAACACAAATTTATATCTTAGATTTTATATGAATGTCAATAATCCACAAGAACATATTCAATGAGTTTTTGACCCAATCCACTATTACTGTGACATATCCCTTGATAAATTTTAAGCTTTGGTTGGACACCTAGCTCAAACCCAACAAGTCACATTCAACCAAAGTGATATGCCTTCCCTTGGCCCACTCCATAACAATCTATTATACACATAAGTTTATATAAGATGGCATAAAGTAAAATGTGTCCTTGTAGATAATGGATCCATCCTTAACATAGTGTCTCTCAAGCTAATCAAGCTTCTTGGGTACATAATGACATATCTCTAGCCAAAAACAATAACTATCAAAGCCTATAATAATCAAGAAAGAGAGTCACAATGCACCATTAATTTTCTAGTTATCATTGGGCCTTTAACCCATGATACACTTTGACACGTGTTTGATCTAGAGTTATCATTTAATATGATTTTAGGTAGGCCTTAGTTACATGAGATTCATGAAGTCCCATCAACATTGCACCAATGTATCAAGTTTTCCCACTTAGGGATAGAGGTAAATATTCCAAGAGATTTACACCCATATGAATACTACAAGCATCTTGAGGCTAAATTTCAAAGTTATAATTATCAGTACAACATGAATCCAAGTTTTAAGTAGGATAAAATAAAGGCTATACTTATTGATCCTTTAGTAGATAATTGCATAGATCTTAATACCTTGGATTCCCTTTCCCACATGCCACCTCTTGAAGCTTCCAATCATTTCACCATTTTAGATAATGGATCAAGAGAATATGTGACCCATGATACATTTCATATTTCGAATCTTCCTCAAATTTTGAAAACCTTTGGGTGACCTAAATTCACCCCACATAGGCATTGGTAACAAAAGAGTAACGATACAAGACCTATCACATTTATACCAAAATCTAGCCTAAAACTTGACCCTCTTAAAGGAGATGAATCATGGTTATACAATGACAACTAGACTAATTATTATAAAAATTCAAAGTAATCTATTCCCAATATGATCTTGGAGCATTAAAATTATGAAGGAAGATGCCTCAAATTGAATCATCAAGGAACCATTGAGCCAATTTCCATGACTAATAATGACTTAGATTTAAACTACCTAGGGGTGACCCCACATATCTTATTCAAACTCCATCACCAATGAATAGTGATGATGGTGTCAAAGTGAACCAGAGTCTAATCATAGCCTCACCTTTCATAACCTAGCTAAAACCAACCTATTTGATAAAAATTTCATTTTTACCCTTACCTTGATCATTCATCACAACCCTTTGCCACTATATTATCTCCAACTGATAGATTAAGACCAACAAGAATCTAGTATATCAATAAATGAGTTCTATAATGATGAGGCATTATGTGATTTCTTAGGCATTAGAGACAATGATCTATTGGGAGATCACAAATCAGGATTCTCAATCACATTGGATCCTAGAGCTTATTTTGGAGAGCGAGTGAACACCCTTAGCCAAAAACAAATAAATAAAACATTGAGTTCCCAAAGTGAAAACCTCTTTGAGGCACTTTCTAACTAGGGAAAAAGTAAAGATAAAGGCTAGTCTAGTGGTAAAAACCTATTTCAAGCGCTATTATATGGGGGCATTCATTCTTCTTTAAATTTATATTAGGAGACTACCAATGATGAACATGCTTATGGATTTGAGTTCAGATTTGAACAATAATAAGTATTTGATCAAATTATTTAATAATTTATAACTATTTTTGTCACATGGCCAGATCTCCCATTAGGGGATTCATATTAATCATGCTTGGGAGAAGTTGAGGAGCAAATCCTAATAGAGGATCTTGACATAATCTAATAGTTCCAATCATTGCCTATAATCTTAAAAGATGGTTCAACCCTTCTAATCAAAGATACAATAGAGGTAAACATCAAGATTTCATTAGACTTAAAATGGATAAAATTAGGTGTATCCCTCACTAAGGAGGAATGTGATATCTTTATAGCTCTTTTGAGAGAATTTGTAGATATCTTTGTATGGGATTATTGTGACATGCTAGTTTTAGACCCCACCTTGGTTCTACACCACCTTATGGTTAATCCTGATGCCAAATTGGTAAAATAAAAGTTACGTAAGATGCATCCTTGCATTGATGTATTGGTAAATAAAGAGTTGGAAAAATTCTTAGAAGTAGGATGTATATGATCCATTGACTACTCAGAATGGATATCTAGTGTAGTACTTGTTTACAAAAAGCCTAAAGGAATTAAAATTTGTAATAATTTTTGAGAGATCAATAAATCTTGTCTTAAAGATGATTTTCCATTGCATAATACTGACATGATCATCGATTCCATAGTAGGTTATGAAATTCTTTCACTCATGGATGAAATTTTAGGATACAATCAGATCATAATCACACTAGAAGATCATCATAAAATAGCATTCACCACTCTATGGGGAACATTTTTCTATCAGGTGATGTCATTTAACCTTAATAATGTTGGAGCCACATATCAAAGGGACATGACTATCATATTCTATGATATGATGCATGATATTTTTTAAGACTATATTAGTGACATATTAGGAAAATCCAAAACTAGCACTGACCATCTAGTAGTGTTGCGCAAGATATTTGAAAGATTACAAGAGTACAAAGTTAAAATCAATCCAAAGAAGTGTGTGTTCAGTGTAACTTTAGGAAAATTACTTGGCTTCATATTATCTCATAGAGGTATTAAATTTGATCCAACTAAAGTCCATGTTATAACTAAGATGGCACCACCAACTAGTTTAAAGCAACTTCATAGTTTACAGGGTAAGATCCAATAAATTTGATAATTTATCTCTTGGTTAGTAGAAAAGTGCCATCCATTTACACATCTTTTGAATAAATGAGTTGCATTTCACTGAGATGATCATTACCAAGTAACTTTTTAATAACTCAAATACTATCTTGTTAATCTACCTATTTTATTACCTCCTATGTTAAGAAAGCCATTCTTGTTATACCTATCAGTTATCGATCATGCCTTGTAGGCACTCTTGGCTCAACATGATGATAATGGAAAAGAGAATGTTTTATACTACTTAAGCTATAGATTGGTCACATATGAACATAACTATATGCCTGTTGAAAAAGCTTGTCTAGCCATAGTTTTCACAGCTCAAAAACTATGTCATTACATGTTAAATAATAAAACCATGATCATTTCAAAAGTAGATCCACTCAAGTATCTACTATCTAAAACAACTTTGCAAGATAGAATGGCTAAATGGATCATGTTTATTACACAACAGGGGGATCTAATCCCTAAATCATTCAGAATCATCTTTCCTTGTATAAATAACAAGGTCAAGTATGAATTACATATTATAGGACTTTGACAAGTAGTACATTTAAATATATCTCATATCCAATTTTATGGTGATTCTCAATTAATCATCAATTAGGTTACAGATCATTTTCAGACCAAAGATGACAATCTAGTTCTATATAAAGCCATGGTCAACACTCTTAAATAGAAAATTACCAACCTTCAATTTGAGCACATACTAAGGGCTAGTAACATAACTATAGATGCCATGGCTACTATTGGCTCTCTGATTAGACAAACAAATAAAGCTAGAGAGTATTAGTTCCTTATCAAAAATTTGTCAACTCTAGCTCATGAACCTTCAACCATTTCCATGATTTGTAATATTTTTGGTCCTAATTCTATTTAGTACTCATACCTTTATAACTACATTCATGTTCAAGTTATACCACCTAACCTTTCTCAAAAACAAACCAAAGTATTCATTTATCATTCCACTTGTTATACTCTACTTGGATCCACCCTTTGCCATCATAGTTTTGATGGAACTCTACTTCATTATTTAACTTCAACAGAGTCTATATTAATGTTAAGAGAAGTTCACAAAGGAGTATGTCGAGCCCATTATATCAGGGTAGTCATATCCAAAAAGCTCTTGCGTACTAGTTATTATTGCCCTACAATAGATGCAAATTACATATCATATGTATAAATGTGTGACAAATGTCAATGACATGTTAATCTAATTCATGCCCCAACAAAAACCTTGAAACTAATGTTGACACCATGGCCATTTTATACATGGGGACTTGACCTCATTGGAAAGATTAACCCCACTTCATCTAACATCCATAAACATATCTTTACCACCACCAAATATTTCACTAAGTGGGTTGAAGTTATACCCCTCACTTACATGACTAGAAAGTAAATTTCCAAATCCATCTTCAACCATCTCATCTACCACTACGATATCCTTTCTAACATTATATCTGATAATGGAGGATCATTCAATAACAAATATGTATACTAGCTATGTATGGAATATAACATCACACAATAATTTTCTATAGCATATTACCCTCAAAGTAATGGTTAGGTTGAGGCATCCAACAAAACCATTATCAATATTCTTAATAAGATTATCAATGATGTTGATCATGATTGGCACCTTCAGATATTCCACACCCTTTGGGCATACCATACCAATCATCATACCCCCATAAGAGCCACTCCATACTCATTTATGGTACTAAATTCATCCTTCCCATTGAGGTTGAATTGCCATCACTACACATCTCTTTCAGCTTGTCTTAGATGATAATTACTATTGAGTAGCTTGCCTTCAATATCTAGACCTATTGGATGAGAAATGCATAGCCATGCTCAATAATCTTCAAGCATATCAAAACTGACTCAAAGGCCACTAGAATCAGTGTCTTAAGTATAAAATATTTAAACTTGGTGATCTTGTTTTTAAATAAAACCAAAAGAATACCATAGCCAAGAAGAAACATAAAATAAAATTCAAACCAAATAGATAGGGCCTTTCATCATCACTTCAAATTATGGATCAGGAGCACACAAGCTTGCCACACCAAATACAGAGGAACTTCTAAAGTCAATAAATATTATTCATCTCAAGTGGTACTATGTTTGAGTGCTAATGTGTATTGTCTGTAAGGACCATTTTAGTTATGCCTTTTTGTCACTATTCTTCTTTATATACAAACTATCCTTATCTATCCTTTTTGCAATTTCCATTTCCAACTTACTAGCCCCATGTGTTATATAGCCTAGCCTAATTGACCTTGGTTTTTGTCATTCATGGCACATTTTTAGCATCAAGGTGTCTGAGCATTTTCATTAGTTGGTTTAAGAACTTTAGATAGAGATCATATTTTGAGACAATGTGATAGAAGTTTTAGTATTTGCATCCTTCATTTGTTATTCTTTCTTACCACTGATCTTACTACTAATTATAACCACCTTTGGGAAAATTAGTACCTTTGATCTATGTCATTGTGTCTTAGTTATAACTGCTTATGGGAAAACTAGGGGAAACATTAAGCCTTGATGTACCAACTTGCCACTTCCTATATTTTACTATGCCTTTTTACCAACTGTGCCTATTTTGTTTGAATTGACTGCTACACTGGTCAAATTCTTCCACTATAATGGTAAACATATAGTGACTTGAGGTCCTACTATGGGACTATGTAGGCAACACTCAATACTTGTTGAGGTCAACTCAGTCACCCTAAGCCATGCTCTCACCATTTTGTGAGCAACCTAAGCGACACTCTCACCATTTTGTGAGAAACCTAAGCCATGCTCTCACCATTTTGTGAGCAACCTAAGCCATGCTCTTGCCATTTTATGAGAAACTTAATCCATGCTCTCACCATTTTGTGAGTAACCTAAGTAGTGCTCTCGCTATTTTGAAAGATTGAACCATTTAGTGTCTCATCATTCTTGATCACATTGAGACACTTCAAAAAATTCTAAAAACATTTAAAAAATTGTTAGAAAAGAACAAAAACATTGACCACTTTTTTGCCTTAAGGATTATAAAAACCCTTACTAAGTTACAAGAAAATCACTTGTCATTTATTTTTCCCATCTTTTTTGGCCTTTTTCTCTCACGTACTTTCTATTTTTCAAGACCATTCCTATTCTTCTATCACATCCATTTTGTTTGTTTTCCTTAGTTATCACATTCTTCCCAATCCCTGGGAGAACTACATTTGGCTAAAAGTTTTTTATTGGATATTACATCCATGGAACTATTTAGACAACATCCACTTGCCTAGAGCATATGGAGATAGCTTGACCACCCCCTTTATTTTATTATATTCCCCTACTTTGTTTATTTGTTAGGTTGTCACCTATTTTTTAGGGGCAATGTTTGTAGGGTTTTTATTGTGTTGTTTTTTTGTTTATTTCTACTTATTTTTGTTTGTTTGTGTGTCTATTTGTTTGATTTCAACACTATTACCTAAATTCAATTTATGTGTGTCCATTGGGTGATTCCTTTCCCAAACTTACACTTGAATCCATCCCTATTTAGATTTTGACATTATCATCATGGTTTCTATTATCAATGTGTTGTTTTCTACTGAGTATTAGATTATGGGAGTCAGTCCTCATGCATATTTTGGCCAAGTATTTATGATGTTCTATCATGAATCCTACCATCAAATGCTATAACAAACCTTAGCTTTAAGAAGTCTATTCAACAATGGTATCATCTCTTTGACACTAACATCCTGATTCACTCCCAATCATATCCCAAATAGAATAATTAACCATAAAATAATTTCAATCTTTATTAGTTCAGATGAGCATCTCCTGACTAATAGGTTCCAATTCATCATCACCCTCTATGTTATCATCATCCTTGACCCTGTTTATCATGTTTCCCATAATCAAGGTCTAATGATTATAACCACCTATGGGAAAATCACTGCACACCACCCCACCTGCATTTCTCAATGATTATAACCACCTTTGGAAAAATTATTATGTTGTCACCACTTTATTTTTTTCCCATATAGGGGCCTCTTATTCTCTTATTTATCTATCCCAATTGGGGTAGATCCATCTTCTCAATGATTATAACTCCTTTTGGGCAAATCATTGTGTTATCATACCACGTTGCCACTATCAAGGTACAATGCTTATAACCACCTTTGGGAAAACCATTGTACACCATCCCACTTGAATTCTCAATGATATTGACTACTTTTTCAATATCATTGTGTTTTCACCCCATCATATTTCTTTGGTCCCCTCATTTCACTTCTTTCTTTTCAAGGGACCATTTTTTGACCTACTTGTGCCAACCATTCCCTTAAGGGGGAATCATACAATTATTTTATCATCATTGTAGTTGTGGGCATACAAGACCTTTTCATTCTTTGAGAATAATTTACTATTTTTATAGCTTGTAATGCCTTCCTAAATAGGAGCAAACTGTAGACACCTAAATCTAGCCACCAATAACCTTCAATCAGGGTTTTGACCAATTTCCACCCAAAATGCACAATTTGGCCTAAAAACACTAAAAATGCTAAATGATGTGAAACTAATATATTCAAGTTTCAATTTTAGCTAGGGTATCCCTAAATAGGGTAATGTAATTTATGGGCCAACTAACTTTGATCAGTTCATTTCGAGTCAAAATGCCAAATTTACACCTAGGTGCTCTAGATTGCTCTTCCCTATCAAATATTTTACACAATACATGTGCCTTTATTATTTGTTATTAGTAACATCCTAAATTGGAATACAGTTCTAATGCATCTGACAGTGCCTTCTAAATCCAATCCAGTCAAATTTGAGACCAATAACAAGTTATTCTGATCAATTTATGTAATTTGTGCACAAAGTGCTTAATCATGCTTAAGAGATAATTGACCCAAATCAAGGCATAATTGATATATTCATGGAAAATTGTTGAATACTTTTTTTTAGAAATTAATATTGAATATATGCATCATCAAGTGACCTCATTTCTTGGGAAGACATCCTTAGGCCATAAATGCCATAAATATCAAGATTCATGCCTCCCATGCCTCATCAAAGCCTTCCATGATGCCATCCATGCCTCTTAATTTCCCCTTCTTCCAATTCCATGATGAGGATAATTACAAAATTAATTCCAAAAATTGAATTAATCTTTAACCACACATCTCAATATTGAGATGGATGGTTTAGGTTGATTCTGATCAAATCTAAAAATCTAATCATTTCTACGATATTTTGGTGCAAATATATTATGATCAAATATCTTCAATGCTTTTTTGATGCAAATTTATAATTCCAAATTGGTTCCAAAAGCTTCAAACAATTAGTGTTACCATTCCAAATTGATTCTAAGCCAAGTTAAGCCATAGGCCAAAGGTGCCAAGGAGAGATATAGGTAGTCAAGCTTCCATTTCTAAGGACTTCATGAGTACAAGTTGAACAAGCCACCACTACAAAGGAATTTGGAGCATCCAAGGAAGGTGAAGGAATTCTTGTATTTGGTTCCTTGCTTTCTATTGTGTTTGTCATTTGCTTTTTTTAATTAAGCTCTCCTTAGTGTCTAGGCCTAGAGATGTTATGCTATTAGTGTGTTTATTTCATATTGTTTTAATTTTGGAACTAAAACCATACTAACCATCCTTTCTTGATTCAAATTCGTAGATCACAAATGTATATTAATGGAATGGAAATTATTTAAATGGATAAAAATGGGAATTAATTAGTAAAATAAAATAAGTTAAGCAAAATTACTGTTAACTAATAGGAATATTAGTCAACAATAATGTAGCGATAGATTTTAGGTGCATACATTTTCCCCTCTTTTAAAGGGCATTGAGAGTGGAAGGAATGTAAAGATTAATGGTCTTTCAAATAAATCCATGTCATGGATGAATATTAGTAGATGATGATAAGGGATATGATGCCCCCTCAATGGGACATGTGGAGAATAATGAGCCAGATAGCCACTCAAAACAAGAAATAATGGGTGGGATGTTAGATGTGGGATAGATGATGAAGAAAAAAGATTTGACTTAAGTAATGAGCAAAAAAATGATGATCATGCCCCTGGTAAGGACACATGCATATGGTATAGAGATGATGGGTGTCATGATTGTATACACATCCTAAGGGGGAATCAACCATAATAGGGTGATGATAAGATAAAAGGCCATAAGTTTTAGATGTATCCCAAGTAAGGACACATGAAAGGGAGAGCTATAATCTAGGATAAGATGATTTGATAAGATTGATGATGGGTGTAGTCCAAAGCTAAATATATTGACATGATGTAGGTGATGATAAAGAAGAAATGATATGATCAAGTGATCAAAAGGATTGGGATGAGGATAGATGATAGAAATAATGGCTGAGATATCTTTGGGCATGGAAACATGGCCAAGTACTACCTACATAGTCTAAAAATACCTCATGTCAATTTAGTTCTAACTCAAGGATGATGATAATGAGGATGATTAGGCTTGTTATTTATTGAGAGATATGATTTATATGATGAGACATGGGTGAAATATTAAATTTTATTTGGATGAGTCAAGAGGATTAGATTAGTGATGCAATTAAGGATTATGAGATGATTAGATAAGTGATGAGGGTGGATGTGATCAAGCCACCATAAATGTCATAAATATCATCATAGTCTAAGTAATCCCTTAAATATGGCACTTGGTAGTATGTCCCATGATATAAACATGACCAAGAGGAAATTATGCCAAAGTGCATGGGCCAATAACAAACTTTGCATCCTTAAGGGTACTTTGTGTGTCCTCATATCATCCCTATTAATTACCCAATAGACAAAAAGATACATGATGAAAACAAAACATAAGACAAACAAGATATATAAATGACAAGATAAAGAGAACAAACAAGTAACACACACACAAGTATCTACATTCAATGTCACAATTTCTTATCTAATGATAGAATGAGTGATTGGATTATCATGATTCAATTGTGTACTTAGGATTGACTTGGATTTGGATAGGGTGATCATGATTAGGATTAAGCTAAGATTTTTCCCCTAGTTAAGGATAGAAGGATGGAGGATGGGAGAAGGTCTTTGAATATTGATTTGGTCATGAAAATGAATCAAAAAGTGTCCAAGAAAGGTGATTAGATAAGTTATGACCAAGGATTACCAATAGATAAGGACTTGTAAGGATCCAATCTAGTAATGAGATTAAGAGATGATGGGATCAAATTCCTTTCATGCTAGCAAAAAGTGATTGGATGAGTGCTAGACATGAAGAGGAAATGATAAGGACAATGATGGGATCAAGTACCTTCCACACTAGAAAAGGGTAATTGGATGGGTTCTACATATGAAAAGGCCTTGATAGAAAGTCATGGGTGCCAAATTAAAGTCTTTGACAAGGTGATGTATGTTGACAAAACTTAACCAACAAGATGATGAAGATATGATGAGTGACCACTTAGATCGATTTTCAAGACTAAACGTGGTATCCAAAGATGGGATGGATATGAAGATAGGAGATATATGGAGATGGATGTGACTAGGGGATTGGGGATAAGACAAGACATCATAAACTATTTTTGGCTTTTTGTAAGTTTTATGATTTTTAGGGTTTTTGACATTTTTTAATTTTAGGGATTTTTGGGATATATATATACACTATATAAATGGGGTCACTAAAAAAGGGAATACCAAGCCTAAAAACTAGGAGAAGGATGGGGGTGATGAATATCATGACAAAGGATGATGATAATGGGGGCCAATGACAAATGGACTAGGGATAGCTAATGACCACATCATGAAGGAACCAAATGGTTATTTTCCTGAGTGTCCATTACAAGATATGCCAAGATAGTTGTGGGAACATTACTCAAGACACCTCCTACTTCCTTACAAAGTTCAAGATGGGAAGAAATAAGATATAAGATGCATGATATGGTGTTGGATGATGGATAATAATAATGGATTAAGGGATAAGATGATGGGTGATATAGACAAGGTGGACAAGGGATGTGACAAGTGGGAAGGATGGAAAAACATATGAAATGGATGGATTTTAGCCCAAGTGTTGAGGAATAATGTAGATAATTATTTATTTTACCATGATGCTAGAAACTATTTTTGATCATGGTACTTTCCCAAGGAGCAAGAAGATTGGTTTTTACCATTAGATGAATGATTTTTTTTGACATTTTGACTTTTTTTTACTTTTATTGATAGAATCTTGATTTATTAGATGATGGGAAAGATACAAGGTATGGAAATTTTATTGATTATTTAGACAATACCTGTTCTAGGAATGTGTGATGGAAATATCATGTTATCATTATTGGATGGATTAGGGTCCATGTGACCTAGTGTGATGTTTGATTGTGATCCCTCCAGATATCTAGACCAAGTATCATCATTGCCCCTACGAGAGACACTGGTACCCAAGAGGGTAATAGGAGGTATGGATTTGAATGGGTTTGATGGGGATGGATGGGACTTGAATGGATGGTAGGATCAAGATATGATGGTGTGATGGAGGATGGAGGATTAAGACTAATTGTTGCATAGATCATTGGGAATGTGGGACATGCTTCATTTGATTGGTGTCATGCAATAAAATACTGTAGGAGATCCAAAACACTTTGACAATGTGGTTCATCTTTGATTTGATTATTTAATGGATGATAGACCATATGATTTTGAGAATTTGATTGTATTTGATTTTGATTTACCCCTAATGCCTAATTTTGGGCTTCACTAGGTGAGATTTATTTTTTATTTTGACTTTGATGGACCCCTAGTTTATAGGATTTACTAGGAGAATAACTTTTTGGATAAGGATGATGATTTGAATCTTCTTGATTTTGACTAATGGGATCAAATATTACTTTATTATGATTCATTACTTTTGGAATATTGTCTTGGACCTTTGGTTTTGTGGCACATATTGTATTACTTGAGGAAGGGTCTAATGATGCATGCTCCTATTCATCTTTATTGAGGGAAGTGATTAAATGATCATTGACAAGGAGAAAAGGTTCCATGATGGATGGAGATGGTGGTGAGGGAATGATGAGGTCAATGAGTGGTGATGGGGTAGCATATTCTTCATAAAGGTTCTTAGGAGACCCAATTTTGACATTGGAGAAAATCTCCTTAAAATTTGCAAAAGGATCACTAAGACTAGTTGTAGTAGATGCATCCAAAGGAGTATCAAACTCACTTTGAAAATATTTGATATATAAATCTTATAATAACTCATTTATGACATCATTATCTTAAATGGGATTAAAAGATATACCTAGTAATGGATTAGAGGTATTTGGATTATAGGTATCCTCTAAAAAATAGGAATTATCAACATCAATGAGGGATGACATTTTTGATGAGGAATATGATTTGGATATGGGTGTTGAACATGATCCCATGGAATGATAAGACCTATGTTGACTTTGAAGCTAACTCTGATGGACAAGATATAATGTTGTTTTTTGTACATGCATTTTCTGCTATTGATCTCTCAATAATGGGTATTTGAAGTGATGGGTGATAGGGAGATGATGGATAAATGATAGATTTGAAAATGATAGGATCATGGAGGGACTTATGAGAGATGGGGGGACTAGGATCATAGGGAATAGACTTGATTATTATGGAGGATTTTTCAAAAATGGGAGTGCTATCTTGACCTTAGCTTAGAAGGGGAGGATCTTGATCATTATTGAGAAGGGAATCTTGGCATTCCTCTTTTTGTTCACCCAGGGATGTGAATGAATCTAGTTCATCATGAATTACTATATCACCATGATCATTGAGGTCTTGGACAAAATCTTGGAAAGGTCAAAATCAATTAATGGTATGCCCCCAGGTTTGGTGATATGCATAATATTGGTTATCTTTATACCAAGAAGGTTTGGGTTTGGTAGGATCAAGATGTTAGATGGGTGGATAGACCATCATGTTGGTGATGACAAATTATTTAAAAAGTCATTCAAATGATATGGGAAGGGGAGTATAAGGACTTGTTTCATGTTGTGACTTGGATGTGGAAGCATTGGACTTATGATTAAATGGTTATGGATATGACTAGGTGGATGGATTCAAGGTGGCCAATATTGGATTCCTTTTACTAGTATGGGAATGGGTAAATGGTGGCTTATGACTAGTGGATGGAGGATTAGTATGAGATTCACATGATGGGGCTTGGATGGGAGGTGCAATGAGTTGAAGGGGATCAACACCTTTAGGAAGTGGTACACCCATCATAAGGAACTTCAAGATGATCTCATCCTTATTGGTAGCTATATACTAGTCTATGAAAGTGGGGTCTAGTTCCATGGTTATTAGTTCATAGATGATGGATGATGTATGTAGGATAATGATTGGATAAGGTTCTTAAACAAAAATAAACCAAAAGGACCAAGATAATATGATAAGTAGTGATGGAAATGAGATAGACTAATGGATTAAGGACTATGATCAAATGTTATATCAATAGTGAAATAGATGCTAACAACTTATCAAAAATATATAATTATCAAAATATAAAAATGAGTAGGGATATGATAGGTGCCTAGACTCAAACTAGCAAGAAGATGATGTGATGGGTGCTAGTTATGAATAAGGAAGATGATTGGATTACGGATGATTGATAGTTGATGGGTTTTCTAGATTGAGATTGACAAAGTGAAAAGATGCTAATAATCTATTGATTATGACATGAGATTTGACCAAATGTATTACAATGATAGGATGTTGATAAGATGATAGGGGGATTAAGATGATAGGATGATAGGATTAGCTCAAGACCTTAGACTAATTTTGACCAAGATGGGATAGTAGGTGATTAGGTAACAAATATGATTAAGATAATGGGATAAGTGTGATGATATGTGATGATTAAATGATAAAGGGGTAGTGAAAGGTGGATGTTTTTGACCTATATATGACCTCGAAGCCAACTAGGATAAGATGAAGTGATGACTAGATGGGTGATGAAGGTAAGGTCAAGACAAGTGATAGGGTATGGATTAAAAACAAGATGTGGATGATGAGGTTTGATTAGGGGATGACTAATTATGAGTGATATTGAGATGTGACTAGAAGGATTATTAGGGTGATGTGGATGATATGAGATAATATTAGAGATGTAAAAGGATGTACAACTAGACAATTATGTATAAGAAGATAAAATAAGTATAAACAAATGATGGGATAATGAGACAAGATGGTATGGTGATAATTAGGAATATGGATGAGGTGGAATTAAGATATAATGTGGATGGTGAGACAAGATGGGATTAGGATAGGTGATGGGTTATGATCAAAGATGTAAGGGTGTTATGTCAATATAATGATATGGGAATGATCAAGACTAACGTATGATTGGTGGATAAGGAAAAGTCAAAGTGAGGTGTGATTGATTATGGATGAGGTGGTTTTATGATGAGGTATGACCAGGATGATGAGTGGATGTGACTAATATGAGAGATTGGGAGTTTAGTAGACTATACAAGAGAATAAATTATGTGTGAGAGGATGAGGCTAGGACACACAAGATGTGACTAGGATTTGTTGGATATGGATAGGAATGAAATCAAGATGGTGATGATGATAATAAGGATGGTGAAAATAAGATGGAGGTGATAGGGGGTATGATAAATAATAAGTGGATATGGTTAGGATAGTATGGGATGAAGACAATATGGGGTATGAGATATGGGTGTGTAAGATAATAATGTAAGTGAGTAAGATGAAATTTTAATAAAAGGATGTACAATAGAATAAAATTATGTACAAAGAGGTGAGACTCATATTTATAATATGACGATTAATGAAGGGATGACTAATGATATATGGATATGGGTATTCTAGGATGAAATAAAGCCACTATGGTGGATGGGATATAAATAATAGGTACAATATGGTGATTAGGATATGAAAGTGAATGAGTTGATGGGTATATATGGTCATATTAGGAGTGGATGGAGACTAGAGGGTGGTTAGGCAAGGATGTACAAGATAATGGGATATGGTGAGACTAGGAAGGGATGAGGTGATTATGGTGAGTGGGTGATGATTTGTATGTGCATAAGGATATAATGTGTGGTTTTGGGTAAGGATATGACTAAGGATGGGTGGATATGACAAAGAGAAGGATATATATAAAGAGTATGTATAATGGTGACTAGGATATCAAGATGGGGATGTGGATCTAGATGAGGATGATGACTAAGATGTACACAAAAGGATGGTGGGGAAGATATGTATAAATTTATAGAATAATGAGGATATAATATACAATAGGATATATAAAAATTTACCTAAATAGGATATGGATGGGTAAAAGGTTGACTCACCTCAAAAATAATATGAGTTTAACACAACACATACCAAAGCAAGCAAGCCAAAATCTATGCTTAGTAAACTAATAGGTGTATAACCTAATGACCACACCATATAATAGCTACATAGGTGAGGTTGTATGATGGTGACCCATTACAAAATCAACCAAACCCTCTCGACTCTACTTATAATTGATGGCTACTTCGGCATTAATAGTGAAGCCTATAGTGGAACACCTATTATGATCAAAAGGTCCTATACTAGGTTGAACAAGATTTCTAGGGGTGTCCCCTATATATAAAAAGGTACTTTGGGGCCCAAGTTCATATAGGGTATTTTCCAAATCTTGGTTTATTGAATTAACTCTTCTCCTTCATGGATAACCTATATGGGGTTAACGGCTTAGCCCAGTAATAGTTGTCCATGATTGTTATACTCCACTAGAACATTGAGTTTGGTTAATGTGTGGTGATGAAATCTATAACACTAACCCCTATAAACTAGGCCCATGCATGGGTATCAATTTCATGTCACGTGTTATCCTAGGGGGAGGGGTTAATAAATAGGAAAAACACATGATATGATTAATTAACTGATGAAATTACCTATGTGGTATTTGACACAATATGGAAAATTATTTACAAGTTAACACACACACACAAGTATATAAAAGGATAAAATAAAAGATTTATACACACACAAGATTAAATAATGATATATAAAATATAAAATTGATGTGAAAAGTGCTTAAATGGGTCTTTGACTAGCATCTTGCAAGCACATAGGTTAGTAGTTTGATATGGCACTCAAGAGAGGTAACCCACAAAATAAAATTTTAGACCCAAAATATGACCTACAGATGATGTTTAGCAAAAATGACCCATGTAAGAAATAAGATGTTAGTCAAATATGGCTTAATAAAACACCCTAAAAATTGTGGATTAACTCTAAAATTTCTTTGGGGTAAATGGGACATGATACAAGGGTCTGATGGTGGTATCCCCTAGTGGGGTCAAGGGGTAGTTCCCCTTGTGGGGTAAAGAGGTAGAGCCCCTTGTGAAGTATGAGGGTAGAGCCCTGGGCATGCTCCCTATCACGGTACAAGGTAGGGTTAAGGGGTGGATCCCCTCACCACTAAAGGAAATTTGGGATTTGTAGGAGGTTTGGAGTGATGCAAAAATCACAAAAAATTAGAACTAAAAAGGGCCAAATTTAATGCAAAAATGGCTACAAAATTTCAACTACATAGTACAAAACTACAACTTTTAAGGTAAAACCATGACTAGGAGAGTTATAAGATTGCATATGTTAGATAACCATGATAGTTAACCATAAAACCATGATTGTGTAGACAAAATCACTACTAAGATTGATAATATCATTATTTACTATGAATCAATAGTAGTGGTTTTATCATAAACCCTAAAAATGGGACTTAGAACAACAAACCCATGATTGGTAAAAAATGTAAATAGCGATATTGCAGTTTATAAGAATAAATAGTCTATATATGTCCTAAGCAAAAAAGTGTACCACATCAAAATAATTACAAGGCCTTGTTATTAAATATAATTATTTGATGATAAGAAAGAGATGCTACCAAATCCTAAGACTAACCCTAACTATCCTAGACAACAAAGCCATTACTAAAAGTGGCAAGGCCACTATTCATAAGACAAATCCACATCTGAAGTAGTCATGATATTGTCGAATGAGGTTCAGCTAGTGTGTATGCTAGGTTTAAAGTAAGCTTCCTTCTCCTGTGCTCTTTATAGGTCCTACAAGATAGATAAAATCATTTATCATTACCTATCTTTAGTCAATGAGAGGTTAAATATTTTATATACAAAAAATTTTAAGTTTTGCAAAAGATCAAATTTCTTAAATATTTTCACTTTACCGATCCTTTGAACTTGTCAAATAGATTCTAAAATCATGGTGAAGTATAATGTAAAGGAGATAATGGTAGTGTTTTACTAGTTTTTGATGAATATGTAATATTGCAACTAAAAATGACAATCCCGCTACTGAAAATGATAATCTTATGATTATCAGGGTAATACCATAAGTGGGAGAATCATGGGTTTGTCAAAAATGCATGTTTAGAATCTCTTTAGGGGGATTTTCCTCTTGACCTGCACACTAAACAAAAAAAACACAACACCCCTAAAATAATAGAGCATTAGCACAAGCAAATTATACTTTGAGCCTAAGTATTATTTTTGATAATATTGATATTCAAAAAGACAATTTTGCTATTTACAAAGCAATCCCATAACTGGGAGAGTCATGGATTTTTCAAATACCCAATTAAAACCTCTAACTGCTAGTGGCTAACCTATGATATTGCTATTATCTTTGTCAAACCCACTATTGCAATATTGTGATTAGTAGTGAAATATTGTGACTTACCTAGAATGTGTCAAAATTTTAACTTTTTAGGATTTTCTTTGCCCAACCAGACCTATAGGCTAGTAAAGACAACAATAACAAAAAAAATGATTAAATGAGAGCAAAGGTCCCACCATGGTTTCCAAAATGCATTAAGATTTTTATCTCTATATGAATTTAAACAAGATAAATCCAAACTCAAAACACAAAATATGTAATAATAAGGATTTATATAACAAATCAGAATGATAAAAGAGCTTACTAAATCCCTTGTTTTATGTTACCTCCTTCTAGGATTTGCAATCAATGATTAGACTTAGATTGAAAAAGTGATATCTTTATGTTGGAGTGTGATAATGGATGATTGATGGTTGCTTATGGATTTATTATAGGATTTGTATAAATCATTTTGGCATGGTTTTGGCATGACTTCTCTAACTTCATTTTGACATGGTTTTGGTATGATTTTTCATGATGGTTTGAGGGTGGAGGGAGAGGTTTCTTATATATATTTTAGGAGGGAAAATCAAGGGTTGTTATTTTAGTTTAGGGAGATGAGATCAGTGACTCTAGATTATCTAAGGAATATTAAATTCCTTGGGAAACCTCTATAATTAGAGGTTTCCATAGACTTGGAGGGAAATCTTTAATTCTAGAGACTTCTCCATTATCTTAGAAATAATGGAGGATTAGGTGGGGGTCAGATGGGGGATTAGGTGAGGATTAGAGAGATAGGGATGTAGGAAAGCCTAAGGTGTAGGTTAATAGGTGGTAGGTGGGGTTATGGGAATTTTAAATTTCCATATAATGGATAAATAGAATTAGATTATGATAATGGGAGATTAAGAAGAATTTATGAGAGAGTGGGGATGGGTAAGGTTAGTGAATATAGATTAATGGAAGGAGATATTAGATATATGGATAGGAAGGGTAATTAATTAGAGGAATAGAATAAGTTAAGAAGAATTAGTGTTGACTAATACGAATATTAGTCAACATTAATGTAGCAAGTGATTTTAGGTACATACAACACATTTCATAATCGATGAGGCTTCTCTTAATGTATTAGATAGCATACTCTCTTCCTATATCATCTTGTTGGGCAAGATTACCCTAATTGAAATAGGTGTGGAATAAGTATATAGAATCAAAGGTTTATCATTGGAAGGAGGATGAAGTGTAGGTATATGAAACATGAATCTTTCATATTATCAAAGGATTTTTGACATGGATCTATCCATTTTGATTTAATACCTTTTTTAAGAAGTGAATTCGATATGCCATTTTGGGGACAAATCACCTAATTGCCCAAAATTTGACTAAATAAGTATGAATGTCAAGAATAGAATGAGTAATGGGCATGTAGATGATAACACTAATTTTGGTAAAGTCAACATCAATGCCACAGAGAAAGACTAATAATCCTAACAATTTTCTAAATGTGACTCCAAAGACACATTTGTAAGGATTAAGTCTAAATTTATATTTAAGGAGATGGTAAAAGATGATAACAAGATCAAAAAGATGATTCTTATGATTTTTGGATTTAGTATTGAGATCATCCACATAGGTTTCAACAATTTTGTGAATGATATCATGAAATATGTTAGTCATCATTCATTGGTAAGTGGATCTAGTATTATTAAGACCAAAAGGCATTTTGAAATAGCAATAGGTGCCCCATTCCATGGTGAAAGTTGTCTTATGTTGGTCCTCAAGAGTAATATGTATCTGATTGTATCTTGAGAATCTATCCATAAGAGATAACATTTCATAACCAACCATGGAATCAACAATGGCATAGATTGAAGGTAAAGAGAAGTTGTCCTTAGGATAAACAAGATTAAGATTATGTAAATTAATACAAATATGAATGACCATAGTAAATTTATTTTAAATGGGAAAAAATTTAGAAACCCATTTAGAATAATCCACTTGTTTGATAAATTTAGCATCAAGTAATTTGATGATTTCCTTATGACATAAAGTGGAAACTTCATGTGGAAATTTTCTTTGTTTTTAACATAGAATTCTAGGGTCAATGATAGGCATGTCTTTGTAGGACTAAGTGCCTCATGATATTTATCAAATAATAAGCAAAAATTATCATGTTTAATAGGTGAGAGTTCACGAGAGATAGTAATTGGTCATGAATAAGATAGAGTACCATATTATATGCAAGTGGTTTATTTAATAAGCATGACACTGTCATCTTAAAAGTGGTATGGTGCATTGGGTAAGGTAAAA
The DNA here is from genome assembly GCA_037957365.1 of Torreya grandis. Lineage (NCBI taxonomy): Eukaryota > Viridiplantae > Streptophyta > Pinopsida > Cupressales > Taxaceae > Torreya > Torreya grandis. The sequence goes on from JARHVA010004709.1 coordinate 1,237,240, forward strand.
ATTGGATTTGTTTTAGGATCAATGATAGCAATGAATTTGTTAAAGCAAGGAGTTTTAATTTTGAAATTCCCAAGTTTATGATGTTGCCAAGGAAGTTGAGGTTCTCATGCATAAAGTAACTCAAGGATATCTTTGTCACTAGACAAGGTAGGAAAAGGACCATAATACTCAAAATCTACTTCAAGATCTATAATTTTATTGACATGGTGATCATACTTAGAATATATATAACAAACATTGTTTGCCTTGGCATCTACTGTAATTTTAGGACTAGAAGTAGATGGATCAGAAGGGGTTGAAATATCAGTGGGTTCAATGATAAGAGAAAGATCAAAGGTAATGATTGGATCAATATGTGATAAAGGATATTTAGAAAATTTTAGAGGTTTGAAAGGTATAATTTGCTCTAATACCCAAGGAGTATTGATAAGAGGAGAATTGGTAGGAGGCATATGACCCTTAGGATCTAAGGTATGATCTATAAAAATGGTATGAACATCCTAATTAAAATAATGGATTTAGTAAAGGTTTTTTGATAATGCTAGACATCTAAGTTTTTATATTGAGCTTGGGCCATTATATATTTATCATCATATCTTGGAAAAATTATACATGCTTGAGAATCAGGGGAGTATCAAAGGGTGAAATCTTGATATTAATGAATATACAAAGAGACACAATGAGAGGATCTTGAAATAATTTGGCCACTTCAAAATCATTGCAAGTGAAGTCATATTTAGGTAAATAAGGATCTTGAGAATTTCATGGAGGAGGAAAATTGGTAATCTCATCAATAAAAGGAATCTTATGATCCTTAGGTAATAGAGAAGGAGGAAGCCATTACAAAATGTAGGGAGGTAACTTGGTATTATTACAAGTATGTTACAAATCATTGGGCTCATCATCATCAAAATATATAAGAGTAACTTGTAAATCAAGATTCATGTTGATGATTTTGGGTAAAGAAACACTATTGATCTTAAGAATGGTAGGAATATGATATTATTATTTAGGATTGGAAAGTTGAATGCTCCATAGATTGGGATCAACTTCATGCTTGTGCCATTTTCCATTATGTAAGAAAGTAATGTAGTGACTACTAGAAGAAGCAATGGCTCTCATTTGATGAGTCCATGGATGACCAAGGGGTATGTTGTAAGATAGGGGTAAATCACGGACCATAAGCTTGGTTTGAATAGTCTTAGGTCTAATTATTAATGGAAGCCAAATGCAACCAAGTGGATTTTGATTAGTATTATCAAAACCGTGACAAGTAAGATGGGTTTGATTGAGATGATCTTTGTTATAACCAGGTTGTTGGATGAGCCATAAAGATGTTACATTAACACCAGAACCTTCATCAATTAGAACTTTTTAGATAAGAGTGGTATTAATGGATACTTTGATAAAAAGTGGTGGATCATCAACACACAAGATAATTTCATCATCGATCATGTCCTCTTCAATAAATTTAATAGAGGGTTTGGATTAATGACACATAGTTTCAATGGAATTTGCATTGGTAGGTTGAGATTCAATAAAAGGTGGTTCTTGATCTAAGGAGGATATATCATCAATTTATTGGATCTATTGAATAAGGAATTTACAATGATAGGGTGAAGTGCAAACCAACTCCATAAGTGGAATCTTAAAAGGCATAGAGTTGAGTTCTTCGATAAAGTTCCAATGAGACTTAGAAGATCCAACATGAGGTTTAGGAAGTAAATTAGTTTTTGAAGGAATAGTTATAGTTGGAGGATCAGAGGGAGGAGATGGTTCCTCTTGGTCTTCTAAAGAAAGATTAGTGGTGGTAGTATATTTAAGAAGTTGTTCCTCCAAAGATGGCTTCTTAGGCTTGTTAACAAGATCTTTATGAGCTAGTTTATGACAATAATTAACCTTAGCAGTATTGACATATTGAATTTTTTTAAAATATTGGTCATAATCAACATCAATGGAATAAACATCCTTAGTATTTGATTGATTATTTGAATAAAATTTTTGGTTATTTGAGGTAGAAGCTTTGAAAGGTTATCATTTTTGAAAAGTAGTGGTGTATTCTTGATGACAAAGATTGATCATAGCTTTATGATTGAATGAATCAACAAGTATATAGGAGACAAAAAAATTAGTGAGCCCTCTACAAGATTCATAGGAATGCCCAATGTTATAATAGAACCAAAAAAATAGATTGAGGTCATACCACTTAGGAGGAGCATTGGGATAGATGAAAGGTTTTGAGGGTGGTAAAAATTGTTTCATTTTTTGAATGAAAAGAGGTATATGAGAAGGTGAAGGAATATTAGTTTCGGCAGCTCTTGGTTTGGTTTGTGGAGTATTACTAGTGATAGCATTATATGTTTGGAAAGATACTTGATGAATTTTAGGATTAGGTTCAAATTTATTCATTTGAAAATCTTGACATTTAGCTTGGTCAAGATCTTCATTAAGTGTTTGGGGAGCAAAGGTCAAACCTTATATTAAAGAGTGGGAGTTAAAGTAGTGATAAAGAGTTTGAATAAGTCATAATCATTCATATTATGGTCAGTTTTATGGGCCAATGATTTCCATATTTTGATAAAATCAAGAGATAATGCAATGGGAGATTGCTTAGCATTGATGAAGTAGCTAAGAAAATTTTTGGGAAGATCATTGTGTTGAAACTCTTTAACCAAAGGATTAACCAAATCTTAAAGATGATAAATATAATGTTGGATAAATTTATTATACCATTCTAATACATCACCAGTGAAAGTTTTTAGTAATATTTGGATCCACTCTTTATAAAGGTTGGCAAAGGCTTTGAAAAATGAGGCAAGGTATTTAGTCCCAACATATTTGATAGTTGGAGATATGTTATCAATATCAATGAAAATAATGAAGGGGACCAAAGGCTCATTTTGAATAGTTTGAATCATCTTTTTATTCATTATGGGTTGAGGAATAACATTGTACGAGGCATCTTGAAGAGGTGGAAGAATGTAATTGGGATTAGCTTGAGGATGGATAGTTGGAGGTTGAATAGCCACATGGATTAAATGTTTTTGAAGTTGAATCATTTGGTTGGTATTAGAATTTTGCATTATGTTCATTTGTTGGATAACTTGGGCTAAAAATTGAGTTGTATCAGGAGGTGGTTTGGTGCTGGTAGGAGCACTCCCCAAATTGGTGTTAGGGGGAGGATTACTAGAACAAGGATTATTAATGTGATTGTTAAGTAAACCTACATCAATTACTCCCACATTAGTCTTATCACTCTAGAGTGCACCTTACTTGAAGATGTACAAGCACACCCTCACTCTAGCTGATACAATTGGAACTTCTCAGAGTGTGGGTGACTCTTTGATGAGAAGAACCTCTAGAGAAGTTTGGTTCCATTTAGATTTTTATATTATATCAAATTTACTATGTATTTGCTTCTATAATTTTGGGGTGAAAATGGAAAGAGGGAACTTAAAAGAAATTATAATTAAAAGTGGGTTGATACACCTTAATTGTCCAAATCCTCTGAAGTTACTAAAATCAATGCACACATATAATCAATGAAATTTATATTTCTATCCTTAATCAAAAATGTTTTAGATGAAGGGTTGAAAACCTCTTCAAATGACCTATACAAGGGTGAGATATGGAGAGATAGGTGAGGAAGGGACCTCAAAAAGGGAGTTAAATCTCACTTATACACTGATGCACAATCAAATACACACTATCTTATGTCAAAACATAGATTCAGAATAAAAAATTCTTTTATTGATAATGGTCCAGCTTACAATTTCTCTATTAGCTTTAGGAATTAATTAAAAATGCCTTAATAAGCCAATAAATATGTCTTCTAAACCTAATATAGCCTATGTGGAGTTCAAAAAGGGGAAGGGTTAGTCTTGTTTTATTAACTCAAGATCTAACACTTTTTACAATGTTTAAAATATTCAATAAAATATTTTCCCTTTAAAAAAATTTCATACTTCTCAACTTTGGTGTAGGAATTTAGTGGTGGGGCCAAGTTTCAAAGATTAGTATTTAAATAAACATTAAAATCTCTAAACTCCAAATTACATGCATGAGTCCAAAGTTGGCATAAAATTTTGGAGGTGGGCCCAAGTTTGATAAGTCAAACACTCTTGGATAGAGTGCTATGCCACACTTCAAACATAAACTCCACTTAAGGTGCTTGAGAGTTGATTTGGAACAAAAGAACATCCCCCTTTGCATGAAATCAATGTCAAAAATTGAATTTATAATTCCATTTAAATATTGGTGAGTGAGAAGTGTATTTAATCTCCATGGAATAGCAACAAGGTGGTGGTAAAACTCAAATAAACTCCTTGAACAGTCTTTCAATGTCAAATTCAAACTTGGTTACTTGATCAATTAAGCCAAATTAACTAGTTAAGCCAAATAAGTCTAGTTTAAAAACTTGGACACCATGAAACCTAAAAAATAAGACATGAAAACTATAAAAACAAAAAATTAAACATGAAAAATAATTCTTCATCACCAAAATTATGATTTTGATGAGAAAAACTTCACCCATTAGTCAACATGCTTGACTAGGCCAATTTTGCACAAATTTCTAGCAGACTGGCCATTTTGATTGAGATAATAAGAGAACCTAAGGGGTTATTTATTACCAATTTAATATTTTAGGATGAATAACAAGTTATAATCTTTGAGCTCTAATGATTAAATTATATTATATTACCCTGTACTTCAATTTACACCTTTTTTTCCAAAAAAAACATTATTTTTGCTCTCAACTGTATAGATCCATGCATAAAAAACACATTTATGGAATCATTTTGGATTTTTTGAGATGTTTTAAATATTTTAGGTTGAATCATGGTTATTTTATTGCAACAAAATCCATTTTTATCAAAACTAGTTTTTAAGGTGCTCAGGAAGGCTTCGAAGTTGGAACTTCAAATTGATAATTCATGAGATACAAACCTTCAAATATCAAACCAATTTTATTTATGTGAAAAAAAAATTTCCCTATAACATCCATAAAAATATTAGACTCCATGAAAAATATATGAAAATTTTCCATGTGAATGAAGCTTGCCTACAAGAAATTCACTACATTTTGGGTTACCTATGCTCTTATTGATTGGTCATAAATCACAGTTCCTCAACTAATCTCAATTTTTGATTAATTATAATTGAATATGGGTCCTCAAAAAATAATAGGATAATTTTTCCCAACTCCATACGTGGTGAACAAAATGAGCATCTGAACATGTGGCTTAGAAGGGTGCCTAAATTGAAAAAAGTGAAAAACTTCATAAAAATGAAAATTAATCCTTCGTTGCTTCACAAATCCTAAAAAAATTATTATTTAACCTTCACCAAGCTATCAAAATTATCTAAAATCCATTTTTATTAGAAAATAAAAAATGTCTTTTTTGGGCCTAAGTGCATGTTTGCTTGTAAAACATTGTGTGAGAAAGGTTTGCATAAAATTTGGAGTTTTTAAACTCTCCATATGTCTGATTATGATTTAAAAACATCATTCCATGATTATAAATATTTTATTTGGTAGCTTCTGAGGCACTCCAAGATGAAGCATGCTCCAATGGTGATCTTTAATGAATAGGCTAAGGTTTGAGACAAAACAGATAATCTGTACACTTATCCAATGGCTATTAAATTTTTCATGATGGTTCCAAAACTCATGAACACCTTGTGTACAAAATTTGAGCTCCTAACTCCACATGTAGCTCCCAAGATCTTTAATTTTCTCCAAATTTTGGCCTTCCTATATGAACTATCTACATTTTTGGCTGAATTTTCATGTTTTGAAGGTTAATTTCATGTATTTAGAGGATATAAAGTTCAAAATCATCTTCATTAAGCTCAAGATTTTCTTTAGGAGCTTGGAAATATCCTCTACCCCTATTTTCAAGCATGCTTTGACCTCCAACATGGTAATTAGCCCTCAAAATGACTGAGTTAAACTATTATAGATGGATGTTGATGTGGATTTAACATTATTATAGGTCAATCCATGTTCAAAAATGTTTTTTAAGACAATTTATGCCAAAATATATCTCCCTACACATCTTCAAAGAAAAATTGACTAGTTCAAGCTTTTAGGCCTTCAACTAGGTATATTCTATACAATGGCCTATAGGGTTTATGAAGAAAGGTGAATGCATGATTACAAGTGATTATATCACCTCACTAGATTTACCTAATAATCCTTAAACACTTTATGAAAGCTTTAAGTTATATCAGTAGCCTTTACCTCTTCCTTGATGCTTAAGGTCCTTTAATCTACATATGGTTGTAGGCTACTTTGAATAGGTGATCTAACTATGGAAAAGTTTTTCAACTCAATCTTGATATCTTTCATTCACATCCTCTACACTTGATCTTTCACTATACTACCAATATCATCACTCCCATTATTTACCAAGCTAAGCCTTTATACTGGAAAACACCATAATTTGGCTACGTGCCTATTGTCCTAAGGAGGCTATAGGTGATCACAATATTTACATACTATATAGGTAACCCTTAAAACCAATTATGCATTACTACTAATGTGTCCCTTGATGACTGTGTAATGGTATTAGTATTTATATCCTTTAAAACCCTCCATGAATGATGAAAATTCTTTAAAACTTCAAAAGAGTTTAAACCCCTAGTGACTATTTCAAGTACAATTTCACCTTGGTTGTAGGTGAACATTGGGGAATGGTTGTAGTTCACCCTATAATATTCTTATCTCTTTAAAAACTCTTCATTCCCCACCCCAATCTCATGATGATTCTTAAAATCTTGAAAACCTCATGATGGTTTAAACCCCTTCATGGGTAGTTAAACACCATTTAATTGTTTGACTATATGTCCTTATCAGTTCTAACTGTAGGTTAACTCTCTAGGTTCTTAAACCCTTGATTATAATTTGAATCCTCCTTTTCTTTTTGAAACATCATGAAATAAACCAACTAAAATTCCACTTATGCTTCTCATATTTCATAAAACCTCTACAAGTCAAAGCCCCCAATTACCTCTTTGTCATGATCCAGAGTTTTCTCTAAAAGCCTATAGGTGAATTAGGGTTGGTTGTATGATATCATTCACTACTTATAGGTGCATGATTCAAAGTAAGTGTCCTTAAATTTTTTTGGAAAACACTTCTCCATGTTTTAATTTATTTTTACTAGACCTATCATTGGGATCATTGAAAAACCATTATATATCAACCTCTTCTAGTTTGTGGATAAGCTTGTAGTACTTAAGGCTATATGGTTTCAACTAATTTATGTATATGACTATTTGATCTCTTGAAAACTTCACTTTCCCATTTTATGATGGCCTCAAAAATATTATTGATTCTTCAAGAACTGCATAAACCAATGCTTGATATCTATACTCTAAGTTACCGATATGGATATAGATACAAATATGGGTATGAGTATCAGACATGGGGATATGATAATTTTTTTTTGGGGGAGTTTGGATATGATTGGATATGACCATACAAATATATATATATATATATATAGTCATATAATCAAAATTAACCATATAATATGCATAGATGAAACAATATAACTTGAAATAAGTTATATAACCACAAAATATATACTCATAACTCAATGCCAAATATCATAATATTCAATAGTCAAACTTATATTAGTTTTATAAATTATAATAGGTACATGGTGAAAATGTTACAATGTATGGGCAAAAATAGAGACAAATCATCACTCATTATTCACTATATAGTATATGCTTCTTCACCTGCAATGTCTTCATCATCATGTGGCTCATTAGAACCACAAGAAGTAGCAGTGCCACTCCCACTAGCTCCAATGTGTAAGTCATGTGAAGCATTGTCTATCTCCGTGTCAAATAAAGAAAGGTATGTAAGGGAGGCATCTAAATCAATAGTCTCTGGGTTCACATCCCATAACTTTTTTGGATGTTTTTTGTATTAAGGTTGTTTATGTAAGAGAATACGTAAGTTGGAATGCACATAAACCAAATCCTCCACCTTTTTTGTAGCCAACTTGTTGCATTTAACTGAGTGGATAAATCCATAGCTACCCCAACTCCACTCATCTGAAGAGGAACTTGCAACCTATTAAAGCCACAAAGAGAATTAGAATTATAAATAATTAAAAATTAAAAGACTAAAAGTTAAAACTTAAAACAAAACACCTCAAAGGTCAAAAGAAGGGTGGAGTAAGAAATTATAATCTTACTCATGAAAGAATTTGTATTGCAAGTGGTTGAAGGTGGGTGGATATTTTTCCATGGAGGTACCACCAAAAGTGAGCATCCATCTTGTACTTGTCATAGATAATACCAAGGGAGTGACCCACTGAGGGTATGAAATGCACAAACTCTTCTCTAACTTGGTCTTCTACCTTTGGATCAGGAAATATTCTAGAGAATGCTACTTTATATCCCTCTGCAACCTCAACATCCCTATATGGTGTGACCCTCCAAGGCAAAGAAAGAATCTCTGCATTGTAGTATTTGGGTGTCAAGGTAAAAACAAGAATATGTAATGGGGTGGTCATTTTGTTCCACCTTTCAATGAGATGCCACTGTACTTCCTTGAAGAACTTCTCTGTGGGATCTTTCTCTTTGGAATTTATGATAGATTTAATGTTCTCCATAATTGATTCAATTCCATCATAAATCTCACCCAAACATGGATGATTCATGTCCAAATATCTCAACATGCTGACGATGGGCTCAGTAAAACTCATCAAATACTCCACACATTTCCACCATGCATCATCAAGAATGCATCCTTTCACCTTTGTGGCCCTCTCACTATTTGTTTACCTCCATACACCCCAAAGGTTATTGATGACCATGCTACTCAATGCCTCATGCACCTTAACAAGTCATTTCAACATGATGGTGTTTCAGCCAAATTGAGTCTCAACAACTCAATATAAAATTAAAACAAATTCAAATAATTAATAAACTTAAAAAATTGTTCAAAAATAAAAACACTACAAATTACAAATGTATAAGCTAACTATTAAATTAAATTAAGATTTACCTTCAACAACTGTAATTTTGAGAGGTCCTAAAGATGGCTTGGGACATGTGATGATTGGTTATGAACATTTGGATCTCATTTGCCTCCTCATAAACTTGTTTGATCCAGTCAATTTTTGTCCCCAACTTTTGCAACATAAGTTTGAGGGAATGAATGGCACAAGGTGTCCAAAATATATGCACATACCTTGCCTCAACCAGCATATCTATAGATTTGCAATTTTTAGCATTGCCCATTACAACTTGAACAACATTTTGAGGCCCCATTTCCTTAATGGACTCTATCAAGATGTTAGCAATGAATTGTGCATCACTGACTTGCCCCTCACAATCAACGACCTTCAAAAACATTTCCCCTGTAGGGCTCATTACAATCACATTAATCAATGGCCTATTTGTCATATCTTTCCATCCATAAAAAATGATGAACACCCCTATTTCAATCCATGAATCCCTGATGGGATTCAATGCATCTTAAAAGTGTTTTCTTTCTTTTGTCAATAAGGTGGTGTGCACCTTTTCATAAACTAGTGACAAACCCTTTAGGGGAAACATTGATAGATCTCACCATTTCCTACCTCTGTGATTATCTAATAGTATTAAATGATAGCCCACATGTGTAAATACAAAATGTAATGTTGTGCTCTGCTATCTCCCTGGAGTCATTTTGGAATGCCCTCTCTAATGGGCCTGTATCTTTTGTTTTTTTGTGACCATGAGGTGAATCCTCTTCCTCTTCTGCCACAATGGGTGTAGCAAGAAAGGGGTGTGATGGGGTCACCACACTAGCACAAGATAGATCAACATGTGGTGATCCTTTCTTTCTCAAAGGATGCTTTGATCTTTACTCCACAACAACATCTTCCTCTTCTTGTTCTTTGATGTATGCAATGATCTTTGCCTATGGCAAGCCCTTTCCTATATTTACACCTATGCTTGGCCCACCAAAATTTTTGATTCTAGTGCTAGAAATCACACACAAATGAGCTTTCACTTGACTATACGAGCTCTTGAATTTATTGTTACACTCTGAGCAAAGCTAATGAAAACACCTTCCACCAATGATTTGTTCTAATATTGTCACATACTTACAAAGGGGCATTTGTGGATCAGATTTGGGGGTTATCACTTGTCCCACCAAACTATGACTTGCACCCTGAGACATTCTAATTTCTAACAGATCCATATAAGCTTATAGCTCCAGTCTTGGTACAAAATAAAAAATTGCTATAAAAATTTAATAGTAAAAAGTTAAAACTAAAAAAAACAATTAATATTAAAATTAAAAACATAATGAATTTGTATTTAATATTATGAAAATAATGATTAAAAAATATTTAAAAAATAAAATATATAAAATTTAAATATAATTATATAAACAAAATAAAATATTTAATTATTAACAAACTTAAAATTAAAATACTAATAGTTATAAACAAAACAAAGCAATTCATTTATTAATATTTTAAATACCTTAAAGTTAAAAAGTTAAAATATTAAAAATATAAATATTATTATTAACTATATTAATATATATTATAAATTATAATTTGATTGTAATATTTAAATTTAAAACATTTTACGGTATAATATTATGACATGTTTTAAATTTTTTAATATAATATTAATATTGAATATTATATAATTTAAACTAACTTCGATATAATAATTTAAACTTAAAGTTTAAACTACTATTATTAGACTTTAAACTTAAAAGTCAAAACTAAAAGAAAAAAAATTAAATAAAACATCCCTGTAACTTGGAATGACAAGCAATGGGGGATGGTAGTAACAAACACAAACATGAGCAAATGTAAAGAGGGGTGGCAGAAGGAACAAAAGTAGATAGGGATGGTGGAATGAATTAAACACAATGGAAAAATGAACATGGGGAGAGTTAGCTATGCTTTTGACTGCATTTTTACCCTTTTAAGCTTATGCTTTTGAATAGGGTTTGAATTTAAAAATTTTAAAAGTGAAAAATGAATTTTAAAATGATTTTTTATTTGTCGATCCATGGGGGATATGACCAGGGCACATCTTGCCCCCTACAGATATGGCTAGATAGCCTGTACCAATACTTTGAAGAGCATATTTAGCAGTAAGGAGGCTATTTATAAAAGAGTATAGACTATTATCGAATACGCCAGTCCAAGGTTCCAGATATGCCACGAAGTAGAGATACAATACAGAGTGGGTGCGATCCATGAGGAATATGGTTAGGGATGTCTTGCCCCCTACAGATATGGCTAGATACTAGATAGTATCTAGCCATATCTGTAGGGGGCAAGACATCCCTAACCATATTCCTCATGGATCGCACCCACTCTGTATTGTATCTCTACTTCGTGGCATATCTGGAACCTTGGACTGGCATATTCGGTAATAGTTATTAAGGAGGCTATTTATAAAAGAGTATAGACTATTACCGAATACGCCAGTCCAAGGTTCTAGATATGCCATGAAGTAGTGATATAATACAGAGTGGGTGCGGTCCATGAGGAATATGGTTAGGGATGTCTTGCCCCTACAGATATGGCTAGATACTAGATAGTATCTAGCCATATCTATAGGGGCAAGACATCCCTAACCATATTCCTAATGGACTACACCCACTCTGTATTGTATCGCTACTTCATGGCATATCTGGAACCTTGGATTGGCGTATTCAGTAATAGTATATACTCTTTTATAAATAGCCTCCTTACTGCTAAATATGCTCTTCAAAGTATTAGTCCAGGCCTACCTGAGCATGATTGTCAACTGTGTTTTGATTGAAGGCGAGAATGTACAAACTATAGAATATCCTCTTGAAGCTTATCCATTCTTTGCTCTCATAACAATTGGCTAAGGTAAGCCCCCCTTATTTAAACTCTAAACAAAGTGTTAATCGAACTTATGGCTAAGGATTTCTCAAGAAGACTATAGGGTGATTTTATGACTATAAATAATGCTTGTATACCTTATACTCTTCTCATGATTGATAAGTTTATACCTTGTAGGAAACTCCTTCATACCAAGAATGTCTTTACCAATCAAACCCTACCTCTTAGTATTAAATATGACATCACCAAAAGGAGCCTCCTGCTAGACACAAGTTTGTAGGTCACTATCATAGTAGCTGTAGGTGGTTACTTGTATATTTTGAGCCATTTTGATTTTCACTAAGATGCACTTTTCCTTATAAGACTTTATAAATATAAAATGGTCTTAAAAGTCAAGAAGATCTCTCAAAACAATAAATAAAGATTATAATGAATCTTGAAGGCACTCCTTACAAGTATTAGGTTTCTTTATGAAGCACAAGCCCATAGGTTGGCTTTTACCTGTATAATGCTATCTTGAAACTATAGACATGCCTATTATTCTTTGTTAAATAAAACTTCATTCTAATATCTATCTAACTCCTTCAAACCTCTCGTCCAAATCATTGTTATCTCACCAACATTTCCCTTGTTATAGGCTTTTCATTAGGTATGACTATGTTTTTCACTTAAAAGCCCCTATACAGACTGAGACAAGATTTAAAACTTAGCCTTGCCATTTTGAATTGTTTCAAGAACCCATGCATGGATAAAAATGGACCCTAAGGTGATTGACTAATCATTACAAAAAAATATTTAGGCCTTATTCAAATCATGAATGATCTCATACCCCACTATTATCATGAAACCCTATTTGGTCATAGCATTCTATCATGGACTGTGTACCAAAAAACTTGCTTATTAACCTTTGAAAATAGGCTTAAGTATCTTAGAGGTTTTTAGGTGAAAATAGTGTTTCATGATTGTGATACCTCAATACCTAAAACCCCATCATGATCTTGGACCTTGTCTTAAATATATGATTGTATTTCTCACTAGCACTATAGGTTTTCTTTTAGTGTGGCTGTAGGTCATAATGTTTGATGTACCATACCACTTGGTATTTTAACCCTCTTAAAACCTTCATGATGTATTCCACCTTGGAGAGAGGCCCACATTCTTGATGTAAGAGGAAATATCCTAGCATAAAAAGATAACTTGAAATCAAACTCCCTTTATACTTTATGAAAAGCCATTTTCCATATTATTAGTTGTAGGTCCTCATTTACATCATATAATGACTATAGGATGGTTTTATCCTTTGTGATATCATATTATTTTATTGAGATAAACCTTTCTTAATTTGAATATATTGACCTAGGAGTGTTTAGGTTACACCTCCTTGCAAGTACTTTAGTGACCCTACACTTTCAACTATCGATAAATACATCTACAGGCCTATATGTACATTTTTGTGGTTCTTATTAGTCATCAAATGGACTTGCTATGTCTTTTCCCTTTTTGGTCACAATGTAGTACTTTCCTCTAATGTGTATCAACTCCCTACTAATAAAAACTTGCCTCCTAGATATCTCAAGATCATCCATATTTCCATTAGACCTCATTAGTAGCTACAGGCCTGTAGAGTATCATGACAGTGGATGTAGGTAATAAAAATCCCAAAAAACCTTCATGAAACTTAGTTACCCTTTACTATTTGTTCATTCATGAAGTAAACTTGACTATCCATATCTCTTAAAGATGAAACCAACTCCCTTGATCCTTTGATCTTTAAAAGTGCCTGTAGGTGCTCTTTTGTGTTAGGCTTGTGAGGTCATTGAAACATCAAAATCGATTACATGGATGACTCTTTGATGATGATCATCTTTATAAAATTAAACATGTATTTGTCAATCCAAATTCATTGTTTTAAACCCTTTGAATTTCCATTCACATGAAACTAGACCCTTCAACAAAGTAGAAGTCTGTAGGATGCTTTAGAGCACAATAGGTTATTCTTTTACTCTTTTAAGATGCTTTAAGAGCCCTTATTAAATTGATATCTATTATAAGCCATGATAAAACCTCTTTCCAATAAAAAAAAAACCCTATTTATAAACCCTTCATCATTCACTTTATAGTATACTAACCATGCATTCCAATGACTATAGGGTTTCATTGAGTTGTCTGACGGTAACCTTCACTTAGGAAACAATGATTTATACTGGGCATATATCATATATGAAATGTAAGATGATAAACACCATCTATTTTAACCTTTAACAACTTGAATATATCCCCATCATGATGTTCACCTTTCAAAATCCATGCTCAAATAAAGCTAACAGTGAGGTACTCCATTATACTAATAGACTGAAAGCTTTAGTTAGTAACTCATTTGGAAGGCTTTGAATATAAAATTTGCTCATCTAAATATCTTGATCCATTCATGGAAATCACAAAACTCAAATCTATTGACTATAATGATTCTTATAAAATCCTCCTTGAGCCTTAAGAAGGATTATGAGCTATCAATTAGGATTATTGCAAGCTATATCCCTAACTGTAATGATGTCTTAAGTTCTGCAAACTTCTCTAATGATGCTCATATTGCCTTTTCATTAACCTTTGACTCCTTGATGGTGGTAACATGGAATAAAAATGAGGTGGAAGGTTGGTATCATGATGGTGGAAAGATGAGGGAAAACAAGATGGAGGATTTGGGGAAACACAATACATAGTGACATATGGAAAAGAGATGGTAGTGATTTGGAGGTGAGTGAGATGGAGGTGGAAAAGGAAGTGAAGAAGCATGTCAAGACCATGGTAAGGATTCACAAGCAAAAATGGGAATTGAAACATCATAACACATGATTTTGGAGGCCATTATAAGAATGAAGGATATTGAATTTGAGTCTTGGTTTTCTCAAAAAACCTCAAAATATGCAAGAATTCCTTAAGAAATGCTAAACTAGCTTCCCTTGGAGATACCTTGCAACATGGAGATGGCTAAGCAAAGATTTTATCAAATAAACCATTTAAATCATGAAAACCATGATATAAACCTCTAAAAACATGAATTTATTGAAAACTTGAAGCTAACATATCCTTCCATGACCATATAACCTCTCCTTGCAAGCTTGCTAATTGCAGATTTAGACTAGCTAACTTTGTGGGATTTGTTTGAATTTAAAAAGAATAAAAAAAACCTCTAAAATTCCATGGATAAATATATCAAGTATTTAAGATTCTTAAACAATTTGATTTTTTTTGAAATTCTACCTGGGGAAAGATGAAATGAAGAAAAACAACTGCTTTTTTGGTTGCTAGGTAGAAAAATTTGCCCTAACTTTAGCTAGATGGTTCTTGAGCTTGGAGAATCCAATTGAGAAACAACTTGAACTAAAAATAATCCATCTGAGTTTAGTTTCCTCACCCCAAATTTGAGAGCTATACCATCTCCCAACAAGCTATACCAGCATAAAATCAATAGGCATGTCACTTTGTGGCAATAAACAAGAAAGCAAAAGGAAGGTAGTTCTAGGCTTGAATGGCCACAAAACTACATAAATTTTTTGTGAAAGCTAATATATGCCTTAGATATGTATTCCCATTCCTTGTATTGTATGGATTCTGTACTATTACTTGTAAATGAGTGAAAAGAAGCCTTTTCTTCCTTTTAAAAGCTAAACATCACCTTTAACTGCTTGAAATAGAATATTAGAGAAGAGATTCGTGGTTATCATGAAAATTTTCATATGTTTGATCTTTTATTTGACAAATTTGGCATGTGGGAGTCAATTTGGGGCCCTTTTTGGCTATTTAACCTATCAAATGAACTTTTATGATTGAAACTTTAGAACTTAGGATAAATTGACCCTTTTGAACATGACTAAATATCTTTTGACACAATTTGATAAATATTGAAACTATTTTTGACACTTCTAACTCCATTTTTGGTTTTTTTTCCAAAATTTGCACTTTTAGGACCATAACTGACTAGTTTGACCAGCTATAAGGGGAAATTGACCAATTTGGGGATAATTTCAGATAATAAGGGTAGTAATTTGGCCTTGATAGGCCAAATTAATAATAATTTTGGTGATGTTTAGGGTTTGACAAACTTGATGGTCAAAATAACTTAGAATTTTGGTAAGGATAGACTAATACAAACACTAAAGCTAGGAAAGCTAGAGACCAAAATACAAAAAGAGAAACTGACTCAAAAACATGTGCACATGTGCACTTAAAGGAAGCGACAACAACAATACTGAAAGGAAAAATAACTACTACTAAAAGCACTTGTATAAAAATACTTGAAGGAATGAAACTATGACTATGTATAAAGGAGTGACTCTCTTACTAGTAGTATTTAAGAAATATCCCAGTCACAGGAATGAGAAGTTATTATACACTCACTCTGTATAATTGAAAAGCATTTTATTATTACAATCAGTGATAATATAAGGTCCACTCCAAAGGCTATCAAATTTAGGGTGCTTACCTATCTTTGCACACTCTTCATCTCATTTGAGAACTATGTCTCCTTGTTAAAATGTTTTTGATGAAGCTCTCTTGTCAAATGTCTTCTTGACTTGCTGCTGATTTGACCATATGGTATGCATAGCATCATCTCTTATCTCTTCCAATTATCTCAATTCATTCATTCTTACCTCCATTGCATCACTTTTTAGAAGCTCTAATTGGTGTGAAAGCTCCAATGAAATAGGTAGCCTTTATTCTCTTCTATAAACTAAAAGATAAGGTGAATGACCAATGTATTTCTTATAGGTGATCTTATCATCCCCTAAATTAGTCTTCAACTTTGTATGCCAAGATCTTTGATTATCCTCCATTAGTATTTTGATGATCTAAATCAGGTTCTTGTTAGTAGACTCAACTAGTCCATTACCCTATGGATAATAATTGGATGAGGATGCCAAATAAATACCATGTTCAAGAGACCATTCACAAACCTTTGTACTACTAAATGCTGAATTATTATCTGATATGATAGAAGATGGTGCTCCAAAATGAGTGACTAGGCTCTCATAGAACTCAAGAATAGAATTCTCATTTGCCTCCTTCAAAGGTACTGCTTTCACCCCCTAGTGAAATAGGCTATATTTGTGAAAACCCATTTATGACTAACACTAATGGAGGATGAATTATGTCAATGAATTCTAAACCCCATTACATAAAAGGTTGCTTAACCTAAACTAGATTTAGTGGTTATTGACCATTTTTGCCCAATAGGCTAAAATTGGTCCCCTTCTTCCCTTACTATTTGAATCCAGTCAATTTTAGGTTACACAAGTTCAATGCCATGGTTCTTCGGCTTGGTTCAATGCATTGGTTCAGCACCTAGTTTAATAGACCACTTGGTTCATCGGCCTTGTTTCATCGGCCTTAGTTTAATCAGCCTAGTTTGATTAGTCAGCTCATTGGCAAGTTCATCGATGCACAGTGTTGAACCATTGAACTAGTTCAATAAGTGGTTCAAAGCGAGTGGTTCAAAGCAAATGGTTCAACCACCTTGGTTCAATCGACTCGACACACAACATTGAACCGTTGAACCAATTTCAGTTCAGTGGGTTGGTTCAATGAGGCACCCCCGAATGGAACACTTCAAAGGTACCACAAAAAAGATGTTTTAACTTTTGGAATTTCAATTAAGGCAAAGTCCCAAATTCCTTCCTTCAGACTTTTTGTCTGAAGGAATTCCTTCAGACAAAAAGCTTGAAGGAATTCGGGGAAGGGCCGTAGTTCAAAGCAAAAGCTAAAGCAGACTATCCATGGACAAAAGTCTACAGGAAAATGTCTGTGAACAAAAGTCTTTGGAAAATGTCCATAAACAAAAGTCCACAGAAACTCAAGAATTAATTTAGAAGAACATAGCGACCCGCTGAAGGACTCTGAAGGGTAGGTACCCTTGTGGGGGACTCTTGGCCAATGTAAAGGGGCACTTGGCAAAGGCTGAAGGGTCACCTTCCCTTTGGGAAGGTGCTAAGAAGGGAATTCAAGTAGAAAAAAGCCCGTGAAGGACCAATGACATTTTTCTAGGGACGGTGACATCCCAAAAGCCATCAACCTTAAGAAAGCGAATTAGCTATTGGTTTTCAAAGTGATGACAGCCATGTGAATGTCAAAATTAACACAATGAAATAGCCATTTGCTTTCAAACTAAAAGGATGCCAACCATGAAAGGAGGCCCAAAAATGCAGTGACCCACCAGAAGATCACCCTGAGGGATAAAGGAGCTAGAAGAGACAAGATAGGGAAAAGACAAAGTGCCAGGCATGGAGCAGGTAGATAGTCCAAGTGGCGAAGGGAAGCATTGATTTAAGAAGCTACTCCAATAGGTGAAATAGTGGCTGAAAATTGACCATTAGTAGATGCAAATGGCCAATCATGCGACCCTTTTTATTCATTTCATATTTATGAGTAGACAAACTACATAGGTGCCTTCAAGAAGTAACCTTGATTAATGAGGAAATAGTACAGCCATGTAAAAAAATGCCTAAAGTCAAAGCCAGGGCTGACACAACATTTATTTTTTAGGCATCCTACTCTTCCCGATGCTCATAAGGCACATGGGTCACTTGTAAAAGGGGCACCAAAAGGCCTCCTTTCTTCTCCTATATATTGAGGACTTGTCATTTTGAGAAATTATCTTCCACATTTGTAAGGTGTAGCCCTGGAAAATTTTCACCTGAATCAATAAACACATTTTTTACCTCTATCTTGGTTAGATATCTCTATGTATGTCTTGAGTGTTATCTGTGTTTAGTCATTGCATCTTGATGCTTTCATAGGCTTAACACCAACATACCTGGCGTCTACAAGGTGTCATTTTTACAGCTGACAAGGAGAGCTGTATTTAGAAGTGTAGAAATAGAAGAATTACTATACAGTGTGCATTTCACAGCACCATTGGTGAATCTCTATTTTTTGTATTTTCCATTAAAGCCTCCCTGCCAAGTTTCTTGTAGACTAGTCCTTCTGCCAAGTGTGAAGTGTATGTATGTGTTTGTCTGATTTTAAGTGTGAGTGTGAGAAAGTCGATTTATTTTGGTGCATCACCTCTTTAGAGTAGATTTGTTTTCCTACAATCTTTCTCCCTTTTCATCCCCCCATTATATATATATATATATATATAGACTAGTCCTTCTGCCAAGTGTGAAGTGTATGTATGTGTTTGTCTGATTTTAAGTGTGAGTGTGAGAAAGTCGATTTATTTTGGTGCATCACCTCTTTAGAGTAGATTTGTTTTCCTACAATCTTTCTCCCTTTTCATCCCCCCATTATATATATATATATATATATATAGACTAGTCCTTCTGCCAAGTGTGAAGTGTATGTATGTGTTTGTCTGATTTTAAGTGTGAGTGTGAGAAAGTCGATTTATTTTGGTGCATCACCTCTTTAGAGTAGATTTGTTTTCCTACAATCTTTCTCCCTTTTCATCCCCCCATATATATATATATATATATATATATATATATATATATATATATATATATATATATATGTTAGCACTTACTGGAGCAAATCAAATGCATCAAAGGGAGCTCGCCCTTACCTAGAGACTCTCCTCTCTAGCTTCGCCAGTCCCACAAGGGAGAGGGGAGTTTCCATAGTTGTGTGAGGAAGGTAGGAGCTCAGCCTCCTATCAAGGGTGCAATCTTTTGCATCAACAATTTTAGCACGCTCGGTGGGACCCAATTTGACAACTCAGTAAGGTTTCAAGATTGATGTTGGTCCTGTTATAGCAAATTAACTACTTTTTAGCATTTGGGGACTCTACTGGTAAGAGTTTTAGTTTTTTAATCAAAGACCAGTTTTAACTTCCTATGCCTAAAGTCACCACATGGTCTGCTTCTAAGGGTGTCCCATTTGATTTTGTTGAGTTGCCTTTGAACTTAGCAAAAAGACTAAGGTTTGAGAAGACCCATCCTTATTCAACAAGCCACCCTCCTAGACCTATTGTAAGGGATGCATACACAACAAAGCTGTAGTTACATACCATCCCAGCTATGGCATTACCCTTTGCAGCTTTTCATGGTCAGAGCCCCTTAAATTTCCCATGTTATGACCCAATCTTGGGAGTAGTCCCCAAAAATGTGTCTTATTTCAATGCAAAGGGACCCATTACAATCATCAAGCACATTAGGAATATTGCTAGCCTCTGCAATATTCAAAATGTCACAGAGGAAAATATTGTCATCAAATTACTAACATTGTCTCTCAAAGGCAAGGCTCTTGACTGGTACAGGACCTTGCCTATAAATTCAATCCATTCCTGGAATGAATTGGGTAATTAGTTGAGAGACCATTTTGGGGAAAAGAGCGATGACCTCTTGCTTGTTGAGCAGCTGACGACCATCAAAAGAGCCCCACAAGAGTATATGCAAGATTTCAACACAATTTTTGAAGACTTAGGATAGAATCCCCATTTTAGTAAGACCAACTCCCAACTATGCTTTCTTATATTATTTAAGAGCATTAAACAGTGATATTTCTGTGATGATACAATCCATGGGAGGGCATATATTGCCTGTTGCTTATGACGTAGCCATAGTAGCTAAAAATTGCTTAGTATAGGCTAGGAAAATAGCCCCTAGACCTCACATGCCACTTTTCCTAGAAATGCTACCTCCAATTCAGGCCATCGCTCCCACATTAGCTCCTCTGCCTAGCATAGAGAAACCAACTACTATTTCATCTAATGAGCTTCATGAAGTTAAGAGTCTATTACAGAGCATGTCAAATGAACTTGTAGCTCTTAAAAGGTAGCAAGCTCAAAGCAACAGATTGAATTAGGGATACCAGCATTATGGTCAAGCCCCCAGACCCCCTTTCCAAAACTATAATCAAGGACAGGGTTAGCTTACTCAGACTAGGCCATTTCAAGGCTACAATCTAGGCCCCCTTCATCATCTAAGGTCATGGTGCCTGTTTAAAACAACCTAGTATAGGAACATCCAAGTTGTTTGACCATGGGATATGGTCAAGAATAGGATATTTATACAAATGAGATGATGGGTTATTTCCAGAATGTAGACAATTAGGTAGCGACTCAACCCCAGGTCTTTGAGCCTCCAATGCAACCCAGCACAAGTAGCAATTAGAGTCAGCCTAACTCTACTCTTATGAACCACTTGGAAGGTGAGTTTTGTGTAATCAATTATGTAGGTGTTATAGACCATCAGGCTAACTATGTTGTAGCCAACACAAGATTCAAGAGAAGAGCATTGGGAGAAGCCTAGGCTACTACCCAATCGATAGTTGCACCCTCTCCATTACACTCAAATCAAAAGGCCCCAAACTTTAGATAGTTATTTATACCTTCAGCCCCTCAGCTTGTAACTCAAGTTGGAATTAGCCCCAAGGAAAACTTGAAGGGAGGAAGTCCTCAAGTCAATATAGTGGATCAGATGAAGAAGTTACATATGAACATCTCCTTATGGGATTCATTGTCTCTACCAGGACAAAAATACATGCTACAAAGGGAATTGCATGAGCTAGATCGATAAGCTATCCTAGTGAGCACCAATAATGTCTTAATGATGAATGAATAGCCTTCCACTTTAGGTTAGGTAAAGAAGGAAGAGAAAATTCCCCCTTTCTATGTGTCCTTGGTTATAGGGGATTTCTTGGTGCACAACTACATCATTGACAGTGGGGCTAATACCTCAGTGATCACTAAGTGCATAGTTGACAAGATGGGACTGAAATATGAAGAGATGAATAAGGGGGAGTCTTGCAGCTAGATGGGACACCTTCAAAAATAGTTGGGATATTGAAGGGTTTACGCTTGACATTACATGCTTGCCCAACCTTCTTAATTCCCCATGATATAGTAGTAGTAGATGTTCCTTCTTATTTCATAATTTGCTTGTCCAGGGACTTCACGTCAAAGATAGGTGGCTATTTAGCAGTGAATTGGTCCTATCTACTTTTTAGAACCAAGTACGGGACCAAGGTAAAGATTGAATTTGATCCACTCTATAAGGACCATCTAAAACCATATTTGCCCAAGGTAGTGAATGTCAGTTACACCATTATCAACCTAGAAGAGTCCCAGACAGACCAATCTCCATCCTCTACTCTTGAAGGAGCTGCAGACCTACTCTTGGATGAGTGGGGAAATAATAACTTCAAGCATGATCCTTACAAGTTCATAGATGAGGTAGGCCTTGGAGTCTACTACATACACGAAGAGGCTGCCTTCATACCAAATATAATGAAGGCAAGCCAAGAGGACCTAGGTCTATGGTAGCTGTACTTTGATGGTTCCAAAAGTAGGCTGGGAGTTGGTGGTGGAGTGATGTTAGTCTCCCATTCAAAGGAGAGATACTTTTCAGCTTTTTGTTTCCAATTTTCTTGCACAAGTAATGTTGCAAAATATGAGTCCCTTATCCATGGTCTAGAATGGGCAAGGGAAAGAGGGATCAAGGAGTTGCAAGTTTTGGGAGATAGTGAGCTAATTGTAAATCAGGTGAAAGGCCAAAATTTGACCAAGAATTCCTTGCTAATGTCCTAAAAGCATAGGGTCTAGGACTTGATGGAATATTTCCTTGCTTTCAATATCACCTCCATTCCCAGGGAACAAAACAAATAAGCAGATAGGCTAGTAGCAATTAGTGCTTAGTTTAATGTTTCCAGGGAGATAAGTTGAGACTGTGGTTCATGCTACTTGAAGGTGGTAGTCTAGCCCTCTGTCCCTGACAACATTACAAAATGGCAAGTTTTTGAAAATGACCAAAAAATAGTTTTCTTCTTGCAGGAAGAAGCTGAGTTCACAACATAGAACCAGGCAAAGCTGCAACAACAATATGGCAACCAGATTGTTCAATTGAAGAATAATAAGCTCCCTAAAGGTTTGGTCACTATTGAGAGCATCTTTAATGGAGATGACCAATTAAGAAGTGACAAGGCATGTATCATAACTAAGGAGGAGAATTATGAAAGGGTTGAGATCTTTAAGGACAAGTTGCTTGTGCTTGGAAAAGTCTGCACAGTGCAAGAAAGGCAAACTTTCATTTTGTTGTGTCAGGAGTTTACCAATGCTTTTGTAATGGATTACAGTGATTTGAAGGGTTTCAACCCAAGACTCACCCAACACACCATCGAATTAGAAGAAGGTGCCAAGCCAATCATGTAGAAGTAGAGACCTATCAACCTAACGATTGAACCTCTCATGTAGAGAGAACTAGCCAAATTGATTGAGTTTGGGATTATATTTCCAATCAAACATTCCTCCTAGCTGGCCAATCTTGTTCATGTTCAAAAGAAGAATGGGGAGATCAGGCTGTGTCAATTTTAGAGACCTTAATAAAGTCTCTTTAAAGGACCATTACCCCCTCCTGAGCATGGAGTGGATCCTTCAGAAGGTAATAGGTAGTGAGTGTTTCTCCCTCCTAGATGGATATTCAGGGTATAATTAGATTCTAGTGCAAGGCTGTGACTAGCACACAATAGCCTTCATTAATAAATGGGGAACGTTTGCCTACAAGAAGATGCCATTCGGGATGGCTAATGCTGGTGCTACCTTTTAGCGAGCCATGGACATGGATTTTGGAGGCTTGATAAACAACAATGTGCTAGTATACCTCGATGATGTGACAGTGTTCTCCAAGAAAGTGAGCCAACATATGAAACACCTCAGGTAGATTTTTGAGAGGTGTAGGGAGTTTAGCATCTCTCTTAACCTGAAGAAATGTGTGTTTTCTATTCATGAGGGAAATCTCCTTGGCCACATCATGTTTAAGGAGGGCTTATCTATTGGCCTTGAGAGAGTTCATTCTATCCTAGAGATGTCCCTACCTAAGCACAAGAAAGGCCTACAGAGCTTCTTTGGTAGGATAAATTTTATTTAGAGATTCATTCAAAATTTCTTAGAGATAGTCAAGCCACTGACCTCTATGCTGATGAAGGGTGAGGATTTCAAGTGGACAACACAAAGAAAGGATAGCTTTGAAGCCATCAAGTAGGCCATAACCTGGGCTCCTACTTTTATTAGTCCTGACTTCAACAAAGACTTCAACCTCTACACTTTTGGCAATGAAGAGTTAATCTCTGCCATGCTTACCCAAGCAAACGGTGATGACCTTGAGCAACCACTTGCATTTTTTAGCCAAGGGTTATAGGATTTCAAAGTCAGATACATGTATGTAGAGAAGTAAGTCCTGGTAGTAGTGCGAAGCCTAAAGAAATTTAGGCACATGTTGTCTAACAGTAGGATTCACCTCATGGTTCCACATCCTGGCATGAAGGATTTCTTGACCAATCGAGACCTAAATGAGAAGAGAGCAGGGTGGATCACCAAGGTGATGGAGTATGACATAGACATCAAGATCACCAAGCTAGTGAGGGGAAGAGGCATGTGCGAACACCTAGCTGTAGACTTCAAGCAGAAAGGGGAAGATAGCTTATTAATTCATGATGTAGCTATAGTAGAAGAACTAGCTATCATAAAGGACTGGATATTAGACCTGAGGCATTTCCTTCTCACTAGTGAGTGCCCATAGAGTCTTGATAAGACTGAAAGAAGGTACTTTAGGCTCTAGTCTCTCCCTTATGTTCTGGTTGATGGAGTATTGTTTAGGAAGGATCTCTCTGGGGTCCTTCTAAGATGCATTGACCCAAACCAGGTTGATAAGGTACTATCTAAGTTCCATGATGGGCCAACAGGTAGTCATTTCACTCCTAGAGCTACTATAACAAGGATAATGAGAGTTGGCTATTTCTGGCCTACTCTTTTTAGGGACACCCATGCCTGGGTAAGAAAGTGCCAGAAGTGTGTACTTTTTGATGGGAAACAATGATTAGCTACCATGCCTCTACAGCCTATTCAAGTGGAACAACCATTCATGCAGTGGGGCCTAGACTTCATAGGGATGATTAATCCTCCCTCCAATGCTAGACACAAGTGGATCCTGACCACCACAGAATATTTCACAAGGTGGGTGGAGGCTGTTGCTCTAAAGGAGGCTAATGAAAGTGTGGTCTTGGAATTATATGAGGACCTGGTGACAAGATTCAGGGTCCCAGCCACCATAATCTCAGATAACACCTTGGATTTTCTATGAACCAAAACAAGTGAATGGGCACTAAGGTATGGTATATATCTCAGCACTTCATCCAATTATTACCCATAGGGGAATGGGTTGGCTAAGTCCACTAAAAAAAATTTGATCAGGATCATCAAGAGGACCATGGAAGAAAATTAGAGGACTTGGCATTCCAAGCTAAAAATAGCTCTATGGGCTGATCAAATCACTCCAAAGAGAGCAATCAAAAATTCTCCATATACGTTCATATATGGAAGAGAATCTAGGCTTCCCATCTCACTTGAATTGCCAACATTAGACCTCACTCACCAGCTGCCATTAGAAGAAGGAAGTAGCATGGAGGTTAGGTTGTGTTAGCTAATGGAGCTCTAAGAGACTAGGGACCAGGCTATAGCTTCTATGACTAGCCACCAATAGCAAACAAAGAGACACTTAGACAAGAAATCTTCATCAAAATATTTCTTTGAAGGAGACATTGTCTTGAAATGGGATGAAGACTAAGCTAAGCCTAGAAAGCATGCAAAATTTGATGCCCTATAGAGTGGTCCATACATAATCACTTAGTGCAAGCAGCATAATGCATTCCAACTCTCCAAGTTGGATGGTGAAGAATTGCATATCCTAGTTAATGGGATATATCTTAAGCATTTCCATTAACCCCCCTTTTTATCATGTATATATTTCCCTTGTGTTTTTTGCTTTCCCTAAGTGCTTTCTGCACATGTTAGTAGTTTTCTTAGCCTTGTGTGTGTTTTCATATCCTTGGAGGTAAATTTGTGTGACTGGTTTTAGATTTATCAAAGCTATTGTTGTTTTTTTAAGTTACCATCTGGGTCCATACCCAATGGACTACAAGGCAACTGGTCTTTAAGTATAGCAAGCATGCTTCCCCTAGGAGTCACCAATTTTTTGACCATTTTTGCCCAATAGGCTAAAATCGGTCCTCTTCTTCCCTTTCTATTGAAATCTAGTCAATTTTCAATTGCAAAAGTTTAATGCATTAGTTTAGTGCCTGGTTTAATAGACCACTTGGTTCATCGACCTTAGTTTAATCGGCCTAGTCTGATCAATCAACTCATTGGTAAGTTCATCAATGCATAGAGTTAAAAAATTGAACAGGTTCAACAAGTGGTTCAAAGCAAGTGGTTCAAAGTGAATGGTTCAACTACCTTGGTTCAATCAACTCGGTGTGCAATGTTGAACCATTGAACCAATTTTAGTTCAATGGGTTGGTTCAACGAGGCACCCCCAAATGGAACACTTCAAAGGGACCACAAAAAAGTCATTTTAACTTTCAGAATTTTGATTAAGGCAAAGTCCCAAATTTCTTTAGACAAAAAGCCTGGAGGAATTTAGGGAAGGGCCATAATTCAAAGCAAAATCCAAAGCAAACTATTCATGGACAAAAGTCTATAGGAAAATGTCCATAGACAAAAGTTCATGAAAAATGTCCATGGACAAAAGTCCATGAAAACTTGAGAAATAATCTGGAGGAACATAGCGACCCATTGAAGGACCCCAAAGGGCAGGTGCCCTTGTGAGGGACTCTCAGCCAAAGTAAAGGGGCACTTAGCAAAGGCTGAAGGGTCACCTTCCCTCTAAGAAGGTGCTAAGAAGGGACTTCAAGTAGAAAAAAGCATGCAAAGGACTGATGACATTTTTCTAGGGACGGTGACATCCCAAAAGCTGTCAACCTTAAGAAAGTGAGTTACCCATTGCTTTTCAAAGTGATGATGATCGCGTGAATGTCAAAATTAACACAATGAAATAGTTGTTTGCTTTCAAACTAAAAGGATGCCAACCATGAAAGGAGGCCAAAAAATGTAGCGACTTGCTAGAAGATCACCCCCAAGGGCCGAAGGAGCCAAAAGAGACAAGAAGGGAAAAGACAAAGTGCCAGGCATGGAGCAGGCAGATAATCCAAGTGGTGAAGGGAATCATCGATTCAAGAAGTTAATCCAGCAGGTGAAATAGTGGATACAAATTGACAATTAGAAGACATGAATGGCCAACCATGTGACCCTTTTTCTTCATTTCATATTTATGAGTAGACAAAATGCATAGGTGCCTTCAAGAAGCAGCCTTGGTTAATGAAAAAATAGTGCAGCCTTGTCAAAAAATGCCTGAAGTCAAAGCCAGGGCTGACACATCATTTATTTTTTAGGTAGCCTACTCTTCTCAATGCTCATAAGGCACATGGGTCACTTGTAAAAGTGACACCAAAAGGCCTCC
This sequence comes from Torreya grandis, assembly GCA_037957365.1. Classification (NCBI taxonomy): domain Eukaryota; kingdom Viridiplantae; phylum Streptophyta; class Pinopsida; order Cupressales; family Taxaceae; genus Torreya; species Torreya grandis. Next base: position 1,264,379 of record JARHVA010004709.1, read on the forward strand.
CTTCTTCTCCTATATATTGAGGATTTGTCATTTTGAGAAATCATCTTCCACATTTGTAAGGTGTAGCCATGGCAAATTTTCACCTGAATCAATAAACACATTTTTTACCTCTATCTTGGTTAGATATCTCTGTGTATGTTTTGAGTGTTAGTTGTGTTTAGTCATTTCCTCTTGATACTTTCATAGGTTTAACACCAACATACCTGACATCTACAAGGTGCCATTTCTGCAACTGACAAGGAGAGTTGTATTTGGAAGTGTATAAATAGAAGAATTACTATACAATGTGCATTTCACAACACCTTTGGTGAATCTCTATTTTCTTTATTTTCCATTAAAGCCTCCCTACCATGTTTTTTGCAACCTGGTCCTTCTGCCAAGTATGAAGTGTATGTATGTGTTTGTCTGATTTTAAGTGTGAGTGTGAGAAAGTCAATTTATTTTGGTGCATCACCTCTTTAGAGTAGATTTGTTTTCCTACAATCTTTCTCCCTTTTCATCCCTCCCATTATATGTTTGTGTGTGTGTGTGTTAGCACTTATTGGAGCAAATTAGATGCATAAAAGGGAGCTAGCCCTTACCTAGAGACTCTCCCCTATAGTTTCACCAGTCCCATAGGTGAGAGGGGAGTTTCCATAGGTTCGTGAGGAAGGCAGGAGCTCAGCCTCCTATCAAGGGTGCAATCTTCTACGTCAACAGTGGCATAGCAACTAGTCTCTATTTTCTTACAAACATAGCACACTTTGTACATTTCATAACCCATGCATGTGCATCTCTAAATAAATTAGGTCAAAAATAACAAGCTCTAATTATTTTTTTAGCTATGGTCTTGTTTGAAAAATGACATCCAGAAGGACTATCATGAAATTGCTCAAAAAGCTTGTCAAATTGACTAGTTTCAACACACCTTAAAAGCATACCTCCAATGTCTTTTTTGAAAACCACTCCATCAATCAGAATATATGGTACTAATTTTATCTTGAAGTGTCTTATTTTTATGCATTCAAACCCCTTAGACATTCTCTAATTTGAATAAATCTAGTAATATTCTATGTCCAGCTTGTGGGAGGTGTATTTTCAGCATCATGCTGAGTGTCCTGAATTGTCAAAATTGCTTCTTTTTCTTCTTTTACATCTTTTTCAAGATGTTCAAATAATTATTTTCCTTGGAATATATTTTTAAATTTGAATTCAATGTCATATACCATGCATTTAGTGATCCATCCATCTCTTTTTTCACTCAAATCTCTGTTGAGAATGAAATCCTTCACACTCGGATGAACAACCATTAGTATAATCTTGTTATTTGAAACCAAATGTATAAATTTTTTTAGACCTCTTATAACATCAATAACATGTTTTTTTACAAAAAATTGCCTCTCTTAATAACCTTCTAAAGATTTATTAAATAAATCAATGGGTTGTTCCAAACCTTCATCATTCTATTGCATAAGCATGGTTGAAATAGTAATGGAAGTAGAGAAAGCATACAATAAGAAATCCTTACTAAAATATGGATTGAAAAAAGTAGGATCTTGGTTGATTACTTCTTTGATAGCTTCAAAACCTCTTTTACTTTCTTTACTCCAAGTGAATTATTGATGTTTCTTAAGCATTTGAGTAAGTGCCTTTACTAGTTGTGCTAAACTAGGAATGAATCTTTTGATAAACTTAATCTTATCTAATAAGCTCTACAATCATTTCTTATGTTTAGGAAATGATATATCAAGTATTTCCTCTATTATTTTTTTATCAATGGAAAGACTAGCTTTAGACACCACATGTCCAAGAAGTCTCCTTTCATGCACTGAAAAAATGCATTTCTTTGGATTCAAAGAAACTCTAAATTCTCTACATCTATCAAAAAAATATTCAAATGTGTTATATGATCATTAGGATCCTTTAAAAATATTTGAATGTCATCAAGATAGACTAAAACCATTTCACTCAAAAGACCATGAAAAACAACATTCATTGCATTTTGAAAGGTAGCTCGAACATTAGAGAGTCCAAAAGGCATTTTTTTGTAATAAAAAGTACTACATTTGGTGGTGAAAGCTATTTTATACTAATCTTTCTCTTTCAATAGTATTTTATTATAACTCGAGTACCCATCCAATAAATAAAACCTCTATGAACCTGAAACTCTTTGCAAGATTTGATCCATGGAAGGAAGTGGATAGTGATCTTTCAATGATACTCTATTTAAATCTCTGAATTCAACACAAAGTCTTATCTCTCCATTATTTTTCCTTACTAAAAAAATATTTTCAACCCATGTTGAATGCTTAATATAAAAAATATTACATGATTCAATCAACTTTGTAAACTCCTTTCTCATGAGAATCTCAACCTTGGGGTTGATTGGCCTTTACTTTTGTCTTACTAGTTTTGCATCTTGTTCCAATTCAATAGTATGTTGTGCTAATCTATGATCAAAAACTTTCAAATAATGGTATTCCCAAGAAAAAACATCCATAAACTCTTAACATAATGAAATAAAATCTACTCTCTCGGAATTAGTATTCATTTTACCCAACTTGAGTGGCTTACCTTTAGCTATGCTAATTGACTCATAATGTTCTTTCTTGGAAAAAATACCCACTTTATATTTTCTTAGCTGATCATCGTCATTTAAAATTCTCTATAAAGTCACCAAAAGTTTAGGCATCTTATTTGATTTCAATTTCACAATTTGATTTCTATATTGATCCTGTAATTTATCATGATTTTTTTGGCAAAACTCTGCCTCATTCTATAGAAAATATGCTATTTATTTGTCAAAATCAAAAACTTGTCAACTTAAATCATTATTTAGGAATAAATGCATGTATACCACTATTATTTGGGTCCTATTTTTATTTTCCTTAATCTGAATTGGAATATCATACTGTACACCTATAACAATAAGTCTATCAGCATACTGATTTGCTCCTCTAGGAATAGAGAAAATGTCAAATGTAAGGAAATATTCTATGAGATCCCAAAATCTATGTTTGTAGGCCTTTAGAAGAGGATTATTTTTTTAACTAAAATCTCTAACTTTTTGGACTACCAATTCACTATCACCTTTTACCTGCAAGAGCTTAATATCCCTCTTTCTAGCCCATTAAAAACCATAAAAAAGAGCTTCATATTTTGCAATATTGGAAGTACAAATAAACTAAAATATAAAATAATAATAATACCTTTGATTTTGTGGTGAACCAACATTACACCAGCCCCACTACCATTCTTTGTTATAGAACCATCAAATAATATATTCCAAACTCCTTCTTGATCCTGCAATGAGCTAGTGAGACTAGGCAATAAGTCACCTTCTTCATGCATATAATAGAATCCAAAACCAGCATCTTCAATACTTTTATAGGGGTCATTCCCATTATTATCAGCAGCCCATTCATCAAGGAGAAGATCTGGAATGCCTTCAAGAGGTTTAGAAGGCTCGTGATCAATGGTGTTATCATCTTTTTTTGAAATACTGTAATTCACATTTGACATATTTGGCATATATGGCTCAAGGTGAAATATGAAAATAATCTTTGATATAATAGTTATTTTGGTTCTATACCTAGTTCTAGAAACCATGTATGACCAATCTGAAGAAAGGTAACCTCTTATTCTGGTAGTGAAATCTATGGATAGGCATAGTGTAAAATTTAGAGGTAAATCAACAACATCCTATAAAATGGTAAAATTTGGACAAGTAGCAAGTATACTTTTCAAATATTTCAATGCATCTATAGTCTTGGTAGGAGACCCATCTAATTACAACACACCTTTCTCATGGGGTTCATACTGGAATCCTAACTTATCAGCTATTGATTTGGGCATGGCAAAAGTACTAGCCCCACTATTAATCATATAATTATAAACTAAAAAATCTCCAATGATCACAAACAAATAAAATAGAAGAGGTTTAGTCACCTTAAGAGGTTGAAACTCAGAAATTGGATTAGAATTAGTTAGGACATCACTTACTCTTTTTATTTTAGGTGACTCTTCAGAGATATTGAGCTTTAAAATCTCTTCTTGAAAAGTACTCCTTTTGTCCTCAGATTAGTAGAGTGTCTCACATTGAAATTAAGACTGTAGTCTTGTTCATATGATCAACAATAATGAGTGGAGAAGTGGCTAACTTTGACTATAATTTAGGAGGAAAAGGAATTCCCAAATGTTGTGTAAATTGAGTAATGTAAGGCCCTTTCACATTCCCTTTTTTTGGATCATGAACTTGTTGATTTGAACTTTTTTGAGGTAGCTCATGTGTAGATGTCTTCTGTTGTGGCTGAGAAGAAGGGGCTGCCCTTTTAGGACCTAAACCTTCTCCAATTACTCTTTTTTAGATATAATATGGACTACAACTAAATTATTAACATCAGGTAAATCTTGACTTAGATATGTATCCAAGTGCTTAAAATAATTCTCATCTTCCTAGAAGTTCACAAATGTAGTTTCAGTAGGTGCCTTACCACTACGTTCTCCTTGTTGATTTGGAACTTCTATTATAGTAAATGAAGGAATTTATCCATAGAGTATAGAGGCTTCCTTATTCTAAGAAGGTGGCTAGTTTTCAAATGAAAGAATAACTAAACTTTGTTGCATGAAATATTGATGAGAACTCTCCCCAGTTAGAGCCATTGCTAGGTTGTTGATTGATCCCATTGATTGTTCCATTTTCCTTCTTGAGTATAATTGCTCTGAATTAGCACTATATATCTTGAATTTCTTGGAGCATTAGGATTATATTGCCTTGATTTGGAATTATGCCCTTGTCCTTGCTGATTAGATTGATAAGATGGCCTATTGGGCTGATAATTCTGATTAGTATACCGATATGACCTGTATGGTGGATCTTGTTGCCTCTCAATTACAACCAACTTATTGGTTTGGGCCTTAAAAATACTATCTTCTCCAATCTATCAATTTGATCACCTTTTATTTGGTGGAACTTTGATGACTCTGAAATTAGAGCAATAGTTAGAGTAAGAGGATGGATCTCTAAAAAAAGAGGCATTAGTGGCCTTGGAAATAACTCACCTACTTGTATAAGGCAATTTTCAATCTTGATTGATACTTCAAAAGATTTAGGTAAGGTATTACCTCCCATGTATTAGATCATTGCAACCACATCTAAATTAAGAGCTTTCAGATAATACAAAAAAGAATAGTTGGGTGTAGGCTTGATCACTACTGGAATTCTATCCCAAGTCTTCTAGAATAGATAATTTAAATCCACCATGAACTCATGGTTGAATATATTAATTATTGTAAGCTGATCCACAAGTGACAGATGATCAATTTTGTCTTCAAAATGCTTGCACAAAACTTCTCCAAATTCATCTCAGTTGTTGATTCATGTAGGAGTTAAATCTTTATACCACTGAAGTGCCTTCCCTTTGAAAGAAGTTGCCAACAACCTCATTGCTACATTTTTATATGTCACATGATGAAATGAGCAAAGATTAACAATATCTACAATATGTTCTATAGGAGTTGCTGGATTTTCTCCTATAAAATATGAAAGAGCCTTCAGAGCTGAAACTAGAATATCATCCCATTGATTGAGATTTAGAGGACTATCACCATTGAATGCAACAAAAGCTTGTCTTTTAGGAATATCCATATGAGGAATATGATTTTTAATAATATTTGGCTAAACAATATTAGCTTAAATAAGAATATTTTGTGTAATAATAGGGAAAATAGATACAAATTTTGGATTTGGTTGAGAAGCTTTCTTCTTCTTTGGTTGGTAAGATAATTCAAATAAATTTGTTTCTTTCCTTTTTGCAGATGATCTTATGAAAAATCTTTGTGGCATGAAAAATATATATATCTAAAAATGAAAATCTAAAAATGAATATAATACTCAAATACATAGATAACAATTCAAAAATGTGAATAAAGAGTCCCACCAAGTGTGCCAAAAACTGTTATCACTTTAGAGTGCACTTTGCTTGAAGATGTGCAAGCACACCCTCACTCTTGTTGATACAATTAGAACTTCTCAGAGTGTGGGTGACTCTTTGATGAGAAGAACCTATAGAGAGGGTTGGTTCCCTTTAGATTTTTCAATTATATCAAATGTACTATGTATTTGTTTATATGATTTTGGGGTGAAAAGGGAAAGAGGGAACTTAAAAGAAATTATAATTAAAAAGGGAGCAATACACCTAAATTGTCCAAATTCTCTAAGGTTACTAAAATCAATGCATACATATAATCAATGAAATTTATATTTCTATCTTTAAGAAAAAATGTTTTAGATGAAGGTTTGAAAACCTCTTCAAATGACCTGTAAAAGGGTGAGATAGGGAGAGATATGTGAGGAAAGGACCTGTAAAAAAGAGATAAATCTCACTTATACGTTGATGCACAATCAAATACACACTATCCTCTATCAAAAATCAGATTCAAAACAAAAACTTCTTTTATTGATAATGGTCTAGCTTACAATTTCTCTCTTAACTTTAGGAATTAATGAAAAATGGCTTAATAAGCAATAAATATGTCTTCCAAACCTAAAACAACCTATGTGGAGTTAAAAAAGGGGAAGGGTTAGTCTTGGTTAATTATCTCAAGATCTAACACCTTTTACAATGTTTAAAATATTCAATAAAATCTTTTCCCTTTACAAATTTTTCATGCTTCTCAACTTTGGCATAGGAATTTAGTGGTGGGGCCAAGTTTCAAAGATTAGTATTTAAATAAACATTAAAATATCCAAACTCCAAATTGCATGCATGAGTCCAAAGTTTGCATATAAATTTTGAGGTGGGCCCAAGTTTGACAAGTCAAATAATATTGCATAGAATGTTACGCCAAAATTCAAACATAGACAACACTTAAGGTCTTGAGAGCTAAGTTGAAACAAAAGAACATCCCCCTTTGCATGAAAATCAATGCCAAAAATTGAATTTAGAACTCCATTTAAATATTGGTGAGTGAGAAGTGTATGTAAGCTCCATGGAACAGAAGCAAGGTGGTGGTGAAAATCAAATGAACTCCTTAAATAGTCTTTCAATGCCAAATTCAAACTCAGTTACTTGATCAATTAAGTCAAATTGACAAGTTAAACCAAATCAGTCTATTTTGCAAACTTAGACACCCTAAAACCTGAAAAATAAGTCATGAAAACTGAAAAAACAACAAATTACACCTGAAAAATAATTATTCATCATCAAAATTATGATTTTGATGAGAAAAACTTCACCAATTAGTCAACATGCTTGACTAGGCCAATTTTGCACAAATTTCTAGTAGACTGGCAATTTTGCTTAAGCTAATAGGAGCACCTTAGGGATGATTTTTGACCAAATAAATATTTTAAGATGAGTAAAAATTTCTAATATTTTATTTCCAATTATTGTATTCTATTAAATTGTCTTGTACTTCAATCTACACACTTTTTTCCATAAAAAATGTGATTTATGCCCTCAACTATATATACCCATGCATAAAAAACACATTTATAGAATCCTTTCAGAGTTTAATATATGTTTTAAAATAATTTATATTTATTCATGGTTATTTATTTCAATAAAATCCATTTTTCTCAAAACTAGTTTTTAAGGTGCTTGGGAAGGCTTCGAAGTTGGAACTTCAAATTGATAATTCATGAGGTACAAACCTTAAAACCTCAAACCACTTTCATTTATGTGTATAAAATTTATCCCTATGACATCCCTAAAAATATTAGACTCCCATGTGAAAGATATTAAAATTTTCCATGTGAATGAAGCTTGCCTATGGGAAATTGATTGCATTTTGGGTTGCCTACGCTCTTAGCATTTGTTCATAAATAAAAAATCCTCAAATAGTCTAAATTTTTCATTAATTACAATTTCATATTTTTACTCAAAACATACTAAGATCATTTGGTCTAACTCCACACGTGGTGAACAAAACAAGCATTTGAATAGGTGGCTTGGAAGGGTGCCTAAACTGCAAAAAGAGAAAAACTTCATAAAAAAAAAATTAATCCTACCTTGATTCAAAAAACCTGAAAAAATAATTATGGAACCTTAACCAAGCTATCATAACACTCTAAAATCCATTTTGCTTTAAAAAATAAAGTACCCTTTTTTGGCCTAAGTGCCTATTTGCCTGCAAAACACTGTGTGAGCATGGTTTGCATAAAATTTAGAGTTATAACACTCTAAATATGTTTAATTATGATGTAAAAATATCATCCCATTCTTATCAATCTTTTATTTAGCACTAGAAGCTTCTGAGGCGCTCTGGGATGAAGCATGCTCCAATGGTGATCTTCAACGAATAGGCTAAGGTTTGAGATAAAACAAAGAATAGGTTCACTTTTATAATGGATATGAAATTTTTTTATGATGGTTTTACAACTCATGACTACCCTGTGTAAAAAAATTTGATCTCCTAACTCCACCTATAGCTCTCAAAATCTTTAATTTTCTCCAAATTATGACCTCTGTACATGGAATGTCTACATTTTTTACTGATATTTCATGTTTTAAAGGTATATTTCATGGATTTATATGCTTTAAATGTCAAAATAATCTTCATTAATCTTATAATTTTCTTTAGGAGCTAGGAAATAGCCTCTACCCCTGTTTTCAAGCATTGTTTGACCTCTAACAAGGTAATTAGGCCTCAAAATGATTGAGTTAAACCATTGTATATGGATATTTATGTGAATTTAATATTATTATATGACAATACATATCAAAAATGTGTTTTAATACCATTTATTCCAAACGAGATCTCCCTACACATCTTATACAAAGAAAAATTGACTAGTTCAAGCTTTTAGGCCTTCAACTAGGTAAATTTCATACAATGGCCTATACGGTTTATGAAGAAAGGTTAATGCAGTATTACAAGTGATTAGATAACCTCACCATATTTACCTAATTATCCTTAAACACTTTATGAAAGCTGTATGTTAGACCACTAGCTTGTACCTCTTCCTTGATTCTAAAGGTCCTTTAAGCTATATATGGTTGTAGGCTACCTTGAATAGGTGATCTAACTATGGAAAAATATTTGAACTAAATCCTAATGTATTTCATTCATATCCTCTATACTTTCTCTTTCACTATACTACCAATAGCATCACTCCCATTTTTTACCAAGCTAAGACTTTATACTAGCAAACCGTAGAATTTGGATATAGGCCTGTTGTCCTAAGGAGGTTGTAGGTGATGACAATGTTTCCATACTATGTAGGTAACCCTTAAAAACAATTATGAATTATTAATCATGTTTACCTTGATGAATATAAATGTTATTAGTATTTAGATCATTTAAAACCCTCCATGAATGATGACCATTCTTAAAACTTTAAAAATTTACTAAGAGTTTTAAACCCCTGGTGACTGTTCCAAGTACCATTTCACCTTGGTTGTAGGCGAACATTGGGGAGTGGATGTAGTTCATCCTCTAAAATTCCTATCTCTTGAAAACATCTTCAGTCCCCACCCCAATCTCATGATGATTTTTCAAATCTTGAAACCCTCATGATGGTTTAAAATCCTTCATGGGTAGTTAAACACCATTTAGTTATTTGACTATAGGTCCTTATAAGGTCTAACTTTAGGTTAGCTCTCTAGGTTCTTAAACCCTTATTTAGAATTGGAATCCCCCTTTTATTTTTGAAACATCATGAAATAAACCAAATCAAATTCCATTTATGCTTCTCATATTTCATAAAACTTCTACAAGTCAAAACCCCCAATTACCTCTTTATCATGGACTAGGGTTTTCTCTAAAAGCCTGTAGTTTCATTAGGGCTGGTTGTAGGATATCATCCACTACTTGTCGGTGCATGAGACAAAGTAAGTGAATGCTTACAAATTTTTGGAAAACCCTTCTCCATGTTTTAATTTCTTGTTACCAATAATATCATTGGGCTCATTGAAAAACCATTGTATATCAACCTCTTCTAGTTTGTGGATAAGCCTATAGTACTTAAGGCTATATGGTTTCAAATTATTCAAGTATACAACTATTTGATCTCTTGAAAACTTCACTTGAGCCTTTTATGATGGACTCAAAAAACTTATTTATTCTTCAATAATTTCATAAATCAATGCTTGATATCTATACTCTTTGCTAAATAGCCTCCTTATTGTTAAATATGCTCTTCAAAGTATTGGCCCAGGCCTGCTTGAGCATGATTGTTGAATGTGTTTTGACTAAAGGTGAGAATGTACAAACTATAGAATATCCTCTTGAATCTTGTCCATTATTTTCTCTCATAATAATTGGCTAAGTTAGGGCCCCCTTATTGAAACTCTAAATAAAGTGTTAATCAAACTTAGGCTATGGTTTTCTCAAAAATCATGTAGGGTGATTTTGTGACTATAAATAATGCTTGTATACCTTGTACTTTTCTCATGATTGAGAAGTTCATACCTTTTAGGAATCTCCTTAATACCAATAATGTCTTTACCAATCAAACCCTACCTCTTAGCATTAAAGATGACACTTTTCACCAAAAGGAGCCTCCCACTAGGCACAAGTCTGGAGGTCACTATCATAGTAGTTGTAGGTGGTTACTTGTATCTTTTGAGCCATTTTGATTTTGACCAGGATGCACTTTGCCTTTTCCTTCTAAGACTTTATAAAGATCAAATAGTCTTAAAAGTCAAGAAGATCTCTTAAAACAATCAATAAAGTTTAAAATGAATCTTGAAGACATTCCTTAGAAGCATTAGGTGTCTTTATGAAGCACAAGCCCATAGGTTGGCTTTTACCTATAATAAGTTCTCTTGAAACTACATAAATGCCTATTATTCTTTGTTCAATAAAACTTCATTCCAATATATATCTAACTCCTTCAAAAATCTCCTCCAAATCATTATTATCTCACCAACCTTTCCCTTGCTATAGGATTTTCATTAGGTATGACTATTTTTTAATTAAAAACCCCTGTATGGACTGAGACAAGATTTAAAACTTGGCCCTGCCTTTTGAATTGTTTTAATAACCCATACATGGATATAAATGGACCCTAAGGTGCTTGAATTATCAATACAAAAAAGTCTTTAGGCCTTCTTCAAAGCATGAATGATCTCATACCCCACTATTATCATGAAACCCTATTTGATCATAGCATTCTATCATAGACTATGTACCAAAAAACTTGATTATTAACCTTTGAAAATAAGCCTATCTTAGAGGTTTGTATGTGAAAATAGTGTCTCATGATTGTGATACCTCAATACCTAAAACCCCATCATGATCTTGGACCTTGTCTTAAATATACGCCTGTATTTCTCACTATCACTATAGGTTTCCTTTTAGTGTGGCTGTAGGCCATCATGTTTGATGTACCATACCACTTGGTATTTTTACCCTCTTAAAACCTTGATGATGTATTCCACCTTGGAGAGAGGCCTATCTTCTTGATGTAAGAGGAAAGATCCTAACATAAAAAGATATTGTGAAATCAAACCTCCCTTTGTACTTTATGAAAAGCCATTGTCTGTACTATTGGTTGTAGGTCATCATTTACATCTTATAATGACTATAGGGTGGTTTTATACTTTGTGCTATCATATTATTTTATTGAGATAAACCTTTATTAATTTGAAGATATTGACCCAAGAGTGTTTAGGTTACACCTCCTTGCAAGTACTTTAGTGACCCTACACTTTCAACTGTAGATAAATACATCTATGGGCCTTTAAGTGCATTTTGTGGTTCTTTTTAGTCCCCAAATGAACTTGGTATGCTTCTACCTCTTTTGATCACAATGTAATACTTTCCTCCAATTCATATTAACTCCCTACTAATCAGAACTATCCTCTTGGATATATCAAGATCATCCATATTGCCATTAGACCTCCTTATCAACTACAAGCCTATAGAGTATCATGACCATGGTTATAGGTAATAAAACTTCCAAAAAAACCTTCGTGAAACTTGGTTAACCTTTAATATTTGTTCATACATGAAGCAAACTTGACTATCCATAACTCTTAAAGATGAAACTAACTCCCTTGATCCCTTGATCTATAAAAGTGCATGTAGGTGCTCTTTTGCGTTAGGCTTGTGAGGTCATTGAAACATAAAAATCCATTACATGGCTGACTATTTTATGATGATCATATTTATAAAATCAACCATGTATTTTTGAATCCAAATTCATTATTTGAAACCCTTTGAAGTTCCATTCATATGAAACTAGGCCCTTCAACAAAGCACAGGTCTGTAGGATGCTTTAGAGCACAATAGGTTATTCTTTTGCTATTTTAAGATGTTTTAAGAGCCCTTATTAGACTGATATATCTGAGAAGACATGATAAACCCTCTTGACAACCCAAACTAACCCTATTTTCAAACCATTCATCATTCACTTTGCAGTAGACTAACCATGCATTCCAATGATTATAACGTTTCATTGAGTTGGTTGATGGTAACCTTCACTTATGAAAGGATGATTTATACTGGGCCTATTTCATGGATGAAATTTAAGATGATAAACACCATCTATTTGAACCTTTAACAACTTTAATATATTCTCATCATGATGTTCACCTTTCATAATCCATGCTCAAATAAAGCTAACAGTGAGATACTCCATTGTACGGACTGGATGAAAACTTCAGTTAGTATCTCATATGGAAGGTTTTGAATATAAAATTTGCTCATCTAAATCTCTTGATCCCTTCATGGAAATATCAAAAATCCATGCTATTGACTAAAATGATGCTTGGAAAAGCCTCCTTGAGCCTTAAGAAGGATAATGAGCTATCAATTAGGATTGTTACAAGCTATATCCATGACTGTAAAGATGTCCTAAGATATGTAAACTTCTCTTCTCATGCTCATATTGCCTTTTGATTAAAATTTTACTCCTTGATGGTGGTAACATGGACTGGAGATGAGGTAGAAGGTTGGTAGGATGAAGTAATGTGGAAATATGAAGTAAAACAAGATGGAGTGGGCGAAACACAAAACACAGTGATATATGGCAAAGAGATGGTAGTGATTTAGAGGTGGAAAAGGAAGTGAAAAAGTATGTCAAGACCATGGTAAGGATTCACAAGAAAACATGGGCAATAAAACATCATAATACATGAGTTTAGAGGCCATTATAGGAATGAAGGATATTGAATTTGAGTCATGGTTTTCTCAAAAAATCTTAAAATATGCAAGAATTCCTTAAGAAATGCTAAACTAGTTTCCCTTGGAGACACCTTGCAACATGGAGATGGATAAGCAAAGGATTTCTTAGAGAGTCCATTAAAAACATTAAAACCATTATAGAAACCTCTAAAAACATGAATTTCTTGAAAGCTTGGAGATGACATCTCATTTTATGACCGTACAACCTCTCCTTGCAAGCTTGTTAATTATAGATTTAGACTGGCTAAATTTGTGGGCTTTGTTTGACTTTGAAAAGACTAAATAACACCTCTATAATGACATGAATAGATAGAGAAAGTCTTTAATATTTTGGAACAATTTTAATTTTTCTAAAACTCTGCCCAAGTGAAGAGAAAATGAAGAAAAACAACTGCATTTCTAGTTTCTAGGAAGAAAAATTTTCCATGACTTCAACTGGATGGTTCTTGAGCATGGAGAATCCAATTGAGAAATTGCTTCAACCATCAGGAATCCCTATGAGTCTAGTTTCTTCACCCCATATTTAAGATTTGTACCATCCTTCAGCAAGCTATACTAATAGAAAATTAATAGACATGTCACTCTATGCCAGTAAGCAAGAAAGCAAAAAAAAGCTAGTTTTGGGCCTGTATGGCCATGAAATTCCATAAAATTTCTTCAAAATCTGATATATGCCCTGGAGATGTCTTTCCATGCCTTGGATTGTATAGATTCCATACTTTTTCTTGTAAATGAGTGAAAATAATCCTTTTCTTCTTTTTAAAAGCTAAACATCACCTTCAACCACTTGAAATGGAACATTGGAGAAGAAATTAGTGTCTATCATGCAACTTTTCATATTTTTGATCTTTTATTTGGGAAATTTGGCATGTAGGAGTCAATTTGGGGCCCTTTTGTGCTATTTAACCTATCAAATGAACTTTTATGATTGATACTTTGGAACTTAGGATAAATTAACCCTTTTGAACATGACTAAAGATCTTTTGGTATAATTTAATAAATTTTGAAACCATTTTTGACACTTTTAACTCCATTTTTGACATTTTTGCCAAAATTTGCACTTTTAGGATCATAACTAATCAATTTGACTAGTGACAAGGGTAAATTGACCATTCTAAGGAAAGTTTTAGATGATAGGGGTAGTAATTTGGTCTTGACAAGGCAAATTACTAATAATTAATTTGAAAATTTTGAAGATGAGAAGTTTCTTGGTAAGGAAAGTATTAGATCCATCTAGTTCATCTTGAGGTTTTATTTGTATCATATTACAATTCATGCATGACGGATGAGAAGAGGTGCCCTAATAGTGATGGTGATCTTGGGAATAAAAGAGAGGAATAAATTAACATCTTATATAGCATCTAATTGGATTTAATGTATCCAAGAAGATTCTAATAGGAGATTTCATTATGACTAAAGAGAGATAAATAGAATGAAATAAAGAACTAAATTGATAAATAAGAAAGGTAGAAAGAAATATTGGGTCAACTAACCACATAAAATAGGGTCTACAAATAGTATAGGGTCAACTAGGTTGATCTAGTATAGTGAACAGAGGCTAAAAAAAGATACAGGGTCGAGTGGGTTGACCTAGTAGAGAAAATAAGGAAATTTAAGAATCATATAACATATTGTGAACTAAAATAAAATAAATTTTGTAAATAATTTAAAAAGTAATAATAGAAGGGAAACAAACAATCAATTGGATTAACTCTAACCAATCTAATTGAGGAACACAATACAAATCCTTGCACCAATGTTGGCTAATGCAAGTTTTTGCTATAAAAAATAAAATTGAGCAAAGAGCAAGCAATCAAATTGGAAAGTAAAGAGCTAACTAATTGGTCAACCTAAGTGTTTATAAGATTATTAGAATATGATTTTAAAATGTGATGGGAAGTTGGACGTAAGCAAGGAACTACAAGGCAATCTAAGGATGGTTTTAGGTAGTTTGGGCTGAAAAGGATCTATAGTGATAATGATATAGGATTGGTATTGTGGCCTAACCCCTCACTTCACATAACATAATGATAAGGGTGTTAGGAGTTTAGCTATAGTATATCATTAACCACATTTTATACTTGACCAAAACATCAAGTCAATTTCCCTCTTAGTGATGAAATCCAAGTAAGTTGGCCTTAGGTAGACAAATGTTAAAATGCTTGTTTAGATTTTGTGATTTGGTCTTGTGTACATAAAATAGAAAATAGTGAAACTAAAAATTTATTTAAAAAACCATCTAATTAAACTATGTGATATATTATAATCATGCAAGCAATAAGAAATGAAAGTGTGAATTAATTACTAACATATAAGGTTAATTCTAACTTTGAAACAAGGTACAATGTTGATATAGTTAAAAATGTATTCATAAAATATAGAATAGAGTTGATCCTATGCTACAGAAGCAAGGTCTCAAAATGAAGAAGATTGATAGAGTTGACCCAATTATTTAAACAACACACATAACATAGAATTGGGTCAACAAGGTTGATCCAGTTGACTATGTAGGGGCAGTTTTAAATACTACAAACTGTAAAAGTAAAGAATATAAGTAAAGAGAAAAATATAAAAAAGGAACCTTGGTGGATCAGAGATGCAGAGAATGAATATTGTTTTTCAAGAACCTTGATATATACTTGTAAATTATGCTAATTGGGTTGACTGGGTCGATCAAGATTTGAAAAAACCTAAGGCTGAGTGCTTGAAAATGTATAAGGTCAACTGGGTTGACCTAAGAGTTTGAATTGGATGTCTGAAAGTTTGGAAACCTGTACTAGGTTGATAGGGTTGATCTAGTAGCCTATACATGAAAACCTATGCACAGAAGTTAGACCCAGGTTGATAAAGTTGACCCAATATGGAAAATATATCATAAAAATAATGATGAAAAAGAATGAAATAGGGTGAAAAAATCTTGAAAGGGTTAGTTCATGTTAGTTTCACTAGAATTTATTCAATTAGAAATACATCATGTCTATAAATCAATTATGGCTTAGAGAACATAGATCATACCTACACTTTCGATTGGGATTTCATTTGTTAAGTAGGAACATGACCAATATGGGGATGTGTTAAACCTGATAATGGGATCACTTATCGCAATAAATCATATTAGGAAGGTTTCTAAAGCCTATAGTCTAAAATAATCATGCAATAACCCTAAAAGAGTCCTAGGTTCAATGTTCACTCTATTCTAATAAACAAAAAAATGAATCTAATCTAGTGCCCACCAAATCTTGTGTCAAAACATGAGGGGTTAGTAAAGAAATCAAAATATGTAAAAGAGAATATAAATCTATCTAGTTATAATTAAGACCCTAATACATGTAATATGAAGAGTAATATTATTTGAACCAAAACTTATGCTACTTCTATCTACTAAAGAGAGGAGAATAAAGTTAGAATATACTTACCTGAATGTGAATCCATTAAGACTCAATCTCTCTATTGGACAAAAGGGATTTGTAAGAGGTTGTTTTATTTTATAAGTATAACTAAGAAAGGCTAAAGCATTCAAGACTTATCTACAAGACTAGATTCTCCAAGTAGAAATCATAAGCTAAGACTCCTCAAGTGTAATGGTGGAAGAGTATATTGTAAAGAAGCATGAGTGAATAATAAATCTTGATTGCATATTGAAATAATTATGAAATTATTTTTTATTTATAGGTGGATCTCACCCTAAATCCTTTTGAATATATCAGTTGTATGGGATCAACCTAGTCAACCTTACATGTTTTTGGGAGAAATCAGTAGGTCTTGAGCTAGGTCGGCCAAAGGGCTAACAAATATCTCAAATGAAAATACTTAAAAATAGTACAAGGTCAACCCAATTGACCCTATATAGTAATTAAAGTCTAAAAACTATACAAATTCAACCTGTTCAACTTAGTATATATCATTGGTGAAAGGGGAACAAGGTGAGGAAAAGAAGGGTGGAAAGAGGAAAAAGACTAGAGGAGTGTGAAAGTGAGAAATAATAGCTTAGAGAATGGTTTTAAGAGCTATTTGGATTGGTAATAATGTGGTAATAAGGGATAATAATCATGTGAAGCACCAAAGGTCTGCCCACCCCTTTCTTCATGCACTTTTTAAGGCGTGTACTCAGAGAGATTGAATCTTGATGGGTTCTTGCAAGATGTAAAGCATTAGTATTTGATAAAAGTTGAAAATATTATGTGTATATAGGTACCATTGATTTGGGCATCACCTTAAAGTATGTCTATGCTCTTATTGGACTTCTTATTATTGGCACACATGTGATTTGTGATACCCCAGAGATAGTTCTAGAGAGGCGAGTCTTATCCTTATGGGTGACTAGATTAGATAGGTATTATGATGGTTTAAATGTTCATCTATTTTATGTCTATGTATTGACCATTATTTATATCATGAAGGTGATTATTTTCCTTGTGACAACTCGAGTGATCTATCAAAAGTTGGATGGGAAGGTGCCATTATAGATGGTCACCTTATATTAGTCTGATTCAAAAAAAGGTACTCTATATGACCTAGGGTCAATTATTTGGGTTCATCTAATACATGGTTTGTATAACATTCTTTCTTGTGGGTAGATGACTATGGACACCATTATTTTACTTAGCATCTATATATATGAGAGGTTGCCTATGTATCATCTAGCTAGGTTACCCCATAATATCGATGATAGTTTACCTTTGGTTATTATATGAAGGTAGGATCATATATTGTGTGATTTATCAGATACCCCATCACAATGAATTGTTACTCATGGTCTTATTATATGGCATCGCTATGCAATCATTTAATATAGTTGTGTTAGAGGTATAATCACTAAAACAGGGTGGGTGAATCAGTGAACCCAAATATTTCAAATTTAGTTCCGAATTCAATTCTAGTCCTTACAAAACTTAATAAGCTACCACAAGCATTCATGAAACATATAGATCATTCATAACATAGAATCAATTAACATAACTAATATCACATACCAAACACAAGGTCTACATTTAAAACCCTCTTGGGGAATAAAACACACTCTCAAGCCCAAAAACATATGGACTATTATCGTATAATAATATCACAAACAAGAGGCTGATCAAATCCTTTTGATGAGGAACCTTTGGCCAAATCCTTTTGACCTACAACCTTGATCAAGTCCTTTAGATCAAAGATCTTTTAGTGAAACCCTATTTCAAAAGGATCAACTACCCTTAAGGAAGATAAATTCCTTTAAACCCTCCTTTAAAATAACACTTCCACCTTAGGACTAATATCTTCAACACCTGATGATAGATCTCTAGATTATCTGATAGCTACACAAACTCTCTTCACATTTGCTCACACTCAATCTATAAGAGTACTATTATATCAACTAAATTGTGACTTATAAGTAATAAAAATAGTCCTCTAAATGATATTCTCTTCAAATCATCCTTAGGGCACTCACCCTTCCTTCACTTCCCAACACCCACATAAAACTCTCTCAATTCACTGTTTAGTCTCTCACTCGTAAAACCTAGAACCCAACATCATTTGTTATACTATTTATAGATAAAACTTGATAAACACCAACTTGGTTGGCAATTAGGCATGTTTTAACTCTTAAAACATATTATCATATGCAGATAAGGCTCATTACAATCTAAATTGGTCAGCCAAAGCACCTATGGGTCACCCTTAAGCAACTACACCTTTTAAACAAGGTACTTGTATCTCTTATAGGTATCATGGAGGCCTATTCACCCATATAGCTCACCCTTGAGAAAAACATGAACATAGGACCACTTTAAATTACATAGGTCCACTCCTTATTTCTCTTAGTACATCCTTGAATGCTCACATTCAACTTATCTTTCCTCTGTGTATGCTTAAAAAACTCAAACACATACCTTATGAACACAACCACCATGGATGATCAATCAGTCATATTCTTAAGCATTGTTCATACTCAAGATAGATTGATCATACTTCCAAAAACTACACAAAGCTTTTTCATGGAGTCTAAAATACTCCATAATAGCTAATTCATCATGAAACATCAAAACATCAACTACATGAGCATGAATATCCTTCTTGGGTCACTTGTAGAACATAAACAAAAACATAGTCAAGTTTAGATCTCAATATATATGTTTGTACAAACTTTAATATATTTTAATCCATATATCCAGATGCATCTTGGATTCTTATACCACTTTTATTTTTACTACAATAGAAAATTTGAATTCTATTGAAAGCTATGGTCCAAAAACTAAACACTAGTCTTACCTTCACAAATTCAAATATTCAAATGGCAACAGTCGTAGTTAAACTTCAAAAACTTTTCTCACATCTCATGTCATCTTAGCATTAGATCAAATACACTCCATTAATTTTTATTGATCATTAACACAAAGACACCAAGGCTCAATCATTAAACCTTTGTCATTTTGACCACATCTCAGGCATCCTTGAAATGTTGACTTAATGTGCTCTGTTGATCTCTATAAATAAACTAGGACCTTGTCAATCAATGGTCACCATTTTATCAAATGGATGAATGCCTATTCATCATTGGATGAATATCCTTTAACTTTTTTAGACATTAAACATCATGCGCCTATCCTCATTTTACTCAACATGCACCATTGATCTTTGATTAGTATAAGTACCCACTCACCATTGGATCTTCAACTTTAATTCTGCTAAATAGCTATCATATTAACCCATTTAACTCTGCATGCACTATTTGATATGGAAGAATGAATTCCCATAAACCATTGGATCTCCACTAGGTCTAGATATTTAATATCAAGAAATTTGACTATGGGGACCAACTACAATATGCATGAGTAGCCATTTTTGCACCTCAATAACTTCTTTTGTGTTTACTTGCAAGATATCAAATTTGGACCAAATTATCTCATTTCATAGGAGAATCCAACCATATAATCCACTTCTCTTTAAACTCTCACACATGTGAGATATAACATAATTAACATGCCTTCTCATCAACTTCTATCATAGATCCAATAATGTCCAAATTTGTCTAGAAGACCAACTTTGATCATCCATATATTTTGCCATGTTTTAGTTCATGATCTCAAACTTAGTGCAAATGATATCTATTCAAAACTAAAAAAAGAATATAATCAAATTCTCTTAACACCTTCACACATGCAAGATATAACACCTTTAAAATGCTCATTCGGCTCTTTCTACCACACTACAAAATAGGCTAAGTATGGAAAAACATAGTCAATCTACCTAGGAGCCCAACTTTGCATATGCATATCTTTTGATGCACTACATCACATGATTTGGAATTAAGTGAAAATAAACTAGGTCTAAGGATAAATAAACTAATATGATCACCTTCTCTTGAAACATCCACACATGCAAATGTTGACCTCATCAACATACTTACTCAACTTGTTTTGACCACTTTGCAAATTTGGCTATGGAAAAACTATAAAATCTAATTGAGAAGCCAACTTTGCACCCTCATATATTTTACCATGGTTCAATGAATGAATTGAGATATAAAACATAATAACTAGGGACTATAGTGATCACAACCATATGACCATATACCCTTGACTCCTTCCCATGTGGAAATGGTGACATCATTAAACTATTAACTTATCCTTTTTGCCATTGGACCCAAAGTGTCTAGATGAAAAATTATGATTAACTAGACGAATTTTACTCATGCACACAAGCTCTCGAAGCATGAATCATATCTTATAATACCCCTTGTACATGTTCAAACCTCCATACTCACCCCTAATCATCTAAATCTTTATCAATATAGAATATCAACCAAGCATACATAAAGCACACTATAACAACTACATTGCACACTTTGTCATTCACCTTGCACACTTTTTCATTGTCATAGAGACTATCAAGGCTCTTCATCCACACAACAAGACACATTCATGACACCACTATGACATCACTATGACAACTCTCTAATAATCTCCCCTTTGTCATTGATGCCAACACCTATCAATATAAAAATATATATAGCTCACCTTCTTTCTCTTTAAATCACTCTTGCAAATAGTAACTTTCTCCCCAATAAGAACTGTATCCTCAACACTTTCTCCCACTTTGACACAATGACAAAGTGGGAACATATTAATCATGAAATATGATATGAACTATCAAATTAGGAAATGACCATCTCAAAAATATGATACAAACTTCCCCTTACCTTGAGCCACCTCTTCTTGTCTTAACATCCTCCTCTTGCTCCATGCCAACACTCTCTTTAATCAAGATCTGAAACCAATGAAGAAAGGACACACAAATGAATTTAAATGTGATTTAAATCACCAAAAAACATCTGAGAGGGACTTCCCCTAAGATTTTGAGAAATTTCACTCCTTAAACATCTTTAGATATCCACACATCATTCAAAACCACCATGCAGGATTACCAACCTTCTCTCTTAAGGCACTTCCATGAACATAAACAAAGAATCATTCCACTCACCAAATAGTAAATATGCACTAAACCATCTTGATAACTTACCTTGAAACACACATGACTTTCTCTTTAAAATTAATTGAACAAAGAGCACATCTTCAAGACTATGTCTATCTAGACTCCTTGTAACCCTACTTGGAACTTGAAGAGCCAACATCCTTTTGTAGACACATATTTAGGACATAAAAATTTATATCTAAATCACTCTCATATTCCCCCTTGAGCACACCAATTTTTAATATCAATCTCATCCTATGAAACATACTTCATTCACAAACCAACTATCTAAGTAATCCTCTATTATGACAAAAACATGAATAATTAGAGAACCACAAAAATTCAAATCTTTTTGAATCTTGATTTGTACATCCATTTGGTCCATTAAACATATTAATAAGCCTAAAATGTTAACTCATAAGGCATACCACTTTTCTAATATAGCCCAAAAACCTTAAAAATTGAAAACAAGTAAGGTCAACAAACCTCCTTCTGGTCAATGCATACCTCTAAAACTACTTGCACACCTAGAGACACGTATCACACACTTATGGAAAAGTAATTGAGGATTCATAAATTTTGGGAACCTTGACTTCCTATAACCCATTTTAGAACTTGTAAGCTTTTAAGCAAAAACTAGGAAACCTGAGAGCTAACAAAAATCCTCAATTGGCACATACATACCTTCAGACCTAAAAAATACCTGGAGCACACTACAAAGAAATGCACAGACCTTTTTTGGCACCAAAAACTTCTTTATATTTTCATCAAACTCATTAATCCACTTGGAACCACCCAATCTGACTTTGTTTTATAACTCTTTCACAAACCTCTAAAATATACTCATGAACTTGTTGCTCCTCCTTAACAAAATACTTTCTTTGATTGGCATATATCAACTTGAGCACCTTTAATATGGCCTTGTAGACTATTCAAACTAAAAAATACAATATCAAAACTTGTTTCTCCACTTGAAAGGTGTCTCCTAATAAACATAGATAGATACACCCTCTATACCTTAATGTTCTAGAACAAGTACAAATCCTCATATTCCTCTTCTTCCTTTCTTACACGATACTTATAGTTCTTCTTCTTCTTCTTCTTCTTCTTCTTCTTCTTCTTCTTTGGATTTAGATAAATATCTTACTCAAATACTACAACATTCTCCTTTTATTCTATGATGGGATTATCTATACATGGAGACAACATAGATTCACTACATACCTCTTCATCTGAAGAATCTTATTTGCAACTTGGATTCTCATTACTAGTCACTTGTTCAACAATATCAGGATATTCACTTGGATCTATACATACCTTAGAACTAGATTAAACCAACACCTTAGTCTTCTCCTTGAGCTTAGTCTCTTCATTCTCAACATGAGTAGATAATGAAACCTTTTGGGACTCTTTAGATTCAGAAGCATTCTACACCATAGCAAATAGATTACTTAGACCTGTAGCCTTATCACAATTCATACTTACCACCTTTGGTTTCCATGTATTAACATGTCTTATATCTTAAACTCTAGGATCCTAATAAAACCTATTATATCTTATAGGGATTTGCTTGTAAAATCTATAAATATGAGTTCTTTGTTCATAATTGAAGCACACTATAATTTTTTCAAAAATCTCTTCTTGCCTTTCTAGATTTGGACAAAATCTAACAATGTGTCCTAGTTCATAACAATTGTAGCACTCAATATCTCTTAAAGGAAACTCAACTTGTTTTGCCTTAAGTGGAAAACATTTTGTAAAGTGTCCAATATCATGATAGTTGAGGCACTAAACCTTGCTTACACCTTTTGAATGATGACCCCCCTCATAGTTCCAAGCAAATTCATTCTTAGCAAGTATTCTACATTCTCTAGATCTATGCCCAAATTGAATACAATTATAGTAGTAACCATTGAAATTTTCATACCTCATGGCATTTGGTTATCTGATTTATTTTTTCTTTATTATGCTAGTCCCTTCATTCCTTGTCTAATTATTTATCTATAAAATTTGATCCACCTTGTTCACATTAATCTTCATCTTGTTTTTAGTTGTAATCTCTAGTTATTATTTGTATCCAAGACCAGTCTTATCACTTACATGATTTTGATCACTCAGAATGTTTTATAAATCACTTGATCTCTTTCCAAATCTCACAAATGACATTACCTTACTAAATACCTTGCACATTCATCTTCTTTAGCTTTTCATCTAGAAGATAGGAATTCCAATTAAAATTTAATATGTTTGACTATATCTTCATGATCCTTGGCATCTTCATCCACTTTTGCCTCAAACACATTGAATTTCTCCTAAAATTATTTGAGCTTAGATTTCATCTTCTTATTTATCTTCTTCTCAATATTTAGTTCTTCATGAGCATTAACCATTGCAGTTTGATAGACCACCTCATCTTCATCATCATCTAAATCTCTCCAAGCAGACACTTTATGATGTGAGTAACTTCCTTCCTTAGCCCTGAATAGAGATTCATCTTTAGTAGAACTAACATCTTCATGATCATATTCTGAGTCATTGTCTTCATTCTCATTTGATGAGCTACAATCTTATTTGGTGTACAGAATCTTCTTGTCCTTGAAGTACTTCTTGTTATCAAACTTGAAAGATATATTGCCATCATCATGACCTTGATCATTCTCTACATAATCATCCTTATTATACTTATGAGGGCACATATTAGCAAAATGTCCTATCTCACCATAATTGAAGCATTTGAGGGGTATCTTACCTTTATACTTGCCTGAACTTATTCTCAATTTCCTAGAGATCAAAGTAATTAATTCATCCTAATCTATAGTAGGAATGTCATACTCCTAGAGTTTATTACCATGGAACTTATTTTTTGTCTGTATTTTAGTCTTGAAAGCTACTTCCTTCTTTGGAGGTATATCATCATTCTTCCTCATTTCATAGGTAGTAAGGGTATCATGCAACTGATCCATTTTCAACAAAGTAAGATCATGAATTTCTTCTATAGTAGATACTTTTGGATCAAACTTGGGGGAAAGAGAATTTAATACATTTTGAACAATAGTAGTCTCTTCAATATTTTATCCAAGACCTTTATTGATATTCACAATCTCATCAAATCTCTTTAGAAAGGATGCCACAATATCTTCTTCATTTATCTTGAGACTTTCAAATTATCTTATGTGAGTATGCAATTTTTCCAACTTAACCTTTGAATATCCTTCAAATATAGTCTTTAATTTATCCCATATTTCCTTAGTAGTAGTGCAATGAATTACTTTAGTGAACTCGGTTTTGTAAGACCACAAGTGATGGCATTCATTACCTTAGAGTTGTTCTCAGATATCTTCTTATCTACAACACTAGATGGAGGAATAGAAAGAGAAACATAACCATCCAAAACTGATTGCCATACATCAAAACCTAGGGACATAATGTAGGTTTTCATCCTAGCACTCCAAAATGCATAATTGGATCCATTGAACATTGATGCTTATTTAGTAAAGAAACCACCTTACACATTCTAACTAGTCATTGTACCTTGGATCACTTTCAAGTTTTTAAGACTTTACCAAAGGACCTCACTCTAATACAAATTTTTAGAGGTACAATAAATGAGAGAGGGACCATGAATGAATGAACCCAAATATTTCAACTTTAGTTCCAACTTTAATTCTAATCATTACAAAACTTAATCAACTACAACAAGCATTCATGAAACATACAAATAATTCATAATAGAGAATTAATGAACATAAGCAAGATCACATACAGAACACAAGGTCTATGTAGGAAACCCTTTTAGAGAGTAAAACCCAATCTCAAGCCTATAAAAATATAGACTACTATCCTATAAGAAGACCACAAACAAGAGACTGATTAAGTCCTTTTGATTAGGAACCTTTGGCCAAGTCTTTTTGTCCTACAACCTTGATCAAGTCCTTTAGATCAAATGTCTTTTAGTCAAACCTTATTTCACAAGGAAAAACTACCCCTAAGGAAGATCAAGTCCTTTAGACCCTCCTTGAAAAAAACACTTCCACATTAGGACTGATGTCTTCAATACTTGATGATAAATCTATGGATTATCTGATAACTACACAAATTCTCTCTCTTTACCCTCGCTCACACTCAATCTATAAAAACACTATTATATTAATAGATTTATGACTTATAGGTCATACAAATAATACTACAATTTATATTATCTTTAAATCATCCTTAAGGCACTCTACCCTTTCGTCACTTCCCAACACCCACACAAAACTCTCATAATTGACTCCTTAGTATCTCTTTCATAAAACCTAGAACCCAACATCTTTGGTTATACTATTTATAGAGAAAACTTGATAAACACCAACTTGGTCAAACATTAGGCATTTATTAACTCTTAATAATTATATCATATGAAGATAAGTCTCATTTCAATCTACATTAGTCAGCCAAATCACCTATGGGTCATCCTTAAGTAGATACACCTTTTAAATTAGGCACTTGTAGTGCTTATGGGTCTCATGGAGACCTATTCACCCATATAACTTACCGTCAAGCAAAACATGAACATAAGACCACTTTAAATTACATAGATCCACTCCTTATGTCTCATAGTACATCCTTAAATACTCACAATCAACTTATCTTACCTCTGTGTATGCTTAACCAACTCAAACATAAACCTTATGCACACAGTCAACATGAACGATCACTCAATCATCTTTTTAATAAATTTTCATACTCAAGATAGATTAATCATACTTCCAAAAATTATATATATATTTCTCATGGATTATAAAATAATCCCCAATAGCTAATTCACCATGATAAATAAAAACAACAACTACATGAGATTGAATATCCTTATCAGGTCACTTGTAGAACATAAATGGAAACATGGTCAACTTTAGAGCTCAATATATATGTTTCTACAAACATTCAAATCTTCTAATACATATATAAATATGTGCCTTGGAGTCCTATACCACTTTTATTTTCACTATAATAATAAATTTGACTTTTATCAAAATCTATGGTCCAAAAACCAAACACTAGTCTTTCCTTCACAAATTCAAATATTCAAATGGCAACAGTCATAGTTAAACTTTAGAAACTTTGATCACATTTCATGTCATCTCAGCATTAGATCAAATACATTCCATCAATCTTGATTTATCATTAACACAAAGGTCCAAGGCTCAACCATTAAACCTCTATCACTTTGACCACATCTCATGCATCCTTAAAATGTTGACTTTATATGCTTCGTTAATATCTATAGATCAACCAAGACTTTATCGATCAATGTTCGTCATTTGATAAAATGTAATAATGCTTGTTTCATATTATATCAAAATCATATACCTTCACTTAAACATTAAACATCATTCACCTATCTTTATTTTTCTCAACATGTATTTTTGATCTTTGATTGGTACAATCACCCATGCACCATTGGATCTTCATTAGGTCCTAAACTTTAACTCTATTAAATAGATATCATATTGACCCATTTAACTTTACATACACCATTTGATATAAAATTTTAAAATCCTACAAACCATTAGATCTCCACTAGGTCTAGATCTTTAATATCAATCAAATTGACTATGGGGACCAACTACAATATTCATGAGTAGCCATTTTTGCACCTCAATAACTTCTTTTGTGCTTACCTGTAGGATCTCAAATTTGGACCAGATGATCTCCTTTCATAGGAAAATCCAAACATGTGACCAAATACTTATAAAAATATTGTGTGTGAAACATATAATGTCATTAACATGCCTTCTCATCAACTTCTATCATAGAGCCAACAATGTCCAAATCTATCTAGAAGACCAACTTTGATCATCTATATCTTTTGTCATACTTTAGCACATGATCTCAAACTTAAAAAATAAACAAACCATTATTATTATATTATCTTTACACCTTCACATGTGAAAGATATAATTACTTCAAAATACTTACTTGGTTCTTTCTACCACACTCTAAAATTGGTTATGGGAAAACACAATCAATCTGCCTGGGAGCCCAACTTTGCATATGCATATATTTTGATGCACTTCATCACATCATATATAATTAAGATAAAATTTCCAAGGATGAACAAACCCATATGATCACCTTATTTTGAAACATCCACAAGTGCAAACACCAACCTTATCAACATGCTTATATAGCTCTTTCTAACCACTTTACAAATTTGGCTATGGAAAAATTGTGAAATCTAACTGAGAAGATAACTTTGCACCCCCATATATTTTATCCTAAATTGATTCATAACTTAAGATATATTAAATTAAAATGAGGGATTATAGTGATCACATCCATATGACTAGTTCCCCTTGACTCCTTCCCATGTGGCAATGGTCTTGTCATCAAACTGTCAACTCATTTTTTCTGCCACTAGACCCAAAGTGTCTAGAAGAAAAACTATGATTAACTAGATGAATTTTAATTGTACACACAATATACCAAATCATGAATAATATCTTATAATACCCCTTTCACATGTTTAAACCTCCATACTCATACCTGATCCTCTCAAGATATGTCAATACTGAAGATCAACCAATCATACATAAAGCACACTGGAACAAGCACTTGCACACTTTGTCATCTTTTTTTCACATTTTTCCATTATCATATAAACTATCAAGGATCTTCATCCACATAATAGGACACCTTCATGCCACCACTAGGACATCACTATGACAAATCTCCAACAAGTTATCTGACTTGACCTATTATGTCTCTTAGATTGGCCTATGTGTGGATTAATAGA
Organism: Torreya grandis; assembly: GCA_037957365.1. NCBI lineage: Eukaryota > Viridiplantae > Streptophyta > Pinopsida > Cupressales > Taxaceae > Torreya > Torreya grandis. The sequence goes on from JARHVA010004709.1 coordinate 1,292,718, forward strand.
CACTATACATAGTGAGTAAAGCCACATCTTATTACTTTATTTCCTAGATAATTATGATTTCCACCTCTAGTGGATTAGATATAGTGCCCAAGTAATAAGCATGACATGATAGGGAGTCAATGGGAAGTGGTGGTTTAGGTGTTTCTATTGATGTTTTTGTGATCCATCAATGCTCATCAAGACCTTAGACTAGATGATAATGATGGTAGAGTAACAAAAACTAATATAGAGGAGGTAGTAGTAGCAGATGTAGATATGGACTTAGTGGATGTATAGGATCTATATGTGGCTATTATTGTACCATAATAATCTTCATAGTTTCCACCATAATAACCACAACAATATAAACATTGGTAGGTGGTGGTGGAGGCACAAAAAGAGGAACCATAGGTAGACGCATCTGAGCAAGGAAATCTAGTAGCATAACAGGTATAGAGTTGGTTGATAGAGAGATGAATTTGGTGTGGACCATAACATTATTATATACTCTGACCTAGTTTTGTATCACCTTAAAGACATACTCTAGTAGAGATACTTAGTAGGCATGTTTATCAAGAGATAATTGTTGGTATGTGTTATGTATTATTTTGTGAATTTATATAGCTAGATATATTTTGTTTAGATAGAATTTTTTGAGATATTATATATATGTGAGATCTAATGTACATTTGGTTTTTCTATAGATACTACTGAAGAGGAGCTCATATGGGGTTTGGTAATACAAACATCACACTGTGATATTTTGGATGATGTGTTAACACATCATGATATTATCGATATGGATAATCATGCTGTATCATATACCTCAGTGCATGCTAGTTAGTTATGATTGGTCAATGAGTTAGGTCTAGAGCTATGGAGACTAGGATATAGTGCACAACTACCCCTTAGAGTAAGTGATAGAGAGCTATAGGCATGGCATATAGTTCTGAGGAGCTCATATGGAAACCTATATAGAGTTAGGATGTGTTTAAACCTAGGTGGCCAATTTATAGGGATAACTAGAGGGTCTTCATTCCTAGATAGAGTCATTGTATTAGACTATTCAGAAGGGACAGTCACATGCATCGATGAACAATGTGTTTCATCCACCATATGGACATGGTAGACCATAACCATAGAGTTGTTTTATTATATTGTACTTGAATCATGCTTAGTTATAGTATATGAAAACACTTGATCCATGGATATATATATATATATATATGTATATATATGTATATATATATATGTATATATATATGTATGTATATATATATGTATATATATATATATGTATATATATATATATGTATATATATATATATATGTATATATATATACATATATATATATACATATATATATATATACATATATATATACATACATATATATACATATATATATATACATATATATACATATATATATACATATATATATATATATACATATATATATATATATATAATTTTATTTTGATAATGGATGTTATGGATATATGTGTTTTCTTTTTATCACATGTGTGTAATTTCCATTTATATGTTATGAGAAAATATTTGATGTATTTTGGATTCTTTTCTATCAATTGTGAACAAATGCATGGTTAAAAATAATGGTAGAAACATGCAAAATGTAAAAATAGTCTATATCATATGAAAACAAAAATGTGAAACACACTAAATCATGTTGGGAAGCATGTAAAACAGAAGATAAAATAATTCGTAAAGACATATTAAATCAAGTTTAAAAGTATGTAATACAAATGTAAAATATGAAACACATTAAATCACATTGAGAAGCATGTAAAATGTACGTAAATTATAAAATAAATAAATTAAAATATAAAACACACTAAATGAAAGTTTGAAAAGTGTGTAAAACATAAAATATATTAAAATGAGAAAATGTAAGCATACAACATACTAAATCAGTTTGGGAAGTATGTAAATGATTTTCAAGACACACTAAATCAAGTTGATAAGTGTGAGAAACAAAATGGTGTGAAAGATAAGATAATATCAATAGTTATAGTTATTATTGTCACTAAACATGGTATGGAATTGTTAGGAATACATTGCGAGGAAAGCTTGGTCCTATCCAAGGTCTTACACTGCAACTTATAAAGGGAAAAGCAATGAGGTAAGTAATAGTAATGATAAATATTTATGGAAATTAAGGAGATGTTTGTGAGGAAGGTTTGGGCCTGTCCAACATCTTATATCGTAACTCAAAAAAGAAAACCCAAGGGGTATGATTAGTTAATAAAACATATTCAAAGAAGAATATTGGTAATGTTATATTAAATTAAATAATGGGAAAATCATGACATATGCATTTGTAATAAAATCTTAGTAGGTATGATACATACTAAGTAAATAGGTACACAAAAATAATTTATTGGATGCCAAATGCAAGAGATATTTATTCATAATAAGCACAAAACTTTATGGGAAAATAAGTGTAGTACTAAGATAAACTCATGAAGGTTATATATACAAGAAAATAAAAATGGACCTACCTTCCCAAAATATAATCCCAATTTATTAAGACCCGTTATAGATCCATCAATCTAATATGAAGATTGGGTACTTCATGATAAATTAGGTAGTATTATAATGAATGTTTAAAATATCACATCTTAATCTACTAGCCTACCACACCCCAATGGACCTTGGCTCTATCGTGAGGCCGAATTTAGAGCTTGAGATTCAATTAGGATTAGGATATGTGATAACATATAAATCAAAAAATTTAGTGTGATTTTTTTTATAATTCTAATCATTGAGAGGGGGGAGGGGTGAATCAATGGTGACAAATAATCCAATTAAATTTACAAACCCTTCAAACATTTAAGCATTCAATACAACCATTCATGAAGCATACAAGATAATTATAACAATGAACAATGAAGTTAATGAAAGATCACACAACACAATATATATGTGGGAAACCCTCTTGGGGAATAAAACACACTCTCAAGCTTGCAAATACATGGATTACTTATCCTATAAGATGATAACAAACATGAGACTAGTCAAGTCCTTCTGACTAGAATTCAGTGAAACATTTATTTCACAAGGAGCACCAACCCCTAGGATGATCAAATCCTTATAAACACTTTTTGGTCAATTCTTTTTTATTGTCTTTAGTGAAACACCTATTCAACAAGGAGCACCTGCCCCTAAGATGATCAAGTCCCTCTAACCACCTATTGGTCAACTCTTTCTAACCTAGATGTTGAGCACTCTACCAACACCTATAAAATGAACATCTCCTATTCATTAATTACCTAAAAATAGATGGATATATAATGTATATCATTTACATTCAACTATGCACACTACATAGTCCATACTCTGATCTACCTCTCAAATCAACCACCAATATCACATAGACATCATCTATCCTTCGTTCATCCTTAATATTCAAACCTACAAGAGCAATGTCTTTGAAATCAAAAATATAACGTAAAAGTCATACACACATTCATCAATATGATTTACAACCCATATACTAGGCACACACCATTTCTTCTTTCCTTTATTCTTCAACTCTAACATACTCATCTTATCTCCAATCTCTGACATCTAGAAATCATCATCTTTGATTTCACCATTTATAAAACCTTCATGATTATTATCTTCTTATTCAACCTTTATACTTTTTCTTAACCCTTAATACATCTTACATAGATCAATACTATCCTCATAGGTTGGCCATAGAAAATATGGGTCACACTTAAGTAGCTACACCTTTCAATTAGACCTTAGTAGCCCTTATAGGTCTCATGAAGACCTATTCCCCCATTCAGAGCTCCATTGAGAAAATTAAAAACATAGAAACACTTCCAAATGAATATTACCACTCTAAATGACCCATTTGACATCCTCAAATTATCATATTGATCACAACACTCCTCTGCTAAAACTAAATAGATCCATCTTTGACCTTATACACAAAACACCATGAATAAACACACAGTCAACTTCTATGCAATATGGATTGGTCAAACATCTTAAATCCATAAAAATCATCCTCATTGAGTTTAAAACACCCTTGAATATATAAGTCACTTTTAAACATCCAAAAACCATCATAAAAAACTCAATTATCCTTCTTGGGTCACTTACAAACCATGGTCAAACACGCAATCAACTTTTGACACCAATATCTATAACTATACATATATTCAAACCTTTTAACCAATTTTTTTGGATCTGCCTTGAAGTCCTATACAAATTTTGTTTTTACTACATCAAAAAATTCATTATATGTTATAGCTCAAAAACTAAGCACTGGTTCTCCTTCACGTATTTGAATATTTGAATTCTAATGGTCACTGAGCAACTATTAAACTTCAAACACTTTGACATCATCTCGTGTACTCACAAATTTTGATAAAATAATCACCTTTTATCTCATTATAAGTATATCAATATTTACCTTTGTTTTATTGTTAAACAATGATCAACTTAACCTCATCTTGTGCTTCCTTACAAATATATACAAACACACTCCATTGATCTATACAGATTAACTAGGTCTTTATCTTGCAGTGCTCACCATTGATATTAGCTCTGAGATCCCATGATTTTTCCACTTGGAAGCTTTGTATTCCTTATTCACATTTAAATCTTTGAATTTTAATTTCATCATCTATCTTCTAATAGTATGAATTCCCATAAACTATTGATCTTTTATCCAAGCTCTGTGAATGTGACACATATCACTAGAGCATTCATTCTTTGACATATTGAATTTTATGCAAAACATTGGATCAAGATATGTTATTTAACATGCACTATTAGATATTATAGACCAATTATCTTAGATTTAAATGTGATTAAACTTGACGGTCTCTTGCCCATCACAGTCTACTAGAGCAATTTTGAAGCTTTATAACTTGATCTAGAAATCACTTCAAGATTCAAAATTTTTAGGGTAGCTTCTTAGCACTATAGACAAAAAAATTCATGTAAACCTTTGAAAATTAGTTTAATCTCTAATTACCTATATTAAATTCATAAAATTTCTAGTTCATTCATATCTACATGATGTGCATTGATGGTATGGCTAAGTATAGGAACCTAGAGAAATTATGTCTGAGAGGCCAACTTTGCACCTACATATCTTTAGATAAACTCAACCTCATGACCTAAAATATAAACCACAAAAACTTAGGACTAATTTAATCACACCCATATGACCAACTCACCCTGATTCATTAATATATGGTAATTTTGACATCATCAAACTACCTATTTAGATTTTTCTATCATAGAACCAACTCTACCAAGATGGACATAATGAAGAAACAAATGAATACCATGTACTTACACAAGCTCTCCAATAATAATTGACCTCTAATATGAACCCTTACACATGGTCAATACTTCATACACATCCCTAATGATTCCAAAACTGAAGATCAACCAAACTTGCTTCAAACATATGAGGACAAACACACTGCACACTCTGTCATTAACAATTAGACTATCACAAAACTTCATCCAATCACTTGGACACCTACATTACATCACTAAAAACACTCCAAAAATCTTCCCCTTTGTCATTGATTTCAACACCCATCGTATAGCTCACCTTCCTTCTCTCTTTTCAAGCACTCTCATAATAAGAACCTCTTCCCCTTTGACACAATGATAAATTGGACACAAAGTGATCTCGAGGACCTAAAAATAATACCAACATGAGAGGACCACCTTATAAAAATGATACAAACTCCCACTAATAGTGATCTTACCTCTTCTTTACTTGAAAACTTCCTCTTGCTACATGCCAACACTCTCTTCAACTAAGCACTATAACCAATGAAGAAAGATCACATAAAAGTACTGAAATCTAATGGAACTAACCAAGAAACATCTAAGAGGGACTCCATTTAAGATATCTGAGCCATTTCACCTATTTATAATCTCTATATCTTCACATACCATGAAGAATCACCACACAAGCTTACTAGCCTTCACTCTCAAACCACCTCTAGAGCAAGCTCATGAACTTGTGGCTCCCCCTTAACCAAAAAGACCTTCTATTGATTCATAGAGAAAGAAATGACACCCAAGATTTGTCTTAGATACTTAAATGTATCTTTTGACAATGGTTTGGTCATAGTATCTATAAGTTTCTCTTTTTCAGGCACATACTCCAACATAAAAATTTGATTACTCACTTGTTCTCTCAAGAAAATATATCTAATAGGATTGTGCTTAGTTTTTGAGTGCATAACAATATTGTTTGAGATACTAATTACACTATTATTGTCACAATAGATAGGAAAAGGTCCATTTTATCTTACCTTATAATCTTCCAAAGTTTATTTCATCTGTATGACTTGTGTGCAATAAGAAGTAGCTACTATATAATCAAATTTTATAGTTGATAGAACATTGAGGCCTACTTCTTTCTTAGCTAAGACACCAAGAATTCTCCCATGAAGAAGACCCCACCACTAGTACTCCTATTATCATCCACACATCCTACCCAATCTGCATCAGTATATGATTTCAAAGTGAATTCTTTGCTCATAGGATACCATAAACCATACTCTATGGTGACTTTGAGATACCTCAAGATCCTTTTGACTACTTTCAAGTGAGATTCTCTAATATCAGCTTGAAACCTTCCTACAAGGCCTAATATTTGTATGATATCAGGCTTAGAAGTAGTAGAGTATAAAAGACTTTCAATCATGGATCTATACAAATTTTGATCAACTTTTTATGAGTCATCTAGTTTACTTAACTTACATCATTTGAGCATTGGATTACCCATTGGATTGCAATCCATCACATCAAAATTCCTTAGCATATCCTTAATGTATTTATCTTTTGAAATGAATATCCATACATCAAGTTGGTTAATCTACAATCCTAAGAATAAAGAAAGTTCTCCCAACATTGACACTTCAAATTCAGTCCTCATAGTATCTGCAAACTCTTTACTCATATTAAAATTATCAGATCTAAAAATTATGTCATCAACATATAAAACCACTATCAATTTATGATTGCCTTCTATCTTAATGTATAAATTACTATCAACTACCCCTTTTTTAAAACCTTGAATCAAAATATTCTTATCTAACCTATCATACCAAGCTTTAAGAATTTGTTTAAGACTATAAAGCTCCTTCTTTAGTTTACACATTAAATCTTTATTATTTGGAATTCCTATTCTTCCTTTCAATAAAACCATTATATTATGGTGTTGTAATAGGAAAATATTATCTCTTTATCCTTTGTTTCTCACAAAAATCATCAAATTCATGAGACCAAAACTCAACTCCTTTGTCTGATCTTACACACTTGATCTTTGACCCTTTATCATTTTCCAAAGTGCTTTGAGTGCTATAAATATTTCAAAATCTTCTAATTTTTCTTTAAGAAAAAATATCCAAGTCATCCTAGTAAAATAATTAATAAGAAGCATGAAGTAGTTATTACCTTGAATTCTTTGAGTTTTCATAGGTCCACATAGATCAGTGTGGATCAACTCTAATGGATTTTTAGTGGAGAACTCCTTGGATTTTTATCTTCTCTTGGTTTACTTCCCATGAATACATGCCTTGTAAAGAGAATGAGGAATCTTATAAATCTTGGCCATATGCCTTACCAACCCCTTTGAACTGATCTTTACCATATTATAAAAATTTATATGTCCAAGCCTTTTATGTTAATGCCATATTTCTTCCAATTGAATCATGAAGCACTCCTCCTTGGAATCATGGAATACATACATGTTGTTATCCATTTTATAAACATTTTCAACTAATCTACCATATTTTTCCTTTCTTAATTCACATACATCATCATGAAAAGTTATAACATTTCTTTGATTACACATTTGGCTCATATTTAAAACAATATGTTTCAAACCTTATACATATAAGACATTCTTAGTCCTAGTATGACCATTGTCCAAACTCACAATACCTTTACCAACTATGTTAGCATGTTTGTTGTCACCAAACCTCATTGAACCTAGGTTGGTCTATTTGAGGAAGATAAAATTGATCTTGTCTCCTGTTATATGATTTGAGCATCCATTGTCTATGAACCATCTCTTCTTCCCATCTTCTTGAGTATGTAAGGTTGCTTCAACATTGACTCTTCCTTTTGTGGACAACTTAAATTTTGCTTCTTTTCTTCGTCAATCTTAGAATTAGTCTCCTTGGACCATTTGATGGTGTCAATGACTTGTATATCATTTTTACAAAAAGTTCGTTTGTAGTTTTTGGTTATATGACCTTGTTGGTTACAATTGTAGCATATGAGATCCCTTTTGATCTTTGGAGAGAAAGAACAATCCATATATCTATGACCAAATTAATTGTATAAAAATTAATACCTATTGAAGACATTGTTTATATTTGACCTTCCTTTATCTTTACAATTACTGATCCATGAATTTTTAGTCTTGACCCTTTTGGTGAAGCTAAAATCCCTTTTATCCTTAGATAAGAGCACATCTATGTAAGTCATGGATTTATTTTCCAATTGTTCCTTCCTTTGGTTGAGACCTTTATACATCATGACCTACATATAATTAATTTTTATTATATATTTTTCACTTCCATCTTCACATCATCCATGTTTGCATTGACATTTGATAAAGCGCATACTAATTTGTCTTGAAGACAAGTCACAGTCTCTTTATCAACCATTGTACCTTTGATCACCTTAAAGTGGTTAAAATTACATGAAGGACCTATTAAAATACCAAATTTTATAGGTAAAATCATTGAGAGAGGGGGTGAATTAGTGGTGATAAACAATCCAATTCAATTTCCAAACCCTTCAAATATTTAAGAACTCAATACAAATGTTCATGAAGCATAGAAGATGTTTTTAGAAATGAATAATGAAGATAATGCAAGATCACACACACAACACAAGATCTATATGGGAAACCCTCTTTGGGAATAAAATCCACTCTCAATCCTACAAAAGCATGGACCACTTATCCTATAAGATGATCCAAACATGAGACTGGTCAAGTCTTTCTAAACAAAATTTAGTGAAACACCTATTTCATAAGGAAAACTTTCCCCTAGGAATATCAATTCATTCTAACCACCTATAGTTTAATTCCTTCTATCTTGATTTAGTGAAACACCTATTTCACAAGGAACACCTACCCCTAAGATGATCCAGTCCTTCTGACCACCTATTGGTCAAGCCCTTCTGACCTATACATTGAGCACCCTCCTAACACCTATAAAATTAACATCCTCTAATCACTAATTACCTACCTATTTTATAGAGATATAGTGTATATTAGATCTCTTCAACTCTACACACTATATATTCCACACTCTCATCTACCTCTCAAATCAACCACCAAGCTCATGTAGACATCATCTATCCTTCACTCATCCTTAATATTCAAACCTACAAGAGCATTATCTTTAATATCAAAAAAATAACCTACAAGTCATACACACAGTCATAAATATACTCTATGACCCATCCACTAGGCACACACCCTTTCTTCTTTCCTTCATTCTTTAACTCTCACATACTTATCTTCTCTCCAATCTCTCGTGTCTAGAAATCATCATCTTTAATTTCACCATTTATACAGCCTTCATGATTATTATCTTATTATTCAACCTTTAGACTTGCCTTAACCCTTAATACATATTACATATCTCAATACTATCCTCATAATTTGGCCATAGCAACCATGGGTCACACTTAAGTAGCTACAACTTTCAATTAGGTCTTAGTAGCCCTTATAGGTTTCATAGAGACCTATTACCCCATTTATCACTACATTGAGAAAATTAGAAAAATATAACCACTTAAAAATGCATATGTCCACTCCATATGACCCCTTCAACATCCATAAATGATCAAATTCATCACAACACTCCTCTACTAAAACCAAATAGATAAATCTTTGACCTTATACACAGAAACACCATGAATAAACACACAATCAACTTCTAAGCATTTGTTCATACTAAATATGGATTGGTCAAACCTAAAAAATCCATAAGAATCATCCTTATGGAACATAAAACACCCTCTAATATCTAAGTCACTTTTAAATATCCAAAAACCATTAGAACAAACTCAATTATCCTTCTCAGGTCACTTATAGACCATGGTCAAACACATAGCCAAATTTGGATCTCAATATCTAAAACTATATATATTCAAACCTTAAAACCATTTTTTATAGATGCACCTTGAATTAATCTACAAAATTTATTTTTATTGTATCAATAAATTCATCCTGGATCAAAATTTATAGCTAAAAAACTAAGCATTGGTTCTCCCTCATAAATTTGAATATTTGAATTCCAACGATCACTGAGCAAATTTTAAACTTTGAACACTTTGATATCATCTTGTGTCCTTATATATTTTAATAAAATATGTAACATAAATATCCTTAGAATTATATTGGTCTTTACCTTTTATTTACTATTAAACATCAAGCACCTTAACCTCATCTTGTGCTTCCTGGCAACTGTGGACAAACACACTCCTTTGATCTTTGTAGATTAACCAGGTCTTTATCTTGCAGTGAACACCATTAGTATAAGCTTCAAGATCCCATGATTTTTCCTCTTGGTATCTCTAAATTCCTTCTACACATTTTACTCTTTGAATTCAAATCATAACATCGATCTTCTGACAGTATGAACTCCCACGAACCATTGATCTTCTAACCAAGATCTATGAATGTGACACATGTCACTAACACATTCATTATTTGACATATTGAAGTTTATGTGCACTGATGGATCAATATATAAAATTTAACATGAAATACTAGATATTATAGACCAATGACCTCAAAATTTAATGTGATTAAACTTGATGGTCTCTGGCCCATCACAACCTGTTAGAACAACTTTAAAACTTTATAACTTGAGCTAGAAATCACTTCAAGACTCCAAATTTTTAGGGTAGCTTATTGGCACTATAGACAACATATCTATGTAAATTTTTACCATTAGTTTAATATTTGATTACCTATATTAAATACAAAAAATTTTGGTTCATTTATATTTGCATGATGTGTAGTGATGGTTTGGCTAAGTATAGGAACTTAGTGAACTTCTGTTTGAGAGGCCAACTTTACACCAACATATCTTTAGCTACGCTTAACCTCATAAACTAAAATCTGAAACATAATAACTTGGGACTAATTTTATCACACCCATATGACCAAATCCACCTAATTCATCTATATGTGGTAATGATAATGTCATCAAACTACCTACTCATATTTTTCTATCATAGAACTAACTATGCCAAGATGAACATAATGAAGAACTAGATGAATACCATGCACTTCCAAAATATCTCCAATAATACTTAACATATGATAATACCCATCACACATGATAAATAATGTATACCCATCCCTAATCATTCCAAAAATTGATATTAACCAAGCCTAATTCAAGCATACTAGGATAAGCACACTGCACACTTTGTCATTAATACTTAGACTATCAAAACACTTCATACACTCTCTTGGACACATCCATGACATCACTAAAAAATATCCAATTTTTTTAAATTTTGAATGTTTATTTTTGCCTTTTGATCATTGCCTTTAATTTTAAATGATTTGTCTTTTAACTTCTTATGGATTTTTCAAGTCCTCCTCCATATAGATTAAAAATAACCAAAGATGAGTGATATAAGTGACAAACATAAATAAGCTTTAGGCTTTGGTTACATAGTAAAACATACTTAGATATTTTTTCATGCCCCTCAATAATTAGGCTTATTTACAAACCAATATGTTATCTCAATACTAACCATATTTGTGCTTAGTATGAAGGGAAAATAAGGAGAAAATAGAGATCAAATAGATATGTGTATGTAGTGATAAAATGATAAATATGCTTACTAATTGATTATATGATGAAGATATGGTATTAAAAGGAGTGGGGTTTATAACCATGTGACAATAATAACTTTATTGTTTTTAAATAAAATGACATAACAAGCATAAGAAAAAGAAATCCATGTAAGAATAAGAGAGAATAAATGAGAGAAAAATTAAATCATGTAACATGAGATTTAAGTCAGGCAAAATAAAATAAGACATGAAAACAAGACTAATCCATGTGACATTAATTTAAGCCATAAAACATTAAAGTGAAACCATAAAAAAGAGATTAATCCAAGAAAAAGAAATTAATCCATAAAAAAGAAATTAATTCATGAGACATTATTAAATAATAAGTAAAATGTAATGTCCATACATGCTCATAAATCAAATACAAATCAAGTAATAGTGTGATAAATTATGTGATGAAACACCATGTTAGATTCAAAAATATTAATAAATCTCATAGAAAATTTCATCCATGACATTCGATACATCCTTGTGTAACTAAATTGTAATGTTAATCAGAGGCTTATAAATCTTTACAAAAAGTCATGAAAACACATCCTATTGTATCATCTCTATAGAGAATGTAGGTATGATAGAAGAATAATCATGCTCATAAGGCACCTTCTCTATGAAATACTCAATGAGAAGAAATGAATTTTAACTAGTATCCTTACATCTATTAAGAGGTGTAGAGTGAAAATAAGGTGGAGGCTTTATCTGCAAACATCCTAGAGAATAAGGTTGAGCTGATGAGGGCATAAGCTAAATAAAATCATGAAAATGTTTTTGAAGTACTTGATATTTATTAATATGATGTTTAGTACATTAATTCCAAAGATAATAAACTTCCCCATATTTAGGGACGTATTCTAGAAGTATCTTAGGAGGTGATAGGCTCTTGTTTAGATTGTGCCTTCTCTGGATGTAATGTATCAATGTATTACTAAAGTTAACAAAAAAAAGTATAAGAATGATTACGCATACCATGAAGTCAATAAGTATGTCTATTAACAGATGATGAAGGTTAAATATTTATAGTAGAAGAATAACCTAAGGGTTTCTACTACTTGTGTGTACTACAAACCTTGGCCTAATAATTGGAAACTCTATAGATCTCATAATAAGGATCATATTCCCATTGTGTTAGTAGAGGATCAAGCTTAGGTAAAGGTAGTATGCCATCACCACTATAAGGATAACTCAAAATAGGATAAACACTAGGGAGAAACCACATAAATAGATGAATTCACGGTGGCTTAGTGTAATGTATCTAACATCTTGGGAGGAAGTAAACTAGAAGGTTCATGGAATCTAGAAAACTAGTAAGGTCTTACCATGGCATGGTCCCTAAGCATACTCTAAAGAGGTTCAATAATCAATGGATGATTAGTAATGTCTATGTGCTCTATCTCAAACCTATGAATATTAGATGAACTAATCTTAGGTACTATAGAAGGAGAAGTAACTACATGAATATTGTATGCAATCAAAAATACCATAGATCATACCATACACTTCTAATTGGGGACACATTTGTTAAGCAGGAACATTACCAATATGGGGATCTACTATATCTAATTAGGGGATCTCTTACCACAATACACTATGCAAGGGAGGGTTTAAAAGCCTCCAATCAAACACAATCATGAAATATCCCTAAAGGATTCCAAGGTTTTGATATCTCAATAAACTAATAACAAGTAAAGCAAATATAATCTAGTGCTCACCAAAGCTTATGGAATAAAGTGGGGGTTATAAAAAATAAAATTAAACATGCATAAAAGACATATACTCACATTAATCTATATGAAATCCTAATGCATGGAAGAGAGGTACAAATGCATATCTATCTAATCTTACAAAGGAGGAAGAAAGTTAGGAATAATTACCTTTTAATATAAACCCATCAAGCCTCAATATCTTCCTTGGCCAAGGTGATTTATAGGAGGTTGTTTTGGTATGCAAGGATGATTAAAAGAAATTAGTTCTAGGCTACACAACCTATTAATGCATCCAAAAGACTTCTCCAAAAGACAAGATCTATATCTCAAAAGAAAGTATGAAACCCTAACATTGATCCTCAAGTAGAATGGTCAATAATTAGATGCACAATAACTCTTAGTTCTTATCTTCTATCAATAATGGTGAAATGAACTTGTCTATATAGGCAGATTTGACCCTAAAATCTTCCAAAAATCATGGCTGATAGGGTCAACCTAGTCGACCTAGCACAATTTTGGAAAATAATTCACTAGGTCATGAGCTAGGTCAACCAAGATCCAAACTAGTTCCTAAGTAAAAATCACCCAAAACTATACAGGGTCAACCCAATCGATCTAGTATAGTCAACTGATAAAAGGGAATTAAGGTGAGGAAAATGAGGCTAAAATGTGAGAAATGGATAGAGAGGGTACAATATATAAGAACAATCTTAAGGATAAGGTTTTTAGGTGATAAGTGTGTATATAATAAGTGGAAAAGGGGAAAATAATCTTGTGAAGCACTAATGGTATGCCCACCCCTTTCCTGGTGCACCCCTTAAGGTGTGCACTCAAAGATATTAAGAATCAATTAGTTATTATAAGATATAGAGTGTTAGTAAGTGATAAAAGTTTTAAAATATTGTGTATACATATGCCCCACTCTAAGCTCATCATGTGTCATGTGAGTAAAATATGGGATGGTGCTTTGGGAATAGAATGCAATAAGGAAAAAATAAGATAAATGAAAGGACAAAATTGAAAAACACATACCTTTACTTATCTTAGTGTTATAAATAAATAAGTAGACTATAAGATAAGTAAATGTGTCTAATGTGAAGAACATTAGGTGAATGTAGAGATTAGTCTAAAAAATAGACGAAATTTGAAAATGTTAAAAGATAAACATATAGTAGTGTAAAATATTCTCTATGTCATCATGATTACAGAACATTTTATGGTTCAAAAAATGGTTTAGTATAAATAAAGATATAGTTAAAATAAGGAATTTGATGAAAAATATTTAAAAGATTTAAGATTTTGGAAAAGTAAGTTGAAATAAGGTCAAAGGGAAATCATTTGGTATTTTTGATTTGTGAAGGAGATAAAAAGATCTCATGGAGACCAAGTGAGATAAAAGAGCTCATGGAGACCAAGTTGGTAAATGTGTAATGATAAGAAAACTTACTAAGTATAAAGAACCAAAGGGTAGTAAACAAGATGGTAATTTTTTTTTTTTTTTAAAAACCAATCTAAAGATTGATACCAAATTAAAACAAGTAAAATCACACTAAATCATGTTGGGAAGTATGAAAATAATGTAATAAAATGGAATTCATGAAAAAGAACAAATGGTTTTAAAAAAAATCTATTAATTCAATCAATCATACTAAATCATTTTGGGAAGTATAAGATAAAAATAAAATTGGCAATATTAGTTTTAAATTTATCACACTAATTCAAGATGGGAAGTATGAAAAATTCAATAAATGGTTGGATTCTTACATGAAATAAAAAAATAAGAAGATAAAAGTGAAATAAAAATAAAATCATAAAACATACTAAATCAATATGTAAATCATGTCAATGGTGTGTAACTTCATAATTAATCACATCCTATCTCATATTTGACACATGTAATTATGATTATGACTTGGATTATTGGAAAATTTTGTAAGGAAGGCTAGGTCCTATCCATGGTCTTATACTATCACTCATAAAGAGAATATGATTGAGGTGGAATTAATGTGAAAATATGGTAACAAAGGGATGTTGGTAATAGGAATATGAAATTATGGTAATTTGTGATGAAGGCTAGGTCCTATCCATGGTCTTATAATACAACTCACAAATGGAATCCCAAAGGGAGTGATCAATGAATAAAATAATATTTATCAAGAGGAAATATGAAGAATGTAGGGAGTGAAAAAGGGAATGTAAAAATCATAACTTAGTTATCTTATGAGAAGACCTTAGGAGATAGAAGGCATACTAAGGACATGATAAAATACTAAGTGACTAGTGACCATTAATGTATAAAGGAAACCTATTTTTTATAGAGACAAAGATTTGTATGAAAATAATCATGATACTAAGATCAACTCATGAAGGTAAATTGGTACAAGAAAATTAAAATGGACCTACCTTCCCACGATGTGTTCTCTATTCTTCAGGATCCCTTATAGAGCCATCAATCAACTAAAGATTGGGTACTTATGTGAGAAATTAGGTAACACTAAAATATTTTTTTAATTCTTCTTTTCTAATCTACTGGTCTACCACACCCAAGTGGACCTTGGCTCTATCGTGAGGATAACTATGGAGTTTGAGCTTCAAATAGAAGAAGGAGATGTTATTTGAATCATGTCTTTTAGTGTGATTGGAATTTTAATAATTTAAAAATGTTTTTACCTTTTGTATCATTATATTTTGTTAAATGATTTAGATTTTAAATGTTTTTAAGGATTTTTAATATTTCTCCTCCATATGGACTTGGAATGACCAATCATTAGATATAGAGTGATACACATAAATGAGTTTTAGGCTTAAGCTAAAGGAAGCTAAGTGACTAAAGATAAGACTAAATCGAACACTTAGGCTTGATAATGAACCAACATGTTATCTCAAGTCTCAACCATGTATATGCTTAGTTTACATAAAGGGAATAAAAGGAAAAGGGAAATCTAATGTGGATTGGTGAAAGGATATTATAATGAGATTAATTGTTTGCTAACTGATCACATGGTGAAGAAAGAATGACTAAAGGGAGCCAAGTTTGTATAACCAAGTCACAATGAAAATTTAGCCATGTATATAGAGATAAGAATGCAAATAATCTTGAAGAAAAAAATAGGGGAATTTATAAGAAGGAAACTCAAGAAGAAAAAGAAAATAATGATAAAGAAGATAATTATAAACAAACATAAATGATAGTATAAGCAATATAGAGGGTGAAATAAAAAGTCACTATGTAAGATAAATAATAATTTGACACAATGTCAAATGATATAGAAAATAGATAAAGGTAATATTGGAGCACATGTCCAATCCAAATGAAAAATGTAAGTACACCATGCATGTTTTCATAAATACTGAGAGATTTTCCCACACACATTATCCATAACATCAGATATATATCTATGAAGTTGGATGCAAACTAAAGCTAATGTCTTGTATATCTTTAGAGAAAATAGATAAAATAATTCACATCTAATCTCCTTAATATAAAAGGTATGAAGGCTTGATGGATCATGCTAATGAGGGCTATTAGGCAAGGGATGCTTAGAATAATTCATGGGAGAAGATTCTAAAGGAGATGAAGGAATCACTGGTGGGGAAGGATCCACACGTGAGGGATTCATAGGTGGAGGAATAAAAGGTGATGAAGGGACCACAGGAGGGTATAAAACCATATGAGGTGGAACCATGGGAGAAGAAGGGGGAGCCTTATTATGAAAATGACCTATGGGAGGAATAGTATAAGGTGTGGGTTTAATTAAGATATGATCTTTAAGGTATTACTGAAGGATTTAACAATAATTAGTGTGATGGGTGCTACATTGGTACAAAAGACAATACACCTCTCCACACTTAGGAATATAATCAAGTAGTACCTTTATGGAGTTATGGCCTTGTTTAAGGACTAAGGGGTAAAAGGATGCAAAGTGTCACTATATTGTCATAGTTTGTGATAATGTATGGATTAATGATTATCTATGTCATGAAAGAAATAGATACACCTATGAGTGGGCTTGGTATAGGTACTCCCAAGAGGAGGTGTAATATAAATATAAAGAGCTTGGGAAGGCTCATCAAACCATTTGGTGGGAAATGAAGCAATATGTGGCAAAATAATAAAACCATCACTAGGAGTAGGTGGTGATGGTGAAGGAACAAAACTAGGCTCAATGAAAGGGGCAATGGGATTAGAAGTAGGAATAGATTTATCAATAGTGGGAGAAGGAATGGGCTCTAAATTAGGCTCTATTGAAAGAGGGGTAGGGTCTGCATAAGTCCAAATGAGGTTTACATGCATCTATAGGATAAGTAAGCTATAGGGTTCCAAGTACCTAGTAAAGTGGTAAGGCCCAATCATAACATATCCATAAACATACTCCTATGTGGTTATTTAGAAAATAGAGGTGTTGTTATCATCTATACCTTATGATAAAGAGGAAAAATACTAAAATTAAGAACTAAAAATGATGGAATAAAGGAAGACACATGAAAAAATTAAATCAAAGAGGAATAATAATGGATAATCTCAACATCACAATCTTGAACAAGACCACCTAAGAAGGGATCATCTAAGGTTTAACCATCATCATAGTGAGGTGTGTGAATATAAATGTTATAGGTAAGGATGGCATTGTCATTTTATGAGGTATGAAGAATGGAATTCCAATTCTTATTCAATATAATGGGGATATCATCATAAGGTGGTTTGCAAGAATGATGCTTGAAAGAAGCAAGAAGCTGAGAGATTAGATGAGGTGAGAGATCAAAAGTTCTAATATTTAGGTTGATCTCATCAAGATCATCATCATTATAATCTAAGAAGTTAAGGGAATATTCCCAATGAGTTCATGATGATTGTTGTATCCTTAATTTGAGTTTATAATAAATTTGAATCATTGGGACTCACGGAATGGAACACTAGGCAAAGGCTCAAGAGTAGGAATATTGAAGACACCATGGTTTTGGAATTGGTCAAAATTTTAAGGGTTAGTGTCACCCTAAATCTTATATATGGCTCCATTATGAGGGAATTTAATGCATTGGCTAGTGGAATAAGTAACTTCTCTCATATAATGATTCCACAACCTACTAAGCAAGATGTTTTGAGATAAAGTACAATTAAATACCATTGCCTTCACATGAATGGTGATAGGTGGGATGGTAATGGGAAGCCACAAACAAACTAAAGGAGGAATTTTCATTAGATCATATCCTTATCATGTGATACATGTAGATTTGATATTGCATTTATAATATCCAAGGGTTTTGCTAAAATCAAGAGATGCAACACAAGTACCAAAACCCTCATCAAGAAATGCATTCTTGGCTTGAATATCACTAATTTGGATACTAATAAATAGATTAGGATCATATACATGAAGCATAATCTCATCAAGAATCATAGAAGTAATGGGAAATTTTAAGGAAAGAGAAGAATCCATTTTTTCATCAACATGGATGGACATCTCTTCGCATTTTTATACTATTCTATCTTTAGATCTAGATAAGGTTGTTTCACATCCTACCAAGGGAGGATGAGGGATGTTAATTTTGAAAAAAAGTTTCATGAGATGGTTTTGATGATGTGGAGATATCCTCATAAGCTAAATAATGGAATTTGGGATGGGAGATTAGTGAGTTACAAGATGGGATCCCACTCATCATAACCCATAAGAGGGTTGTTAGAAATAGGTGCATAGTGTTGAAGGAGGTCCTTAGAAAGAGGAGCCAAAGTGTATTGGAATTTGTGTTGATAAGAAGGAAAAGGTCTAGAACAAGGTTGTAAGCTATGTTGAGAAGAAAAATTAGTTGGTTCAAGTTGGTTTTGAGAATTGGTAGAATAAGTGTTGATAGAATCTTGATTGTCATTAGTGTTACGTAAATAAGATGGAGGGATGGTAGATATAGAATGGGAAGTGTTATCTAAGGGATGAGTTGGAATTGGATCATCAAAGGTGATAAGATCATCTTTCCCCAACTAATTTGAGTGGGAGAATAATCCTAAATAACATGAAATGTGTAAGATAATGGAGGAGTGTAGATAGGATGAGGGTCAATAAAATTAAACACCCTACATTGTTGGTTTAAGGGGTTGGATTGTCTTGGGTGTCTTGATAAGGTTGGTGATTAGAAAGAGGGTCTTGATAGATATCTAAATGAGCATTAGCTTGATGCAAATATTGATATTTAGTATGTGTTTCGTGAGCCTTAAAATCAATGTCATAATCTTGATGATGTTTTTAAATAATAGAGTCATGGTAAAAATTAGGACCAAGAAGAAAATCCATAGCTCAATTAGGAATTTGCCTACATGTCTCATGAGAATTAACCCAAATAGCATAAAAACAACAAAACTTATTGGGATCATACCAAGATTTCATATGACTAGTGGGATCATGTTCTCATAGAAGAGGCATAGGTAGACATTTAAGTAATTTAGTTGAGGATAAAGGTTTGTGAACATTGATGTTATTAGGTGAAGATAAATGAGGATTGGTGAATTGTTGAAAATGGGGAGCTAGTTATAAATTTTGGTTAGGAACAACTTGAATAGTGTGAATGGTGTCATAAGAGTCCATGACACCATCATTGTTAGCATTGCAATTTTTATTTTTAATTAAAATATGAGTACACATAGAAGGTTAGGGTGGCTCAAATTGATGAATAAGGAAATATTGACATTTAGCTTGGTCAATAGCCTCCTCCAAAGTACGTGGAGAGAGAGTGTGGACTTGATATTGAAACTTGAGAAAAAAAACATTGGTAAAGTTATAAAAAAGGTTATCATCAGACATGTTATGTTCATATTTATTGGACAATGTTTTCCATATTTTAACAAAAGCTTTGGTAGTTTCAATTTAAAGTTGTTTATAATTTATAAATTGGGCTAAAGTATTCTTAAGAAGATCACTAGTTTGGAACTCTTGCACTAGAGAATTTACTAAATATTCCAAACTAGTAATAGAATGCATTTTAAGTTGGTTGTACCAATCTAAGGAATCACCTATGAGAGTTTGGATAATATCTTGGTAGAGGAAAAGTTATTTCATTTGACCCAATATTTATATAGATTTCCAAATGTTTTGAGATGAAGAATAGGATCAGTTGACCCATTATAAGAAATGGTAGGGCTGATACCTCCTATATTAATATTAGTAATTTGAGTGGTAAGAGGTTCATTTTGAAATTGTTTAATTGTTTTGTTGACAAGAAGAGGTTGAGGGATGAGATTGCCATAGGCATTTCAAAGAGGAGGAGGAGGGGGAACATTTTGATAATGCATTCCCTAATGCATTGGTTGAGGTTGGTTTGAACATGGAGAAGGTGATTTTTCATTCTCATCATTTGATTTATATTATGAGCTTGAAAGGTATTCATTTTATTAAGTGTTTTTAATAAGATTTGATGGGTCTGATTGGCATTGTTATCATTACTTGAAGCATTAGGGTTGGTATTAGTGGCTTGCGTACCATTATTGGTTTTGATAGGAGCTTGAGTGGAACTATTAGAACATGAAGCACTAGTGGCAAATTTTACGTATGTGACAAAAGATGAACTAGTGAATGGGTGAGAAGAAGAAACACTAGAAGCATGATTACCTTGGGTAGCAAACGATGTAGTAGTGGAAGAGTTAAGGAGAGTGGGTCTTGGGAGAGGATCACTAGTTGTGAAACCTTCCATGTTAGTTGATATAATAGGCATGGAGGTAGAATTTAAATAAGAAGAGGTCATGGTATGATAAGGGGTTATGATAGAAGGAAGAGGCTAAGAATCAAAGAAGTTAGTACCCCCAAAATGTGGGAGAAGGTGAATGAGACTCTTCAACTTGACCACTAATCATGAGGTGGTAAATGTTAAAAGGGATCCTTTCCTCAATATTAAGGAAATTTGGAGATAAAAAAGAAACTTTAAGGGGTATTATCTAATTTGGGTTGATCTTCTAGTGAGAAGAGAGGATTACATAGTGAAGAGGAATGAGGAGGAGTCCCATAGTTCATTGTGTGAGTGTTTATATGAATATTACTCTCATCCAGGAAGGGAGCCCTACTCAGCTTATGAAAGACCCTATAGGATTGCTAAAACTCATCATGTTTGTTGAATTCAACTCATTGTTGTCTTTAAATAGAAATTTCATGATGAAGGAAAAGGACTAAATAAGGCAAGAGAGATGAAAAAGGAAGGAAATAGAAAGTGATATAAAATTATAAAAAGTTGACTAGGTTGACCTAATAAAAAAATAGGTCTTGAAAATTGTACAAAGTCGACTAGGTTAACCTAGTATAGGAAACAGAGGCTAAAAATTATGTAGAGTTGATAGGGTTAACCTAGTATAGGAAACATGGAAAATAGACAACCTATAAGATACTATGTTGATAGAAATGACTGTGTACTAAAATAAGAATAATTGTACAAGTACTTTACGAAAGCATTAAATGAAATGAAACACACAATCAATTAGGTCAATGAGCTTGATCTAATTAAGCAAAACAACACAAAACCTTACACCAACATTGGCTAATGCAAGTTTTTGTAATATAACATACAATTGAGAAAAGAACAAGTAGTAAAATTGGAAATTAAAATCTAAGTGGTCAACCTAAATGTTGTTAGATTTTTAGAGTATAATTTTAGATGTGATAGGAAGTTGGATGTAAGCAAGGAACTAGAAAGCAATCTAAGGATGGTTTCAAGATGTTTGGGATGAAAGGGGTCTGTATTGGCAATGGTACCAACTTGGTATTAGGGCCTACCCCTCACTTCACAAACTATAGTGATAAGGGTGTCAGGTGCTTATCCAATATATACCATTAACCACATGCTTATACTTGACTAGAAAACTAAGTCAGCTTCCCCCTTGGTGATGAAATCTAAGTAGGCAGGCCTTGGGTAAACAATTATAAAATGATTTTTAAGATTATGTGATTTGATAGTGTGTGCAAAGAAGAGAAAATAGTGAAACTAAATAGTATATTGAAAACCACCTAATTATACTATGTGATCTATTCTAAGCATGAAAATAATAAAAAATGAAAGTGTGAGCTAATTACTAGCATACAAGTGTTAATTCTAACTTTGAAACTTGGTACAGTGTTAATTCAATTGATAGTATATACAGAGAATATAATATAGGGTGATAGTGTTACCTTTGTACTATGGAAATAAGGGTCTAAAAATGAACTACATCGACATAGTCGACTTAGCTTTCTAAACAAAACATATAACTATGTTGATAGCATTGACCTAGTTGACTATACAGGGGATGTTTTAAAGACTACAAACTATGAAAATAGAACTTTAACAAATGCTAGAAATCACAAAAAAGGATAGAAAGGAATTTTTGTGGGTTGGAGGATGTAAAAAAAGATTAGATTGTTTTTTAAGAACCTTGATTTATACCTACAAATTATACTAACTATGATGATTGGGTCAACCTAGCTTTATAGATCCAATTTGTTGAAAACATGAAAATGAATAAGGTCAATTAGGTCGACCTAGTATGCTGAATTGGAAGTTTGAAAATGTATAGGGTCAATTGGTTTGACCTAATATGTTGAAATATAAGTCTAAAAATGTATAAGGTTGACTGGGTTAACGTAGTAGCCTGAACCTAGTAAAAAGATTGCACAAATAGAATAGAGTCATATTCATGTGATTGTATGTTAAACCTGCACATATAAGTTACAATTGTATTGATAGATTCAACCCAATATTACAAATATATGATACTAAAAATGATAAAATAATGAAATAAGTGAAATAATAATCTATAAGGGTTAGGTTCATGTCAGGTTCACTAGAATGTATGCAATTAGAAATGCATTATGTCTATAAATCAATCCTAACTTAGAGAAGATAAATCATACCATACACTTCCGATTGGGGATGCATTTGTTAAGTGGGAACATGACCAAAATGGGTATCTGCTAGAACTAATTAGGGGATCTCTTACCATAATACACTATGCTAGGGAAGGTTTCAAAGCCTCCAGTTAAACACAATCACGCAATAACCCTAAGGGAGTCCTATGTTTTGATATCTCACTAAACTAATAACAAGTAAAGCAAATCTATCTAGTGATAATCAAATCTTGTGACACAAAGTGGGGGTTAAAAATAACAAAAGTAAACATGCATAGAATACATATACTCACATCAATGTATATGTAATCCTAATGCATGAAAGATAACTACAGATGCATATCTATCTTCTCTTTCAAAGGAGGAACAAAGTTAGGAATACTTTCCTTTGAAGATGAACCTACCGAGCCTTAATCTCTCCCTTGGCTAAGGTGACTCATAAGAGGTTGTTCTGATATGTAAATATGACAAAGACAAATCATATCTAGGATACACAACCTATAAATTCATCTAAAAGACTTGCCCACAAGACAAGATTCATATCTCCAAATAAATTATGAAACCTTAAGATTTCTCCTCAATTATAATGGTTAATAAGAAGATGCATAATAACTCTTACTTATTTTATTATCTCAATAATTGCAAAATGAACTTGTATATATAGGTGGATTGGACCTTAAAACCTTTTGAAAATATTAGCTAACAGAGTCTACCCAATAAACCTAGGACAATTTTAGATAATAATTCACTAGGTCATGAGCTAGGTCAACCAAGAGCTAAACTAGTTCCTAAGTGAAAATCACCCAAAATTATCTAGGGTCGACCTAGTACAAATGACTAACAAAAGGGGATTAAGGTGAGGAAAAGGAGGATTAAATGTTTGAAATGACTAGAGAGGGTACAATAGAGAAGAACAAGCTTAGAGATAAGGTTTTTAAGATACATGTGTATAGATAACAAGAGGAAAAAGGGATAAAACTCTTGTGAATCACCAATGGTCTACCCACCCCTTTCTTAGTGCACCCCTTAAGGCATGCACTCAGAGATATTGAGACTTGATGGGTTATTACAAGATAAAAAGTGTTAGTAAGTGATAAAAGTTTGAAAATATTATGTGTATACAAATAAAACAAAAATAATATTTTAAAGAAGAATAATATCTAAGTATCTATACATTTTTATCTTGAAAAAATATAGCTTAAAAGGGTTCATCTACAAATATCCATCATCTTAATTAGGAGTATAAAAGTCAATAGAACATGTGTCAATGATTTTATTGGTTGAAGAGGTATGGTGAATGGAATTTTTAGGTTTTTTTAGTGTAACTAAAAATTCATCAAATGGTTTCTGACAAGATCAAGGTCATAGAGGAGGTAGTTAAAAAATTATGTTAGGAGAGATTAGAAGTTTTGACTTTTAAATTGATCTCATATGGTTCATCATCATCTAAATCTATAGTATTAGGTGGTATGCATCCTATTAATTTAGGATGATCTTTATAACCTCTAATGGAGTTGATGAGATAATTAAAACATTGTGATTCATGAAATAGGATGTTATGTAAAGGTTCAAGGGTAGGTTTTTTAAATACACCTAATTCTTGAAATTATTCAAAATTCCAAGGATTTGTATCTCTTTTAATCTTGTATATAGCACTGTTATATGATAATTTAAGACATTGGTAGGCTAATGAAGTGACTGTTCACATGTGATGTGTCCAAGGTCAACTAAATAAGATGTAAGATAGTGTAAATTTAAATATCATGAATTTCACATGTACCATGATAGGGGGAACCATGATAAGAATCCAAACAAAACCTAAAAGAGGCATTTATATTTTATCATATCCTTGACATGTAATTTGAGTAGATTTAAGATCACATTCAAAGTATCCAAGCATTTTAATAAAATCAAGGGAAGCCACACAAGTGCCTAAGCCTTCATCAATTAAATCACATTTGAAATAGATATACCCTATTTGTATGCTAATAAATAATGGAGGGTCATTTTCATGAATTAAGATATCATCAAGAATCATGAAAGAGATAGGGAATTTGAGTGAAATAGAAGTGTCAACCATTTCATCAATGTGAATGGACATTTATTTACACTTCTAAAGAATGTTATCTTCAGATCTTGATAAAGTAGCTTCTTTCCCCATAGGTGGGGGATGAGGGATGTTTATTTCAAAAGGAACTACATTTTCCAATTGAAATGATGAGGATAAGTTATCATAAGTTATAATAAAAACATTTGAGATGGGAGATGTGAAAGTTTGGCTATAGGGTCCCATTCATCATAACCTATTAGAGCAATATTTCATAAAGGTGGATAGTGTTGTAGTACATAGTTTTAGGGTGTAGTGGAATTGTATTGAAATTATTGTTGGTAAGGTATGCTTATTCTAGGTTTTATTAATGTGGGTTTATTAGTTGCAAGTAATTGTTTTATCTTAGCTGATGTGGTTGTATCATTGGTTGTTTATTGTGTTTGAGTGGAAAAAGTATTAATGGATTTTTTTTGGGTTTCCACTTGAGACATCTTAGTTATGGTAGGAGTATAAATTATATCAATGGTATGTGAGGTGTTTTCTATTTTCATTATTGGAGTTGATACTTTTTGGTTTGTTGAATTTGTTGACATTTGTTCTACATGTCCCACTTCCTTGAGATAGGATGGGTAAGAGTTCTAAATAGTGAAAAAAATTGAAAAATTATTATGGTTAGAGGTTGGATAATGATCAATATAAGAAATGACTCTCCTCATGTTAGTCATGTTGACAACATTCCCATTATTTATATTATAATCTATATAAATTTCAACATTGTTAGTAGTAAGATGTTGGTTAGTGTTAGCTTAATGATTAAGATGGGGATCCTTGTAAAGATTTAAGTGAGAATTGTCTTAGTTTAAGGCTTCAATTTTAGTTTTAGTTTCATGATCCTTAGATGTTGCTTTGTAATCTTGTTGATGTGTACTTATGAGTAATTCCTGATCAAAATTAGGTTTAAGAAGATAATCCATAACAAAATTTCCTAATTGGAAATAAGTTTTGTGAGAATGGCCCTAATTTTCATGAAATCAAAATTTTTTTTGGGGATCATACCAATGTTTTAGAGGGCATGTAGGATTGAGATCTCATGAGGAAGGTCATGAAATATGCTTTTGAATATCTGCTAAGGAAATTAGTTTATGGACACCTATATTATGTAGTTCATGAAATGTGGAACTAGGATGAGAATTATTAGAATTTGATGTTTAATGATTAGGATCTATGGGGTTTCTTAGAGAAATATATTCAAAGGTATGTATGAAATCATAGGTATCCATAATACCATCATTATATGCATGTCAATTTTTATATTTCATAATAATTCTAGTCCCCCTTGGGGGTGTGAAGTCTCAAATTATCATATAAGAAAATCTTAACATTTGGCTTGCTCAAGGAATTCTTCCAAATATTTTGGAGAAAGAGTCCTCATAAAATTTTATAATTTGGAATGAAAGGCATTAGTGAATAAGTGTAATATATTATCATCTAAAATATTATGCTTAACTTTGTTAGATAAGGCTTTCCATCAATTGATGAAAATTTGTGTCATTTCAGATTCTAATTATTTTCAGTTGTTAAAGTGAGCTAAGTTATTTTTATGAAGATCACTAGTTTGGAATTATTGAACCAATGCATTGACTAAATCTTCTAGTCTAGTGATGGAATGAGTTTTAAGTTGATTTTAAAAATATAAAGTGTCTCTTGAAAAGCCTTTAGCTAATAGCTTGGTGGAAGCAAAGATGTTAGGTTTAACCTAATATTTATATAGATTTCCAAAATTATTTGAATGTAAATTTGAATCAGTGGATTCATTATAAGTGATAGTGGGAACTATGCCACCTATGTTAATGTTTGCAATTTTAGGAATAACAGGTTCATTTTGTAAGTGTTTAATAGCTTTGTTAATAAGTGGGGGTTATGGTATAAGGTTACCATGTGCATATTTAATGGGGGGTGGGGAGGGAATTAGGATTTTTCACTCCCCATTAAGTAAGTTGAGGTTGATTTTAGAAATACATTAACTGGTATTGCATTTGTTATTGTGAAAATTAGCCATTTGATTTAGTATTTTTAATACTAATTAATTAGTGGTAATAATATTTTGACTAATATAAGTATTATTGTATGTGTTATTATTATTTAAGGCATTAATATTTTGATATACACTAGTAACATGAGATGCACTAGTGGCATGAGAAGCACTAGTAGCATTACATGCATTATTAGTTGTATGGAACTGGGTATTAGTGTGGGTGTTTTGAGTAGACCTAATAAATTCACACCTACCATGTTTGTATAAATACTTGGCATGGAGTTGAAATAATGCATTGAAGATGATGTCATACTATTAGAGGGTGGCATGAGAGAGGAAAAATATGTAGTAGAAGTCAAAAAATGACTTACCCCAAATCATGTAGAAAATCTAGGTAGAGGTGAATGGGGTTCTTTGAGATAATGTCCCATCATGAGGTTAAAAATGACAATGAGATCCTTAACTCTATGTTAAGGAATTTTATTGATGAAGAAGAGCATTTCAGCCATGTGTTCAAGGTCATTTTCATCTTATACTATTCATATGAATAAAGGATTAAGGGTAATGGAATAAGGAGGAGTCCCATAGTTGGTAGTTCTAGTGATAACAAGGACATTGCTAAGATCCATATTAGTTACTGTAAAGTCTATCTTAGATATTTTATTAGGGTTAATAAGTTTATCATGTTAGTTTAATTTTGCTTTATAACATCATCAAATAGATATTGCATTATGAAAGAGCTGAATTAAACACTTACTAGGGAGGTGAAAAATATAGAGGCTAAAAAAAGAGGTCAAATTGGTCGATCTGGTCAAATTAGTAGGGTGAAATTTATTTTAGATAGAGTCAAGCTGGTTAACTATATTAGGTAAATAGGGAAACATAATAGTCTATGATAGACCGAATTGAGTTAATCAACTCAGTTAAACTGAAAGGAAAATAAAAGAGTCTATGATAGACTAGGTTGAGATAATTGATGAAGTTATAATAGGAAGGAAAAAATAGTCTAAGAAAGACTGGGTTGATCTAATAACAAAGGTTTAATATTAAGTAAAAAAAGTTTATGGATTATTAGATTGAGCTAGTCGAATAAATTCTGACAAAAAGGAAAACAAAATAATCTATGAAAGACAAAGTTGAACTGATTTATAAAGTTATGATAGGAAGTAAAACAAAATAGTCTATGAAATATTAGATCAAATTGGTTGATGAAATTATGACAGGAAGGAAAAAATTCTCTATAAAATATTGGGTCGAGCTTGTGATCTAGGAATTTGACTCAAGAGAAGATGGTTAGTATGGTGTTAGTCATAAAATGAAAACAAAGTGAAATAAACACACTAATAAAATAACATCTCTATGCCTAGACACTAGGGAGAGCTTAGTTAACAATCATGAAAGAAAGACACAACTATAATGTAAAAGAAAACTTTTTAACCTTCCTTGGATGATCCAAAATGCTTGTTGCGGTGGCTTTCTCAGCTTGTACTCATGAAGTCCTTGGCAATAGAATCTTGGCAACCTCCATCTCTCCTTGGAACCTTTGGCTTGTGGCTTGGCTTGGCTTGGAATTAATTTGGCATTATAACACTAGTTGCTTGAAGATTTTTGGAACGAATCTTGCATTATAACTTTGCATTAATTAATCTTAAAAATGATGTTGTGAGGCCTCCTATTTATAGATTTTTAGATCTGATCAGAGTCAACGTGAACCATCCATCTCAAGATTGAGATATGTGGTTAAGGATTAATTCAATTTTACAATTAAAATTTCTAATTATCCTCATCATGGCATTGGAAAAAGGGGCAATTAGGAGGCATGGAAGGCATCATGGAAGGTAGTGATGAGGCATAGAGGGCATGAATCCTAATGTTTATGGCATTTATGGCCTAGTGATGTCTTCCCAAGAAATGAGGTCATTTGATGATGCTAATATTTAATATTCATTTTGAAAAATAAGTATTGAACAAGTTTCCATGGAATTATTAATTAGGCCTTGATTTTCATTAATTAGCTCTTAGGAATGATTAAGCACATTGTGCACAAATTACCCAAATTGATCAGAATGCTTTGTTATTGGTCTTAAATTTAAATGAATTTAAATTTAAAGATGATGTTAGATGCATTGGAACAATATTCCCATTTAGGATGTTGTCAACAAAAAATAATGAAGGCATGAGTCTTGTGCATAATATTTCATAGGGAAACACAATCCAGAGTACCTAGGTGCAAATTTGACATTTTTAATCAAAATAGACTAATCAAAGTTAGTTGGCCCATAAATTGCATTACCCCATTTAGTGATACTTTGGTCAGAATTGACATTTGAACATGTCATTTTCACATCATTTTGCATGCTTTAGTGTTTTTAGGCCAAATTATGCATTTCAAGTGGAAATTATCCAAAAACCTGGTTGGAGGTTATCGATGGCTAGTTTTAGGTGTCTATAGTTTGCCTCTATTTAGGAAGATGTTAAAAATCATATGCAAATCAATAGCTTGTCAAAGAATGAGAAATGACATGTATGCCAAAAAGAAAATGATGGTTGTAGAACAAAGCTCTAAATATTTTCTAGGAAGCCTATGATGATACCCCCTCAAGGGAGTGACCATCACATTTGTTGATGGATGGTCCCTCAAAAAGAAAAAATAAGAAAGGTGGAATTAAACCATGGTTAAGATTAATTCAAATGAGAAAATGCTTGCAAGCATTGATGTAAAAAAGATGTTGATTTGCCCAAAGGTGATTATAATTAGGAATAAAATTCAAAATAATGATTTTCCCATAGGTGGCTATAATCATTAAGAGTCTTGGATTGACTAAGATTATTGTTCCCTAGTTATGGTTGATTAACAAGCATAACTCAAGGATATAACCTAAAATATAGATTAAAGATGAGAGGGTGCAAAGTGATGAAATAAATGAGTAGAATAATATGATTGATCAATAGAAAATGATTTAGTTGTACCTATTAATGAGGAGATGCTCATCTTGATTAACAATGATACAACTAAAATGGACATTGGGTTGATTCGATCAAGGGTGGGATGGAAGGATTTCCCCAATGTACTAGGGAGAAAATTCTATGGCTCCATTGATTATAGACCTTTGTGAAGCTAATTTTGTTGTAGCATGTGATGGTAGGCTTCATGATAAAACACCATGAAGATTTGGTTAAAATATGCATAAGGACTAACTATTGATCCAAAAAACACTAAAAAATAATGCACCAATGATAAAAAACATGATGACAATGTTGAGGTATGAGTATGGATAGACTCAAAAATAATGTGTGCAAGGAATCACATAATGCATACATCTAGACTGAGTCAAAGTAACAGTGCTAAAAGAAAATAAATAAACAAGCAAATAAACAAACAAACAAATAGAAAAACAAACAAACAAACAACTAAAAATAAATAAACTAAAATTTTGAAAACAAAAGCAAAATAAAGCATCCTAAAATGACCATACCCCAATAAGGTGGATCAAAGATAACTGACTAGGCTTAGATAGGACAAACATTTTTGGATTTTTGAAATGTTATAAATGTTTTTAGCATATTGAGGTATCTTAACTTGTTAGAGAATGAAAAGATACCTACTCATAAAATGATTAGAGTGTTCATCTTAGATTGCACACAAAATGGTGAGAACATATAGAATAGGGGATAGAGGTGACCTCAACATGAATTTAGCATGACCTACATATTCTTGAAATGACCTCAATTCATTGTAATTCCATCCACACAAAAGGTGGGAAAAAACCAACTAGGTCCCAACAAGTTTTCAAATCTAGCAAATAGCCAGTCAAATGAAAATAGTAATGGCAAGGTGATGCAAAAATACATGATAAACAAGTATTGCCCCTAGTTTTCACATAGGTGGTTATAACTAAGATATAATGACATAGGTCAATGATACTAATTTTCCCATGGTCAATTATAATTAGTAGTAAGACTGGTGAAACACTGATTTTCCTATAGGCAATTATAATTAAGCTCACATAAACAAACATGGATAGGATGAAAGATATCTTGCCAGATCAACCACCACACTACTTTCATAGACTATCATTGTAAACATAGATTAGATTTATTATTTAAACTTTATTTTAATCCTCTCATAAAAGTGTAGGAAGAACCAAAGTAACCAAGATCAAAATAGGATTGGGTAGGGTGACTAAAAATGGCCTTTGGTCTAAATAAGAATGGAATGGTAGGATGACATGGTCTTGTTAAGGATAATGATGGTTTAGATAGATTGGATAAAATGGTAAGAGGGTTGTCCCAAAGTGATGGGGTGAATGGTAGGAGTTTGATAATGGAAAATGGATATGTAATAATGGCAATGGCATTGTGAAATGGTATGGTACATGTTTTTGGCTTGGGTGTGGTTTTTTATTTTGTTGTTCCTATTTATGGAGAGATGCATGTCCTAATCAAAAAATGATACAAACATAATACTTGGTCATGTTAATTTCTAGCCCACACCTCATCTAATAACTGCTTTATCAAAAACTTGATGTAGATTTGGATGTCAAGAATGTTATTGTGTTCCTCCTTGGTTATTGATTCTGATTCCTTCAAGCATCAAGATAAGGTATCCTTATAGCATTTACAAAGGAAAGTATAGCCATGGATGGTAAATAAGGAAAAATAATGGATGGTAGGTTTGATTTTTAAATGGAATGGTAAATGATAATGGAATGGGTAATACTGGGGAAACAAATGAAGATCAAGACTTTCAGTCACATATAATGTTGTTGATGCTAGATTTGACATATTTTTGGTTATGGTGGGGCTGAAGACTTATTCTCTTAATAAGACCACCATATTTTTCGATTGTTTGATTTAGAGAGTAGATACCATTTGATTAGACTATAGATTAGAAGCTATTTTGATTTTATTTTTGATTTTATCTTCATCAAGTAGTGAAAAAAATTTATGCTCAGCTATTGGTGCCTCAAAAAGGTTTTCACCAATGAAGTCTTGATTTTCCCATAGTTCCTTCAAGAAGGTTTCACTAATGAAAATTGGATTTTGACTTTGATTTTATTCTAGCACTTCCAAAAAAGTCTCACTAGAAGATGTTGAGTTCTGACTTGGATTGTCCCCTAGCACCTCTAAAAAAGTTTCACTAAGAGAGTGTTCTTTTGATACATGAATGTTATCTTAACCTCCTTGATCTTATTCCACTGCTATGTCACCATGGATGTAGTTCAATAAAGTGTGATTTTTCTAATCCTAATTAACACTTATGGGAGATAGAAAGTCAATAATATGGCTATCTTGGTTGATGGTAATGGCCTATGGAATTGTAATGGAATGGGTGTTGGCTAGACAATCCTTATTGAGGATACTGGGATAACTTATGTCAAAGCTAAAATACTCATCCTCAAAAACTGTAGAGGATCAAAAATGTATTCAAAGTGATATATGAGGCATGCATAACCAATGTTGTAATAATCATGAACATACTCTTCTTCTGAATCTGATTCTAACTCAAGGGACTCTAAATCCAATGTTGAGACTAATGTTGATTCTGATTCTAATAATAAATCTAATGTTGGTTCAAGAATCGAACCTAACTCCAATTTTTATTCTTCATCTATTGGATACTCTATTATAATGATGTCTTGTTGAATGTTTAGTTTTGGACAAGTAATGACCTATGATAGCATGATGGGCTCCACAAAGGCTAGTTTGTTAAAGTGAGATTCATCTATGATGGGAAAAATGTCAAGAGACAAATCCTCATAGATTGGATTGTCAATAGGAGGCTCTTAAAAAATAGGCACATGGTTGAGGTAATGAATTGCCCAAAGGTAGTTATAATCATTAAGAAGTGACTTTACAAAGATTGGCTCATCAAAGTTAGAGTCTTTGATAACTAGTATAGGATTAATAGGAAAATTATCATAGGTTGACTTATCAAAAATGGTTGGTTCAATAAAAACATCTTGGATTGGTATGTTGTCTAAGCTTTGGTTTCTAATGAGTTGGAAAATACCAGTTCTGAACACAACTTGATGTTTAAAAGATTGGATTGATTGAGGTTTAGTTGGGATTGGTCTTAGAGGAAGAATGGCCTATGGTTGGATAATGGTAGGACCTTAGGGATCATGATTGCTTGCATGAGATAAAGGAAAAAGTCCTAAGATGGTAATGATAGGGTGTTTTGGGGCTTGATTACTCACATAAGCCAAAGGATTAGGTCTTAGAATGATGAAGGGGCATTGTGGAGCTTGATTACTCACACAAACCAAAGGATGAGGTCTTGGTATAGTAATGGTATTCCTTGGATATTGTAGAGTTTGATAGCTCATATAGTCTAAAGGAGGGTTAGGGGTAGTCGATGATTAGATAACAAAAGGACCTCATGAAACTTGATTGCTTACACAAGCAAAAGCATCTAAGTCTTCCTCATAAACCATATCATCCCAATCCTTTGTTGGATCATAATCTGGTTCTTGGCTTTATTCTATGTATTGATTTTTGAAAAGATGGTATGGATTTGTATCCCAAAAAAAACTATCTATAGTTGGGTCTTCAAAGTCCTTTTCACAAGCCTCTTCATACTAATCAAGGTCTTGAGTTGGATAGTAAGTTGCTTCATGACTTTGTTCCCATGAATGATTAATATGAGGCAGATAGAAATCTATCTCACAAACCATATTAGCATCATTGGGGTCTTGAAAAAATACATAAAGTCATTTTGTGTAGCCATTGTATCATAAGTTAGATTATAAGTGAATACAGCATAAGTGTAGCAAGACATATCCATGTAAATGATGAAATCTTTGAAAACAAAAGACTTATATTTCTACAAACTCTAAAAAATTATGTCAAAATGACAAATGGTTCAAACTTAGTCTAACTTGGTTGAAGGGGTGGAGTTGTATCTCTAATATGGTCTAAAAGTGGAGTTGTATCTCTAAAATGATTTGTGCTAAGACTTGACATAAAATAACCTAATGTCAAATGTCTAATGTCAAATATCATATGCATACAAGTTCAAGTGTCTCAATAAAAACTAACATGTCAAAGGTCTAGGTCAAAGTGTTCCAAACAAGGTCTAAACTAGGAAAGGGAAAAGTTGAGTTGTTAGGTCTTTTGTCCAAACACAGAGTTAAAATATAGGCTCATATAAATAGGAAAGTGCTAGGACATTTGGCCAAATGATCTCAAAATCTAGCCTTGAAACAAAGGTTAATGTGATTTGATTTAATCTAACAAGTCTGGAAACAACTTTGACATACACCCAGATCACAAAATCAAATATAAACATGATCAGTTGGCATAAGGCATAAGATAAAGGCTATTTGAAAAAGGTTGTTTTCTCCCAAATAAAGACATAAATAATGATGAGGATAGTCATTAAACAAACAAACCATCAATAGTTTTCAATTTTGGATAATAGATTATCCAAAGTTATGCAACCCAAAAGAGAAAGATCTGTGTATCAAATCCATGAATTGAGGCCTAAATAGAAATCAATCAATGTCTAGATCCAAATTTAATAAGGTTAATTAAAAGCTTAATGTTTAAAATTAGGATTTGACTAAATTGGTTAGACAATATTAGACAACATGATGATACAAGACAAAGGTCTAAATGGTATACACAAACTAGTTTGAAAAAAGTGGTTAAGATACAATGGTAAATAAGTCTTAAAACAAATTGATCAACCTAATGGTGTAAGCATGCTCAAATAATGTGGTCTATGTTATGCTTCAAAAGACTCAAAGGCACAAATGGTTTTGACATGATTTGGGCAATATAACACTACCGTTCATAACTTAAATACATTTTTTTGACATGGTTTATGAACAAACAAAAAAGTTTTATCCTCAAAACATAAAAATAAAAAATCACCAAAATACACTATGTATAATCATCCAAATCCTAGCAAGGGTATGGCATGTGGGGTTGACTAAACTAGCAAGTTTTGATCATTCTAAGGGAATAAATTACATAATGACTTTCACATCAAATGATTTAAAAGACAAGCATAAAAATTAGGTGATCACATCATTAGATAGTTGTAAAAAGGTCTAGTCCTTTTTACAACCACTACATCCTACTGTTTGCTTAGTGTAGTGTGATTTACAATTGTAGATGCATTCCATGTGCAACTCCAAAGGAGTTAAATGAAGTCAATGCCAAGAGGTGAAACCCTAGGTCAAAGCTTCCCTAAAGAACTTACGGGAGGTGATGAATTCCCCCTCGCAATCCAAGTTTTTATGATGACAAAAGACTAATAGAAAGACTTTAGGGTAATTTTCAATGTCACCCAAACTTTGATGAGTTTTTGGGGAGTGTTTTAGATGACATTCTTTCTAAGCCTTGGACTAGGATTTTTGTAATAAGAATGATGCTTTCGATTCCAAAGGTTCCCTATAGGATAAAAATAGAAGAGAATACATGAAACATTCCTCTTTTTTCCAAATAAAATCTAATTAAACAACTATTTTAAATAAAAATTGACAAGTGTGTTCAATTTTAAACCCAAAATGAAATATTTGGTGGTGTTCATTTAAACCCTTAGTCTTAGTTGTAACTTTGAAAACTAATAATAAAAATACTTATTTAAGCACCTTAAAGGTTACTTTAAGCACCAAAATAATGTTCCTAATTCATTTTAAAATCATTCAAAAGGTGGTATAAAACATTATTTATCAAATTTAAAATCCGTTGGTTACCTGTCTACCCTTAAAACATCACCCCAAAAGCAAATATGTTAGAATAGAAACATTTTAATTATATTTTTCAAATTTTGAAACAAATATGAAACTTGAAGATAAAATAATTACAAATTCTAATATTTTAGGAGAAAACATGTGGTTTTAAAAAAAAATCATCCAAAACAGAGTCTGTATGACCCTAAACCAAGCATTTTAAAATAGCTCTTGGGTTTGTGTTTTTAAGAAAACATAGTGACCAACATCAGTTATTTACCACCAATGTCGGTAATGTCCAACTTAGATCTAATCGATGTTAGTTCTACTAACTAACATTAGTTGAGCCAAGTAACCGATGTTGGTATTTCCTACCAATATTAGTTATTGTGTTAACCCATGGTAATAAAAAATGGAAAAATAAAGTTAGAAAATCAATTTTCAAGAGTTTTAAAGGTCCAAATGGATATTTTAGAGTTACAAAATGATCTATTTTAGGTGTGAGATGCATATTGTCTCATCATACATGCCATAATGTGATCTAGGAATTTGACTCAAGAGAGGATGGTTAGTATGGTGTTAGTTCTAAAATGAAAACAAAGTGAAATAAACACACTAATAACATAAAATCTCTAGGCCTAGACACTAAGGAGAGCTTAGTTAACAATCATGAATGAAACACAACTAAAATACAAAAAAAAACTCTTTTACCTTCTTTGGATGCTCTAAAATGCTTGATATGGTGGCTTGCTTAGCTTGTGCTCATGAAGTCCTTGGCAATGGAAGCTTGGCAACCTCCATCTTTCCTTGACACCTTTGGCCTATGGTTTGGCTTGGAATTAATTTGGCATTATAACACTAGTTTCTTGAATCTTTTTTTAACCAATCTTGCATTATAACTTTGCACTAATTAATCTTAAAAATGATGTTGTGAGGCCTCCTATTTACATATTTTTGGATTTAATCAGAATCAACCTGAACCATCCATCTCAAAATTAAGATGTGTGATTGAGGATTAATTCAATTTTGCAATTAAAATTTGTAATTATTCTCATCATGTCATTGGAAGAAGGGGCAGTCAAGAGG
Organism: Torreya grandis; assembly: GCA_037957365.1. Lineage (NCBI taxonomy): Eukaryota > Viridiplantae > Streptophyta > Pinopsida > Cupressales > Taxaceae > Torreya > Torreya grandis. The sequence continues at coordinate 1,330,016 of JARHVA010004709.1, forward strand.
CATGGAGGGCATCATGGAAGTCATTGATGAGGCATGGAGGGCATGAATCCTTATATTTGTTACCTAGAGATGACTTCCCAAGAAATGAGGTCATTTGATGATGCAGATATTCAATATTCATTTCTAAAAATAAGTATTCAAAATTTTTCCATGGAATTGTTAATTAAGCCTTGATTTGGATTAATTATCTCTTAGGCATGCTCAAGCACATTATATACAAATTGCCCAAATTGATCATAATGCCTTGTATTGGTCCTAAATTTGACTCGATTTAAATTCAAAGGTGATTTCAAATACATTAAAACCTTATTCCCATTTATAATGTTGCCAAAAACAAATAACAAAAGCATGAGTCTTATGCAGCAGATTTGATAGGGAAGCACAATTCAGAGCACTCGAGTACAAATTTGGCATTTTGACTCAAAATGGACTAATGAAAATTAGTTTGCCCATAAATTGCATTACCCCATTTAATGATACCCTGGCCAAAATCAGCACTTAAATATGTCATATTCACATCATTTTGTGTGCTTTAGTGTTTTTAGGCCAAATTGTGCATTTTGGGTGGAAATTGGCTAAAAGCCTAGTTAGAGGTTATCGATGGCCAATTTTAGGTGTCTATAGTTTGCCCCTATTTGGGAAGATGTTGCAAACTGTAGGCAAAGTAATGTCTTCTCAAAGAATGAGAAATGGCCTGTATGCCCGAAAAAAAGATGATGGTTGAAGAACAAAGCTCCAAATATTTTCTAGGAAGCTTATGATGATGCCCCTTTGAGGGAGTGGCCATCGCAATTGTTGATGCATGGTCCCTTGAAAAGAAAAAAGAAGAAAGGTATAACTAACCCATGGTTAAGATTAATCCAAATGAGAAAATGTTTGTAGGCATTGGTGTAAAAAGAATGTTGATTTTCTCAAAGGTGGTTATAATCAAGAATAAAAGTCAAAATAATGATTTGTCCATAGGCGGTTATAATCATTAAGAGACCTAGATTGACTAAAGATGATTGTGTCCCAATTAGGGTTGATTTGCAAGCATATCTCAAGGATATAACCTAAAATACAAATTAAGGATGAGCAAGTGTAAAGTGATGAAATAGATGAATAGAACAATATGATTGATCAATAGAAAATGATTCAATTATACCTATCAATAAAGAGATGCTCATCTTGATTAACAATGATACAACTAGAATGGTCATTAGGTTGATTTAATCAAGGGTTGGATGGAAGGATTTTACCAAGGTACCAAGGAGAAAATTCTATGAATCCATCGATTGTAGAACTTCATGAAGCTAATTTTGCTATAGCATGTGATGGTAGGATTTATGATATAACAAAATGAAGATTTAGCCAAAATATGAATAAGGATTGACTTGTGATCCAAAAAACACTAAAAAACAATGTTTTAATGATAAAGACCATGATGACAATGTTGACATATGAATATGGATAGACTCAAGAATAATGTGTGAAATAAATCACCCAATGCATACATCTAGACTGAGTCAAGGCAATAGTGTTGAAAGTAAAAAAATATGCAAGTGAACAAATAAACAAATACACATAAAAAAAAAATAGATAGATAACCTGAAATAAATAAACAAACAAACAAAAAGACTGAAAATAAAAGAAAAAGAAAGCATCCTAATAATGACCATGCCCTAGTAAGGTGGATCAAGGATAACTAACTAAGATTATATTGGACAAATATTTTTTGATCTTTAAAGTGTTATTAATTTTTTTGGTATGTTGAGGTATCTTAACTCGTTAGAGAATGACAAGATACTTGCTCTCAAAATGATGATAGTGTTTAGCTTGGATTGCTCAAAAAATGGTGAGAGCATATGGAATGGGGTACGGAGGTGACCTCAACATGAATTGAGCATGACATCCATAGTCTTAAAATGACCTCAAGTCATAGTAATTCCATCCACACAAAAGGTGGGGAAAAACCAATTAGGTCCTAACAAGTTCTCAAATCCAGTAAACGACCAGTCAAATGAAAACAATAATGGCAAGGTGATGATGTAATGCATGATTAAAAAGTGTTTCACCTAGTTTTCCCATAGGTGGTTATAAATAAGATACAACAACATATTTCAATTATATTAATTTGCTCGTAGGTAGTTATAATTAGTAGTAAGACTAGTGAAACACTGATTTGCCCATAGGCGGTTATAATCAAGCTCACATAAATAAACATGGATAGGATGAAATATATCTTACCAGATAAACTACCACACTACTTTCATATAATGTAATTGTAAACATTGATTGTATTTATTGTTTAAACATTATTATAATCCTCTCACAAAAAGTGCAAGAAGAACCAATGTAACCAAGATTAAAATAGGATTGGGTAGGATGACTAAAAATAGTCTTTGGTCTAAATAAGAATGGAATGGTAGGATGGTATGGTCTTATTAAGGATAATGATGGTTTAGATAGATTATATAAAATGGTAAGAGGGTTTCCCCCAAGTTATGTGGTGATTGGTATGATTTTGATAATAAAAAATGGATATGTAATCATGGCAATGGCATTATGAAATGGTATGGTACATGTTTTTGGCATGGGTGTAGTTTTTTATTTATTGTTCCTATTGATGGGGATATGCACATCATAATCAAAAAATGATACAAATATAATAATTGATCATGTTAATTTCTATCCCACACCTCATCTAAATAACTGCTCTATCAAAAAATTGATGTAGATTTGGTTGTCAAGAATGTTTTTATGTTCTTCCTTGGTCATTGATTCTGATTCCTTTAAGCATTGAGACAAGGTATCCTTGTAGCCCCTGCAAAGTAAAGTGTGGTTGTGGATGGTAAACAAGGATAAATAATAGATGGTAGGTTTGATTTTGAAATGGAATGGTAAATGATAATGGAATGGGTAATAGTGGGGAAACAAATGAAGATCAGGACTTTTAGTCACACGTAATGTTATTGATGTCAATTTTGACATATTTTTGGTTGTGGTGGGGTCAAAGACTTGTTATCTCAATAATACCACCATAATATTCTATTGTTTGATCTAGAGAGTAGCTACCATTTGATTAGTCTATAGATTGGAAGTTATTTTGATTTGATCTTTGATTTTGTCTTTATCAAGAAGTGAAGAACTTTTGTGCTTAGCTATTGGTGCCTCAAAAATGTTTTCACAAATGAAGTTGTCTTTATTGTCTTGTAGCACATTTAAGAAGGTTTCACTAATGAACATTGGCTTTTGACTTTGATTTTATTCTAGCACTTCTGAAAAAGTCTCACTAAAAGATGCTGAATTCTGACTTGGATTGTCCCCTTGCACCTCTGAAAAAGTTTCACTAGGAGAGTGTTCTTTTTCTACATGAATGTTGTCTTAGCCTCCTTTATCTTCTTTAATTTCTATGTTACCATGGATTTAGTTCAACAAATTATGATTCTATCAATCCCAATCAACACTTTTAGGAGATGGAATGTCAATAACATGGCTATCTTGGTTGATGGTAATGGCCTATAAAATGGTAATGGAATGGGTGTTCGCTACAAAATCCTTATATAATATACTAGGATAACTTATATTGAAGTTTAAATACTCATCCTCAAAAATTATAGAAGGATCACAAATGTATTCAAACTGATCTACAAGACATGCATAACTAGTATTATAACAATCATGAATATACTCTTATTCTAAATCTACTTCTAACTCAAAGGACTCTGAATCCAATGTTGAGACTAATTTTGATTCTAATTTTGATACTAAATTTGATGTCGGTTTAAGAATTAAACCTAACTCTAATTCTGATTCTTCATCTATTGGATACTTTTTTATAATGATGTCTTGATGAATGTTTAGTTTTGGACAAGTAACAACCTGTGATGGCATGACAGGCTCCACAAATATTGGTTTCTCAAAGTGATACTCCTCTAGGATGGAAAAAGGGTTGAGAGACAACCCCATAGAGACTGGCTTGTCAATAGGAGGCTCTTGAAAAATAGGCACATGGTCAAGGTAATGGTCTACCCAAAGTTAGTTATAATCATTAAGAAGTAACTTTGCAAAGACTGGCTCATCAGAGTTAGACTCCTCAACAACTGGTATAGGATCAATAGGTAATCTATCATAGGTTGACTTATCACAAATGCTTAGTTCAACAAAACATCTTGGATTAGTATGTTGTCTAGGCTATGGTTTCCAATGAGTTAAAAAATACCAATTCTAAACATAGCTTGATCCTTAAAATATTGGATCAGTTGAGGTTTGGTTGGGATTGGTATTGGAGGAAGAATGGCCTATGGTTAGATAATGGTAGGACCTTGAGGAACATGATTACTCACATGAGCCAAAGGATAAAGTCTTGATATGGTAATGATAGGGTGTTGTGGGGCTTGATTGCTCACACAAGCTAGAGGATTAGGTCCTAAAATGATAAAGGGGCATTATGGATCTTGATTGATTGCATAAACCAAAGGATGAGGTCCTAGTATGGTAAAGGCATTCTTTAGATATTATGGAGCTTGATAGCTCATACAATCCAAAGGAGGGTTAGGGGTAGTCGATGATCAAATAACAAAAGGACATCATGAAATTTGATTACCTTCACAAGCAAAAGCATCCAAGTCTTCCTCATAAACCCTATCATCCCAATCCTAAGTTGGATCATAAGTTGGTTCTTGGCTTTGTTCCATGTACTAATTTTTGAAAAGAGGGTATAGATTTATATCCCAAACAACATTATTTGTAGTTGGATCTTCAAAGCCCTTCTCGAGTTGGATCCTAAGTTGCTTCATGACTTTATTTCCATGAAAGATTAATATGAGGTGGATATAAATCTATCTCACAAACTATATTAGCATTATTGGGGTCTTGAAAAAAGCCATAAAAGTCATTTTGTACAACCATTTTATCATAATTTGGATTGTAAGTGACTCTACCATAAGTTTAGCAAGACATATCCATGTAAATGATGAAAGCTCTGAAAATAAAGACTTAGAATTCTACAAACTCTAAAAAACTATGTTTAAAGGACAAAAGGTTCAAACTAGGTCTAACTTGGTTGAAGGGGTGGAACTGTATCTCCAATATGGTCTAAAAGTGAAGTTGTATCACCAAAATGATTTGTGTTAAGACTTGGCATAAAATAGCCTAATGTTAAATGTCTAATATCAAATATCATATGCACAAAAGGTCAAGTGTCTAAATAAAAACCAACATGTCAAAGGTCTAGGTCAAAGTGTTTCAAACAAGGTCTAAACTAAGAAAGGGAAAAGTTGAGTTGCTAGGTCTTTTTTTCAAACATGGAGTCAAAAGCTATGTTAAAAAAAATAGGTATGTGCTAGGAATTTTGGCCAAATAATGGAAAAATCTAGACTTGAAACAAAGGCTAATGTGATTTGATTTAATCTAACAAGTTTAGAAACAACTTTGACATACACCTAGCACACCGAATCAAACATAAACATGATCAGTTGGCATAAGGTATAAGGCAAAAGGCTCTTTGAAAAAGGTTGTGTTCTCCCAAATAAAGACACAAACAATGATGAAGATAGACATTAAACAAATAAATAATCAATAGTTTTCAATTTCAGATAATTGATTAACTGAAGTTATGCAACCCAAAAAAAGATTTGGGTATCAACTCCATGAATTGAGGCCTAAATATAAATCAATCAATATTTAGATCCAAACTTAACAAGGCTAATTTAAAACTCAATGTTGAAAATTAGGATTTGATTAAACAGGCTAGATAAGATTGGATATCATGATGGCACAAGACAAAGGTCCAAATGGTATACACAAAATGGTTTTAAATAAGTGGTTTTGATACAATGCTAAATAAGTCTTGAAATAAATTGAGAAACCTAATGGCATAATAATGCTTGAATAATGTGGTCTATGTTATGCTTCAAAAGACTCAAAGACACAAATGGCTTTGACATGATTTGGGAAGCATAACACTACCCTTCACAACTCAAATGCATTGTTTTGACATGGATTATGAACAAATAAACAAGTTTTAGCCTCAAAACATACAAAGCAAAAATGGACCAAAATACACTAAGTATAATCATCTAAATACTAACAAGGGTATGGCATGTGGGGTTGACTAAACTAGCAAGTTCAATCATTCTAAGGGAATCAATTGCACAATAACTTTTAAGTCAAATGATGTTAAAGACAAGCAAAAAAATTAGGTGACCACAAAATTAGCTAGTTATACAAATTTCTAGTCCTTTTTACAACCACTACATCATGTTGTTTTCTTAGTGTAGTGTGATGTCTAAATACAAATACATCCCATGTGCAACTCCAAAGGAGTCAAATGAAGTCAATGTTGGGAGGTGAAATCCCAGGTCAAAGCTTCCCTAAAGAACTTGTGGGAGGTGATCAAGTCACTATTGCAAGCCAAGTTTACATGAAAATAAAAGACTAATAGAAAGACTTTAGGGTCATTTTCAAGGTCACCCAAACTTTGACGAGTTTTTGGGGAGTGCTTTAGATGACATTCTTTCTAAGCCTTGGACTAGGCTTTTTGCAATATGAATGACACTTTTGATTCCAAGGGTTCCCTATATGGGAAAAATAGAAGAGAATACATGTAACATTCATTTTTTTTTCAAAAACAATCTAATTAAATAACTATTGCAAACAAAAATTGACAAGTGTGTTCAATTTTAAACCCAAAATGAAAGATTTGGTGGTGTTCATTTGACCCCTTGGTCTTAGTTATAACTTTGAAAACCAATGATAAAAATACTTATTTAAGCACCTTAAATTTTACTTTAAGCACTAAAATAATGTTCCTAATTCATTTTAAAATCATTTAAAATGTGGTCTAAATATGATTTATCAAATTTAAAATATGCTGGTTACCTGTCTACCCTTAAGGCATCACCCCAAAAGAAAATATGTTAGATTAGAAACATTTTAAATATATTTTCCAAATTTTGTAAAAAATATATGAAACTTGAAGCTAAACTAATTCCAAATTATGAAAATTTAGGAGAAAACATGTGGTTTTAAAAAAAATCATCGAAAATGGAGTCCATATGACCCTAAACCAAGCATTTTAAAATAACTCTCAGATTTGTGTTTTTAAGAAAACATAGTGATCAATCAATGTCGGTTATATAACACTAATGTTAGAAATGTCCAACTGATATCTAACTAATGTCAATTTTGTTAACCAATGTCAGTTGAGCCAAGTAACTAATGTTGGTATTTCCTACTGATGTCAGTTACTGTGTAAACCTGTGGCAATAAAAAATGGAAAAATAAAGTTAGAAAATCAATTTGTAAGAGTTTTAAAGGTCCAAATGGATAGTTTAGAGTTATAAAATGATCTCTTTTAGGTGTGAGATTCATCTTGTCTCATCGGGTGTGCCATAATGTGATGTAGGAGTTTGACTAAATAGAGGATGGTTAGTATGGTGTTAGTTCTAAAATAAAAACAAAGTGAAATAAACACACTAATAGCATAACATCTCTAGGCCTAGACACTAGGGAGATATTAATTAACAATCATGAATGAAACACACAACTAAAATGCAAAATAAAACTCTTTTACCTTCCTTGGATGCTCTAAAATTCTTGTTATGGTGGCTTGCTCGGCTTGTGCTCATGAAGTCCTTGGCAATGGAAGCTTGGAAACCTCCATCTCTCCTTTCCACCTTTGGTTTATGGCTTGGCTTGGCTTGGAATTAATTTGGCATTATAACACTAGTTTCTTGAAGCTTTTTAGAACCAATCTTGCATTATAACTTTGCACTAATTAAATTTTAAAAATGATGTTGTGAGGTCTCCTATTTATAGATTTTTGGATTTGATCATAATCAACCTGAACCATCCATCTCAAGATTGAGATGTGTGGTTGAGGATTAATTCAATTTTGCAATTAAAATTTGTAATTATCCTCATCATGGCATTGGAAGAAGGGGCAATTTAGAGGCATGGAGGGCATCATGGAAGACATTGATGAGGCATGGAGGGCATGAATTCTTGTATTTGTGGCCTAGGGATGTCTTACCAAGAAATGAGGTCATTTGACAATGAAAATATTCAATATTCATTTCTAAAAATAATTATTCAACAAGTTTCCATGGAATTATAAATTAGGCTTTGATTTGGATTAATTAGCTCCTAGGCATGATTAAGCACATTATGCACAAATTACCCAAATTGCTCAGAATTCCTTGTTATCGGTCCTAAATTTGACTAGATTTAAATTGAAAGGTGATGTTAAATGCATTAGAATCATATATCCATTTAGGATGTTTCCAACAACAAATAACAAAGGCATGAGTCTTGTGTAAAAAATTTGATAGGGAAGCACAATCTAGAGCACCCAAGTGCAAATTTGGCATTTTGACTCAAACTAGACTGATCAAAGTTAGTTGGCTCATAAATTGCATTACCCCATTTATTGATACCCTAGCCATAATCAGCACTTGAATATGTCATTTTCACATCATTTTTCATGCTTTAGTGTTTTTAGGCCAAATTGTGCATTTTGGGTAGAAATTGGCCAAAAGCCTAGTTGGAGGTTATCGGTGGCTAGTTTTAGGTGTCTACAATTTGCCCCTATTTGGGAAGATGTTGCAAACTGTAGGCAAAGTAATGTCTTCTCAAAGAATGAGAAATGGCCTATATGCCAAAAATAATATGATGGCTGAAGAACAAAACTCCAAATATTTTATAAGAAGCCTGGTTGGAGTTTATCAGTGGCCAGTTTTAGGTGTTTATAGAGCTAGTCAATGAAGCTCTAATAGGAAAGAAAACAAAATTGTTAGTGAAAAATTGGGTTGAATTGGTCAACTATGTTTTACAATCTTAAAAATATTTTAAATGGTCTAAATCTAGATTGTTTTATTTTAATTATAGAAAAATAAATCTAAACACACATGTAACTAGGTCGACTAGGTCAATCTAGTTATAATACACATCACAAATCTTGTATCAACACTAGTTAATACAATTTTTTGATAAAACATAGAGTATCAAATAACAAGTAACAAGAATGTAATTTGAGAAGCTAATTAATTATTCAAAAATAAGATTAGGAAATTATACTAAAGGATTTGATTGAAAGTGTAGGTTTCCAAAGATAATTACTTATCCATTGAATATTGTTGGCCCAATGTTTCATAGCATTGACTATGGAGAAAGTATCTTTCCCATATCCAACTAAACCAAGTTTCAAGGGTAAGTTGTAAATAGCTTCTCAGCTCTAAATATTAACTAATTCACCACACAAATAAATATATGGTTGGATTCCTAAGGTTTAATAAAGAGCTAAATCTTAGGCATTCCCAAAATAATATGAGGTATGTAGAAACTAAAGACTATATTTAGTTTTGTACTATGACTATGATTATTGGGGCAATCCCCTCATGCCATGATATCTATAAATTATAGACAAGGATAGTAAATAAAGTATCAAGTATCCCTTTATGATAGTATATAAATATTTTTAAAACTATTGATACACATTACAAGAAAGCCAAGCAAAGTGAAAAATAAGAGCAAAAATCAATGTTTTGAAAGTTAAGTTTCAGTTTTTAAAAAGTAAATAAATAGGTAGCCTACTAAAAATTAAAATGATTTTAATTACTATGAATGTAGTTTAATTCCCTTTACTTTAAATAGGAAGTAAAACAAACTAAATAAGCTCAAGCTGATCAACCAAGTTGAATAAATGAAATAGAATATAGTTGAGTTGATCGACTCTATCTATCATAAAGATAGGCCAAAATAAATATAGTTGAGCAAGTTGACTTAGTTTTTTATGTAGAAAATAGAAACAAAATTAGGTCAATTTGGTAAATCTAGTTGACTATAAATTTGCAGTTTTATAGAACTAAAAAATTGGTAAAAATAATATTGAAATTTAAATATTCATTAAAATGTAGGAAAAAAATTACTTGAAATTTGATAGAGTTAAAATATTGATCTGGTTAGAGAGAACCTAGTAGATAAGAAATAGTCAATCAAGTTGATGTAGTAGTTTTTCTAAAGATGTTGAGTTGTTGTCTTGAATTGGGTCATCTAGTAAAATTTTTAAATCGTAAAATTTTGAGCACAATACTATTAAACAAAGTTGAGTTAGTCAACCTAATATACATAAAACTAGTAATAATATAATAATAAAACTATGTCAACAAGATTTATGTAGTTATAAAAAGGAAATACAAAAAGGAAAGAATTTATTAGATTGATTCAATTAGATGAAAAAGGTATAAAAATAAACTAGGTTGATCAATTTGATCTAGTTATCTAAAACTAGAAATTCTATGTAAAGAAGGTCAAATTGGGTTGATAAGAACACCCTAGTTGGAAAACCTAAAAACATATGGCTGAACTAAGTCGACTAGGTCGATGAAATGAAAAAACCTACATAGAGAACATAATTATGTTGATAATCTTGATAAATTTGTAAAAACCTACACATATATTCAAACTAGGATGATAAGATTGATGAAGTATAGAAACCTGCATAAATAATATTAAACTGGGTCGACAGGGTAGAACTAATTATCTGTAAAGTAAATTTAAAATCTACAAAGGTTAGGTTCATGTCAGGTTGATAGAATGTATACAAGTGAAATAAGATAGATCTATAATTTATCTTACTCAATAATATCCAATATTAGAAAAGGTATAATCTACTTAGGGATAATTTGTTATATCTGGGTCATGACCAATAATAGATCCATTAAACCTACACTAAGGGATATCTTATCATGCAATGGTAAAAGAGAGGTTTCCAAGGCCTATAGTCAAATTTCATTTTATGATAACCCTATCTAGGTCTTATGACTTTAATAATGATATTCAATCTAATCTAATAAATAAACATGTAACATAATATAGTAAATGAATATGCAAGCTAATCTAGTGCTCACCAAAACTTGTGGTATAAATTGGTAGGATAACAAACAACAAAAGATCATTTTATCTATTATAACATAGAAACAATCTAAGAAAGGAGAGAAATAACTCAATCCATTAATTCTAAAACATCTACTTCTTGAAATATGAAGGGATAGGAATATACTTACCTTGTTGAATTCAACCTATGGTGCCTCAATATCTCCCTTGATCAATGGTGCTTTGCAAGAGGTTGTATTGGCTTTTAAGGATCATTAGGATATATCAGCTCTAAGTTACAAGATTTTTCCTATGCATTGAAGACCTCCACAAGACAAATGTTTCTTCCCCAAGGTAAAAACCTAAGCAATGAAATATGCTATTGATAGTATAAGTATATTTAAAAGTAGTAATGATTTGTAATTAAATTATCCTTTATTTAGAAATGAAGTTAAGGGGGTATTTATGGTCAATGATTGACCCTAAACCCTCTTGGGAATTTAGTCGATAAGGTCAGTCAAGTTGAATTTTTATAGTGGGAAATAAATCGTGTAGGCATCAACATACTTTGGTTTGGTCTGACAGAGTTCCATAATGTCCCCTAAATTCACAAGGTTGACCCAGTTGATGTAGTATAAAAGTGGGTTAAATGTATTTTTACTTAGGTATGGGCTAATTTAGACAATGAATTATTTAGGGGAGTGTGTAAGTGGGTTTTTATTTCTTATCAAATTGAATAAGAGTAACTTTTATTGGTTTTAAATAATGTTATAGGGACCAATAATCCTATGAAGCACCATTGATCTATCAATCCTTTTCTTGGTGCACCCTTTAAGGCATGCACTTAGAGAGATCAAGATTTGATAGGTTCCTACAAGAGAGAAAGAATTAGTAACTAATAAAGTTTAAATATATTGTGTGTATATATAAACCTATTATTAATGGTTTATAATTGTAATTAGTGAATTTAATTCTAATACATTAGGTTTTTTGTAGTTTGTTTATTCACAAAGCATTTAGTCAATTGACCACTATTTTGAACAAATAGATAGTTAATTAAATCATTCATTTTATCTAATAGGTTATTAATTAATCTATTTACAATTAACTTTTTTATAATAATATTTATTCAAATTATAATAAATATGAACACAGAGTTAGTTAATTAGTTAAATCTCAATACATTAGCTTTATCAGATATTTATCTATTTGATTCAATAAAAATTACATTTTGAATTTATTTTCTTTCTCAACATGGTTTAAATAAAAATGGAAATTTTTTTCAAAATTAAAAACTTATAAGTAATGAAAATTTTCCATTTCTTATTTAGAAACTTTTATCAAATAATATATTTTTCTTTAGATTTTAAGAAGTGTGGGTTTTGATTTTCTACATAATTTTTTTATTTCTCTTGACTAAACATCATGGGTGATGATCTGAAACATCAAGAAACAAAATTGAACACATTTTTTTTCAAAAGATGAGATTATTGCATTTATCCATTATTGATAAAATTAAGTAAACTATAATATACTAATTTTATATTATGATAATAAAATTACATATGCTATGCAAAATAAAATATATCACCACCAAAAATTAACTATCCACAAACTCAAAAATTAAAGTATCACAATAATAATTTACTAATGTATCAATAGATAAAATAGAAAATTCATAAAATAATAACATATTAACTCAAAATCACCATCAAAAACAATATCGATCAATAAAGAACCATTTTTAATTTGATACTTAATATACTCCATTGAAGTAGTGGGTAACTCAGTCATATTTGTGCCTCCTCAGCTATTATCAACCTCCATCTTGAATTTATTAAACACATGAGTCACTAAGGGATGATCTATATGGATTATAACATGTTTCCTATTAGAAGAGGTAGGATTATCAGGTATGGGTGAAGAAGGCCTACCAATCAGTGTTAAAGATGGATTTGGATAAATAAACTTATGAATATATTTATACTAATTCTGCAAAGGAGCATCATGTGGATCAAATTATATGGTAGTGTGCATCCATTGGGAATATTTAGTTGTATTATCTCATCCATAAAGATGATATCTCCAAGGGTATCTCCTAAAACCTCTAGATGTGCCATGAAAATTCAATTAAGATGAAGGAATATTATCAAGCAATTTATAAAAAATAAAATTAGATACATCAAAGTGAACTAAAACATGAATTCCATGATTGAAAGGATGAAAAAATGTTTTCACATCCCTACATCCATGAAAATTCTTCCCATAATAGATACCCTATGAATTATTGACTTCACTTTATCTATTACTATTTCATCCCCATGCATTTACCCCTAAATTATGGGAGTCTAGTGTCCACCTTGGCATGCTATTGAAATAATTTCATAATATGAAGTCAAAACCCAACTCATACAATAAAATGTTTTAAAATATCAAAAATTATATTATTAATTAACATTCATCACCATATTTAAATCTATCAAACATTTTAATATCGCTAAGTCATTTGAATATTGCATTTACTTACCTAATAAAATAACCTTCTACAACTAATCTGAGTGTAATATGCATGTATTTGAGTCACAATCAACACTCTATATCATATTAAAATAATATAATCATTAAATTATACTATTATTTCTGATATCAATCCTATTTTCATATTTTTATTCAATAATAAATATAAATATATTCTTAGCCATAAAGATAACCACAAAATCAAACTACACAAATTATGCATATAACTCTAATAGTTTGAATGCATCAAACATTGAATTAGTTTCAAAACTAAAATTACTATAAAAATAATATTAATCATAATTAAATTATAAATTCCTTATATCACTATAAAAATTCATGAGAATCATTTGTGATAAGAACACATGCCACATACTATACACCTAGAACTCTGTTTCCATTCTAGAACAAGAAACTGAATTTGCATAAGAAAACACCTTTAAAATTTATGAATATATGCTTAATATTAATTGTATATAAATATCCTTCATATGACTTCAAAATAATTAACCCTCAAGTCTACAAATCTTATGACAACAACACCTAAATATTTTCTTATGAAATGACAATCAAATCAAGCTTATATGTATGCAAGTGGAAAGTTTTGAAAGAGTACATGTTGTGAAAAAATATTATACCCTATATAAGGGTGTTAAATCCTCCAGATTTTTTCAACATATGAATACTTATAGGTATGTGTGTTCACCTATAGGTAGAAATAGACCTCTAGGTTTAAGGGCTAACTCCCTAAATATACCTTGAAATGCTTATCACCTAACTAATTATTTGTTATTGGGAAAAGAGATAATTTTTTATGAAAATAAAATAATATAAGGGAGTGATACACCAATATAATTTCCATAATACCATCATACTTCTCTCACTAAGAAACAACACATACAAACTTGTTTCCAAGTCCTAAAAGTTCTAACATAAGTGTTTCAACATGGAGGTGATATGCATGAGAAAACATAAGGTAAGCAAACCAAAATTAATATTTCACACTTTAATAACAATTTTACACTTTAAATTAGTATAAAACATTAGCTACACTCTATATGACATATTATAATAGGAACTCTTGCATAAACATGAGAGGATAAAGAGAAGAAAGGATATAAGATTATCACTAACTTCACCACACATCACTTTGCACACTTAGAAATTTTTTCATGAAATCAAAACTAGAATTTAATTTATTAGTCAAAGGAAAAATACAATGTCATTATAGTAGGGCCTTCCCATACATGGTGTGGTATTAGTCTACAAGAGCCAAAATGGATACTACTTATAGAATTGGAGAGAGAGGAGAAGAGAAATAAGTCAAAGAGTAACTAGGACATGTGTCATGCTAAGAAAAAGAGTTAAAAATTTAGGAGAGAGGAATATTAAACTTACCATCAAATGTTTACTTGGATAAATGTTACACATAACATGAAACTCCTAAAATGTGTCATAGAACTCCTTAATTATTTACTCAAAAAATTGCTTTCATAATTTGTCCTTTTTGGAACATCCCATAGAATAATAAGGACATATGTGATTATTTAAATAAGAATTATTTTTTTTATAAATTATCCAAAATTCATTAGTTTCATTTCTAATCATTAGGATTATTCTAGACATGAGTTATCATTGCTTACAGTCCAAATAACTCCTATTTCACTCACCTTGCAAACTTAGCACCAAATTTATTCTTTAGTTTTTTAATATGATCCATAAAAATGAGTGTGTGACACTATTTAGGACCCTAATTTCCTTATATTCCTTAGGTAGACCTTAAAAATCCTCCCACTTAGAGTTTTCACCCTCTCACTAGCTCATTCACAATGCTAGTTTTTATTAGCTGAGATGAAGGCGCTTACAAATATAGTTTTGCTATTTTATAATTAATTAAATATAAATGAGGTATTATCTCATGTCACAACCTATCTCCCAAAGTGTCTTGCATCCTTTGAATCCCCCTTGAACCTACAAAACACCAAAAATTGTCAAAGAAATCCATTTTCCTCTTTATTCGTACAAGTAGGGTAGAATTTAATTTAATGAGGAAGATACCTAGAGAGTCTTACAAAATTACATTAATCTCACAAGACATTATATTCAATATGTATGCCTCTCTTACTTCATATTCCCAATTGGGTCACTTACAAGGGTTTTAGGGGGTTTAGAGTCATTTTGTCCTCTAAGTTTGTTTATATAGATCTGACATTCAATTTAAAAACAAATTTCAAAACAAAAATGTTTAGGGCCTCCTTCATCATTCCTCAACTCCTTAGGCTCCCATGGAAAGTGTCCAAGTAGGTGTGATCTCTCAAAGTTAGCTCTCTTGAGCTTTATTCTCCATTTTATGCAAGCTTGAGTTGGTGTGAGCTAAAAAATGGCTTCTCTATGGTTTTTTATTCATTATAATATATTTAACACTAATTAAAGTCCATAAAAACATGTTCCAAAGTATTTTAATATTCCTCTAATGCTAGAAGTGGTAGTAGACCCCTTGAGGGTTTTAGGCCTAGACTAGACCAAGTAGGTTTACTTGTATCCTTGTAGGTTTGAACCACCCTATTGGGATTATATCATATGTGAGGATTCCCATATGTTCATTCATGTATGATAAAAATATTATAATCTTAATGGGAGGTCTAAATCAATCTTCAAATTATCCTCACCTTCTTTTCTCAAAACTTACAAGTTTGCACCCTTGGGGAGTGCTCTCTATCTGAGATGAAATATAGGGAAATTCCCCTACTATTTCAAGAAAAAAATATATGAGGTGATTTATGACGTTGTGATGACACTATGTATAAAATTTCATTCTTTTTAACACTCTTAACACCTTCAAACACCCTAAAATTCAAGATATACTTCTTGGGAATGTTGACTACATGCAAGATGTCAGTATGGAGTGTAGGTGCATGTTTGTGACCTTTTCTTCCACTGTTTCCATGATATGTGAGTGTCATGGAATATTAATTATCACTATGGATTAATTTCAATGATTTTTATCATTATGCCCTTATCAAATCTTACATTGTTCACCTCTCACCTTGATGTGCCCAGTTACAGTCAACTATGACTATGTTTCTATGTCTCTCCTACCTATAGGTGAAATCTACCTATTAGATATTGTATATAATGCCACAAGACCTTTTTGAGGCTATGTATTCTCATCTAACATTTCTAATTATTTATATCATTCTTTGGGTGATTCCAACTTCAAGATAGGTCATGCTCATATGTCACTATCCTTCCACAGACAATTGTAGTCGATTGTCTTAAAGCAAAAGGGGAGTCCTAGAAGAGTGTATCAACTATTTAAAACCCATGTTTAACACTCTTAGATCCTTTAGATTCTTAAAAATATATTCCACTAGCAATTTTTTTTGTTTTTAGGTATATTATCCACAAGTTTTACTTTAAGATCTTTATGAGCATCTATAGTCAAGTTATAGGTGGATAATCTAAGGGCAAGGAACCTATAGGTGTTGATGGGGTAAAAACCCTACATTTCAACATATTTTGATGAAATTTTAAGAATTAGTGTTTTACTCACCCTTATAGGACCACTTTCCATACATATATATCCTCTTACATTACAACTTTAGATTGTGAATTTCTTTTGAGGATCAATACTTGTAGACATCACTGAAAGGTTGTAGTGATAATCCATGTTTTTTCATCTAATATCATCATCTAAAGTGTTTAGGGCTCTATTTTGGAGCTTTTTAGGGAACTTGTTCGTAAACATAGTTCCTTCACTTGAGGTGAATTTCAAGAATTTGATGATAATATATTGATTAAAAAATGATTCTCAAGGTATTTAAAACATCATAATACCTCAAGTGGGTTCTTAAAACATTCCACACACCTTTTAACAACACTTTCAAATCTCTATGGGGCCACTTATAAGTGTACATTTCTATATGTAGGTAGTGATTGTGAGTATTAGGTAGTATGCATGATATTTGAGAATTCAATGAGGTTTAGACCTTATCATGGTCTCTTAATGAATATTTCCCACCTTTAGTGATTTATAAAAAGTTTCAATACTCTAACTCCAATGTTCTCAGTCTCCTCAAAGCACCTATAGCTACATATACAATAACAAACAAGGCAGTGATGGTAGAATGTAGAATGTACATATGATGTATGCTTCTTTAACTACCTATAGACCTTTATAAAGTATTAAAATTAATATTCTATACTTCATGGGTAATCAAAATATATTTAATGATTCACCTTAGCATGATCAACCTCCTTTTGAGACACATGTAGGTACACACTATTTTTTATCTATTTTTGCTTTTTTCTAAGTGCGAAAAGTAGAAACTAATTATGAAGGTTGTGGAATAAAAACTTCTTGAATGTGTGCACATTGAATTTATATTATTATGGAGAAATATTATTTGTCTAGTGAATAATACCTAAAAATAAGAAAACACCACCACAAAAACTTGTTTGTTAGACAAGTAGTTGGGTGGATTGCCTAGCATGAGTTAGATCCTAAAAGCAAAAGCTTTCTAGGAGGCTGTCAATCCACCTTATTTAAAACACTTAAGTTGGAATGATAAAATAAAATTTTTTTGCATAAAAATAGAAAATAAATTATACTAAAATATCAAATAACTAAATTTTATGCATAAAGTTAAATGCTTTTCAAAAGATAACTAAATGAACATAATAGTTTAATTAGTACTAATGCTAAAAATTCATAAAGGTTATGGTTTTGGTTTAGTAAAGTGGTGAGGGTCAAAAGGATTATTGTTTTGGTTTGGGTAGATGGTCAAGGCTAAAATTATACAAAGGGATGAATATATAAATGAGGCAAATAAGTAAATATGGAAAAGGAAAAAAAAGTTAAAGATGGCAAAGAGGGAAAAGAGGTAAATGACGCAAAGAGGTGAATGGGATAAAGGGGGAAAATGAAATGAAAATATCCAAAGGGATAAAATGGGATGAATAATAATATTTTAAAGGCTCAAGAGTATGGAGGTAAATAAAAGAGAAGGCCAAAGGGAAATAAAGAAAGAAATGAAACTAGAAAACAAAATAAATTACCTCAATGTTGTTGAAGTGGCTTGAAGATGATGATGGTTGAATGTTGATGAAGCTTGAATAAATTACAATAGATCTTCATTTATTTGATATTTTATCCTTCAATATGATGATGACCTATAAGATTATGGATTCCTCCAAAAAAATTTAAAACAATATGTTAGGAACAAAAGACTAACTTGCTACTTAACCTTGGGTGAAGGACAGGGGGTATTTATAACATTTTTGTGTGAATAAACATGCAAAAATAGAGGAATAGTGAATAAATTCGAATTTATCCAAGTGATCTCATGGATGAGTCAAGGATGAGGTTGGTGGGGATTCCCACTTTGATCATAAGTCTCCCATTTGGGGTTTATGTGTCTCCCACCTTGCACATGAGTCTAATTTTGAATAGGAATCATGCACATAGGTTTAAATGAGACCAAAGACTTCTCCCCACCCTTTATTGATTTCATACAATAGCTTAAAAGGGTGGCACACTAAATTTGGCACCATTTTCTATGTGGGGGATGAAAATTTCAAGGTGAGATTGGTGGAGATTCTTATGTGGGTTGAAAAGTCTCCCATTTGGGTTGGTGAGCCTCTATTTACGTTAAAAGGTCAAAAATGGGTGCCCTTTGTCTTTCCCAAAGTATTAAAGAGGTAGGTATCCCTTTTTGAAGTCTAATTTCATGTGGGAAGACAAAATATATGTTGAATAATGACCCCTTAATGGTAAATTCACAACATTTCAAGGGGGGTTCTTGTGATGCTTGAATGAGGTCATCAAGCACTTTGGGAAGGGTCCTAGGTGGGGTATGATGTCACACATCAATCCAAATCACTTCTAAGACATTTGACTTGTCATATCACCTCCAAATCACATGCCATGTCATCATGAATAGTGATAGTGGGTCCCATAGTGAATAGTACTTTTGAATAGTGATTTAAATGATATTTGTGACTCAGAGAATAGTGATTTAATTAGGTTAAGGGGGTTTTAGGAAGGTTTAATAAGTTTTAGGGGATCCCAAGGCATTTAGTCATCAAAAACTATAAATGTGCAATTTTATAGTGTCTATATTTTCCCCCTTTTTTGTTATGTGGATTTGAATTAACAAGATGCAAAACAAAAAAATCACTTGGTTGAAGGTTAAGATGCCTCGAGTATGGGAGGAGGTGTTCCCCCTCAAATAAATATTTGATGAGGAAAGGTTGAATTGGGTGTGGGTTTGATAAGTAGTTGATAGGGAGGTATTATGTGGTGCCATAAGGTAGCTGGGTATGTGAAATGTTAATGGGTTCATAAAATATGACTAAGCGCAATAGTCAAAATTATGCATAGACTAAAGGTGCCAATGTTGATAAAAAAAGGTTGGGTTCTAAGATAAATGACAAGGTAATTTGTTCCTAATATTGGTCATAGCTGATTGGATTAGTCTTATCAAGGTTCCTAGATAGTGTTGGTGTTAACTCAGGTATCTAGGGTAGGAAATGCTCTTGAAAAAACACAAATGGTCTTGTTTTGCATGAGGTGGTGCAAAAAGTTCAACATGGCAAGGTTGGTCATTATGGTTAAAAGTTATTCCAAAAAACACTAATGTTTTGGTTCAAAAGTAACTGATGTCAAGATGGACATGGTGAAAGTGTGGGTGGATTGGGTATGGGTTAGAAGGGGAAGGCTGAGCTGACTCCAAATGCATGTGGTAAGTGGATGTTGCCTACATAGTTTCATGGATAAGAATCCAAAAATAATGTCAATTTACCTTATTTTTCTAAATGGGTGTTGGTTAACCTAGTTGTCCCTATTGGATATCATATATGTAGGTTGAGGTGAAGGAGGTTGGAGAAAGGGAAGCACCAAAGGGTGTAAAAGATGGCTATCAAATTTTTTCTAATCAGTGTGGAAGAAATGGTAGATGAGGTGAGCTAGGATATAATTAGATGATTGCATCAACTATGTAAAAGGAATCTATAGCCATGGATAAGTAGGTTGACGTGTGAAGTTTCTACCACCGTTGTAAATAAAAAGGAAAGGCATAAATATGTGGTAATAAGATTTGGAATATTTGGAACTACTCAAATTGACATGGTGATTTTATAGGTTATTTCATCACTATCCAAATAAGTTGACATTGTGCATAATCAAAAATATCAGTAATAGGTTATGGAAGGTTATTATTTAATGGATCAAGGAAAAAAAGTAGTAGAGTGGGTAAATGAGAAGTGGCATTGAGATTTTGAGGGAATTTAGAGAAAGACGTTGAGAGGTTTTGGAATATGGAGTGAGGTGAATAATAATAACATTAAGTAATTGAGGGAGAAGGTTATGGATTGTGGTTAAAGATCAATGTGATTACAAGGCATAATAAGATGTAGTCCAAAAGGGAGAATTAAAGAAAATTATTGGTTGGAAGGTTAGGGCATGTGAGAGGGTGTAGCTATCATCCCCATGTGGGTATCCCAAATCTTCCATTTGAAGGTTGTTTTAGTTTTGATTATAACATCTTCAAAGGTCGAAGTAAAAGGGGTTGAAAATAGGCAAGACCAAAATAGTTGGAGAAGGAACTTTCATCCTAATGGCTTAACAAAGCTTAGGCTTGCTAGTTGGTCATATAAGCCTCCAATCCTGGCCAATTGTGTTATAGAGCCATAGGATGGGTATATATCTTGTAGTAAACCAAAATTGAGTGGAAGACCTTGAAGGTTGTAGCATGCTCAAAATGGGTAGAGGGTTTAAAAGGAAAAAGGTGATTGGGAAGGTGAATGGAGTAGTTGGAGAGGGATAAAAAAAGAGAGTCTAAGCGCAACATACAGAGGCATTAAAGGAAGAAAGGGATGATCCTAAACTAATGGACCTAACTATATTTCATGAATTAAGACAAGGGCATGGAGGATACAAGGAAGTAGATAAGGAGATGCATATAGAAGTAGTATAACTGGTGACCACACTCTAAAGAGGTGGAGCTAATATTGGAAAGCATAAGGGAGATCCAACAAGGGATGAGGTAAAGGTGGACTAAGAGATGGATGAAGAGAAAATAACAAGGTCACAGATAAAGATGAAGGTGGAGAAGGATGGAAGAATCCAAGCATGGTCATATAGGTTGGGAAGAGCAAGGAAGGGCATCAAGGGAGATGGAAAAAATGAATTGAAATGGAGAAAAGAGAAAAGATGGTGGAAAACAATGAAAGGAAATAAGATGAAGATCAAGGATGATAAGAAAAAGGAAGAATTGAAATAGGGATATAAAGCAAAGGCACTCACACAGATGTAGAAGATAAGTGAGTACCAACATGGAAAGAGGAAAAGGGGAACATAAAAGGCAAAAGGAAATAAATGAGAAGAAGAAAAGAGGCAATTATGTAAGGCTTCTCAAAGAATAAATACCCAGGAAGAAACTAGTTATGGAGAAAAAAAGAAGACAAAAAGGATGAAAGGATGGAAAAAAAGTAAACAAGAAGAATGAAAAATGGGTACAGTGGGAAAAATGGTGAAATGGTAGAGTGGTGGTACATGTAAAGAAAAAGTATAGTTACAGAATAAACATAAAGCTTGCAAGATGCATAGTATAATGTGGAAAGGGTGAGGAAAAGAGAGTGATAAAGGGGGTATGAAGAATAGCTAAGGGGGAGGGGAGATGATGAGGATGGAGAAATAAGTTGAAGGGGATAAATGGAAAGGTTGGTAATAAGGTGAAAGAGAGGTAAACAATGAAAAAGGTGGGTGGGGAAGTGGGTCGTGAAACATGCACAAGGAAAGATGATGGGGAGGCCAACAAAGTAGAGTAGAAGGTGACTTTATGAGATGTAAAGGGGGGGAATGGGGAATATTGTTAACCCTTATGTTAAAAGATATTGACAAGATGGAGGTAGGGAGATGGTTAAGAGATAGGTAGAGAAGTGGAGAAAGAGATTTTATGTGAGAAGGATAAATAAAGTTAAAGAAGAGGCTGAGTTGACCTCAGTAACTAAATGCTACCTACATAGTCTAAAAAGATCTTAGGCTAATGTAGTTTTTTGAATAATGGGGGAAAGACTAAAGAGTAAGTATTAAATGGTGTTAAAACATAAGGATGTTGAAGAAATAATTTAAATCTTCCTTGATGTAGGATGCCCTGAGCAAGTGGGCACTATTAGCAACAGAAATGAGTGGGAAGAAAAAAAAAGGGGGATGGGAATTAGTTGTTAGTGGCTGAGCTGCCCCCTAGAGTAGTGCCTACATAGTCCATGGACATCAGACCAATATAAT
This sequence comes from Torreya grandis, assembly GCA_037957365.1. Taxonomy (NCBI): domain Eukaryota; kingdom Viridiplantae; phylum Streptophyta; class Pinopsida; order Cupressales; family Taxaceae; genus Torreya; species Torreya grandis. The sequence goes on from JARHVA010004709.1 coordinate 1,352,676, forward strand.
TAAACAAGGTTTGGATGAGTGGTGTTCAAATTGACTGCCCCAATTTGATGGACCATATGGGCTAGTTTAGGCTAAGGGAGAATGTTTGGTAAAATAATAGTCTTGGGTTTTGGTGAAGGTGTCAGTGAAAGTGAATGGGGTAAGTTGGTAAATAGTTACCATAATGATCCTAGATTTAGTATGATGGGAGATACGAATGGGCAAGGTAGGATAAATTAGAAGGGAACATAATGCTAAGTGCCACAAATAATCTTTAGTGAAGCTAATCTAAAGAAGAGGTGCTTTTATGAGGCAGTTGTACCTTCTAAAATTTTGTGAGGGTAGGAGTTTGGAAATAGTGTCTACCATTATGAGCCAATTTTTAGGAGGTAGGGGTCTATCTAGATTTGTAGAGTCATTATGGCCAAGGTTTACCACTACTACGAGTTGAGTTTTAAGGGTAATAATGAAGTGACAACCTGTAAAGAATTGTTTTGATGGTCAAAGAGATTATACAAGTAAGGAAGTTAGTAGTGTGGTGAGAAATAGAGGATGTACCTTGCCTGACCCAAGAGCTACATGGGTAGGCTAGACAGATGGTGGCCATATCTGCATCTTGTGCCTTAGTTCCTTGGAACTATAGATATGGGGTCCCATTTAGAAGAGGCCTTGGTATCAAGGAGCTATGTGGTCTAGGATATTGGTGATATAATTATATTAGACATTCATTCCCTTGCTATGGATGGACTCTTAGCTGGTACAAAAGAAAAGATCACCATGTTTGAGTAGACACTGTCAATGGTTGGGGTTTGATGCTCAGAGCATGTGGTAATGGGCTGGTAGGAATATGAGGGAAAAAGGGGAAAGAAGGTGAATGTATCACTATGAAAGACCCAAAGGAGAGTATGATTCTCATCCTATGGGGATGAAAGTGGGAGAGGATAATAGATTATACCCTTTAGTGGTTACTAAGATAGGGAATGTTATGGATGTTAGTTCAATGAGTAATTAAGTAAAAGGATGGTTGAATATAAATCTAGATTCATTATATAATTGATATAATTCTTAATTAGGAAGATAATGTATGCATGTGTGTTAGGAAATGTGTGTGTAATTTGATGACTTTTTATGTGTCATGTGACTCCTTGCACCCTAAATAAAATATTACATAATTTAACGTAAACATGTATAAAATGTGTTGGATGTTATTGGTTGAATGTTATGGTTATGATTGGTTGGATAATTATGAATGTTATGGTTATGGTTATGAATGGTATGGTGATGGTTTTTATATTCTCACTTAATGTAGAAAGAATGATTGTTTTTGTTGTAACACTAGATGGTAAAAGTTATGATGAAAACATCAACCAAGCATATTAAGATAAGAATAGGGCATGATGCTTTATTTTTGACAAGTATTGAACACATACCTGAAGTGGGATTGACTTAATTAATATAAGCCCTTTGTATATTATACATGAATGATCATTAGTTGATAAAAAAAGGTTTCTTGATCACAGAGTGTTAAGTAACCTTTAAATCCCTTGAATTATAGATAGTCAAAAGGGAAGATGGGTGATAGGTTATGTGAAGGGTAATGGGTGATATGTATGATAACCTCATGTAAATTAGTTTGAACCTTCTATAGGTGACTTAAGAATGATATTGGACAAGTCCATTTCATATTCTAGATGTAAACTAATAAATGCAAAAAGTCTACATGGGAAAGCCAATTGCGGTATCCAACTTATTATGTTGCTTGAGAGTCAATTGTGGCTTTAGAATTGGTTGTGATAGTGGGTCTTTTGCTTTATTATTATATATGGGAAGCTAATCAATACGAGAATCTTCCATGAAATTTCTCTACTTTTGATAAAGTTAACTTATCCATCTTTTGAGGGATTGGTCTAAGCTTATTATCTTTTTTTTAATGGTCTTGATAGTTGTCCTTCAAGGGAGCAGTCTACCTTACATTTGGAAATTTTTATTTTGTTTTTGGGCATCTATCCTTTGAGGGATTAGTCTATAATGCTTAAGATATTGACCCAATTAATTGTTTTAAGATGAAATGTGTTTAAACATGGGATAATCCATTTAGGTTTAGAGGTTTACCATTATGAGGGCAATACTTTTCACAAGAATGTTAATGGTATGTGAAAGGGTGTGGTTTTGAGAGTCAATGACCATGGGATTCCATCTTGTTAGAGCTAAAAATTATCCATGAGAACCATGCTATGGGTAGATTCATGGTACCCATATTTAGGATTAGGCCATGACTATGGAAGTTAATCACATGGTTCTATATTTTAATCAATTATCTTCAAAAGGGGAAGAGGAAGGTGGGTGATGGTTAAAATCTCATAATCAAGGGATATGTTTTACTAAAATTTGTCTATTTCAAGTTTAAGGAAAAATAGAAAATAATGATAGGGATAAGTGATTATAATGAACCTAGATTAGTTTACACACCATATCCAAATGTTGTGAGCACTCCTCTTTGGTTGGGGAAGACTACCTATAAGTAAGAAAGCACTACCACAAAATGTTTGTTAGTAGATAAATGAGTGGGTTGACAAGCTATGCACTTATTCTAGCAAGTGTAAAACTTCCTTAGAGATGATAGTCCACTTTTGAGAGAAAAATGAGTAATAAACAACTAAAAGAGAGGTAAAACAAAAGTGAAAGAGAGATAGTGTTATCATTATTCATAACCTAAGTGCAATAGAAAGTGATAGAGTGTAGGTGGTATGTTTTGTTTGTATTTTAGAAGGTGTTTGGGTAGGTTTTGGAAAAGTTAAGAAAATCCACAATCACTGACATCGGTAAGGAAGTGACTAATATCAATTATGCTACCAAGGTCAGTGGGTTAAGGTGATTGATGTTGGTTAGGCTGCCAAGGTCAGTAGGGGCAATGACTACCTAAGAGTTTACAGAAGGCTTTTCTAGGTCTGGGAAATGATTTTGGTCAACTCTAGGAGATTAGGGAGAGTTGTGTGAGAGAGTATGGTTTAGATGGATATAGTTAGAGGTTTGGTGTGTTGGGTCAAAGAGAAACAAGTAGGTAATCTTTATAACTCCCTCACAAGGGTTTGGTCAAGAATGTGTAAAGCAATGAACAATGGATGTAGAGTGATACAAAAGTAACATCATAAAAGACCTATAGAATAAGTGATATACTTATCTACAGGGGTGATTGAATGATAAGTGCTAGATGGATGGCTCCTATTAAGTAGTCTATACTGATTCCCTAAATAGAGAAAAAAAGTGGATGTTGTTGGTTCTCAAGAGCTTGGTTCTTGATCTAGATTGACTTATGTAAGATAAGAGTAAGCTAAAATGCCAAAATTTTGGATGCAAAATAAGATTGATTTTTTTAATTTTTGTTGACCTGAACATCAGGTTAGTGTTTGGCCTATATAACCAATGTCAGCAATCCCACTGATGTCATCTATGGGTTGACCACACGCCAAAAATGTTTCATTAAAATTTATCTATTTCAAGTTAAAGGAAAAATAGAAAATAATGATAGGGATAAGTGATTAGAATGAACCCAAATTGGTTTGCATGCCATTTCTAGACATTCTGAGCACTCCTCTTTGGCTGGGGAGGACTACCTACACAAAATGTTTATTAGTAGATAAATGAGTGGGATATCAAGTTATGTTCTTGCTCTAGGAAGTGTTAAACTTCCTTAGAGATGATAGTACACTTTTGAGAGATAAAAGAGTAATAAACAACTAAAAGAGAGGTAAAGAGAGAGTGAAAGAGAGATAGTGTTACCATCATCTTGGATGTTGAAATCTTGGATGCAAAATAAGAGTGAGATTTCTTGATTTCTACTAACCTAAACATCAAGTTAGTGTTTGGATTATACAATTGACATCATTGATCCCACCGACATCGGCCATGGGTTGACTAATATCAATGGTCTTATAATAGGTAAAACTTACTATTTTGGCCTATTTTATATTGCTCCTCATTCCAAGTGTGGCACCCATTAAAAAATGGTAAAAATAGGAGGTTATGAAGGATGTAGTTGATTAGGAATTTAGTTTTGAGCTGAGAATAAGTCTTGGGTAGTTAGGGTGAGGGGACCAAATCTTAAGGTGACTCATCAGGTGAGAATCAATCTTAGGGTGAGGTGGCTAGGTAAGGTGGCATAAGGGGTTTTTAATTAACTTAATTAAATATTTAAAATTAGTTATATGTGTGAGGGCTAAAATCATGGGTTAAAGAGTATAATTTTTATTATTGAAACATGGGCTAAAAGTGGGGTTTCAACATAGGGAGTTACACACGTGTGTGTGACATAATTTTGGTGTCTACATTTACCCCTTTTTATATTTTAATTTGTAATGAAATTTTTTTAAGATAAAAATAGGAGTTAGATGCTCTAAGTATTGGATGAGGTATCCTCCCTTAAAATGGGAATCGATGGAGGAAAAACTGAGATCAAGTACCAGTTTGATAAAAAAGGTAATCAGGTGAGTGTTGGAGAACTGAGTATCACTTCATGTGCGTATACTACTGTAAGATATAGTTGAAAAAGTTAATAATAGGCAAGGTTGAGGAGGAATTGGATGGAAATAACCAAATCACAGCTTGTGAGTGATAGCTAATTGGTTAAAATAATAAAAGTTATAGCTCTAATGGTCGATGTGTCCCACTATCCAAGGTAAGAAGTGCCATTGGAAAATAAAAAAGGTTATAGGTGATAAGATGAGCTTGTTTTCCATCCAAAACACTTAAGATACATGCATGTGTATAATATCCAACTATAGTAGAATAGCATAAGAGATCAAGACAAGTAATACAAGGTTGGTGTAAAAGGGTCAATGAGTGAGGAGATAGTCTTGATCTCCAAGCAAAGTCATTGTGGGTAGAGATTTAGGTGATCTCTAAGGGTAGTTATCAGGGTTGGGGAGACATATGTGATCTCCAATCTGGTAGTTGTGGTTGGGGAGATATATTTGATATCCAAAGTGCCCTAGTCATGGGTAGAGTCTAAAGTGTAGACACTTAAATCTGGCCACTGATAACCTCCAATCAAGCTTTTGGCCAATTCCCATCAAAAATGCATAATTTGGCCTAAAAACACTAAAACATGCTAAATGATGTGAAACTAACATATTAAAGTTAAAATTTTGGCTAAGGTGTCACTAAATGGGGTAATTTAATTTATGAGCCAACTAACATTGATCAGATCATTTTGATTCAAAATGTCAATTTTGCACCCACGTGCTTTGGACTGCTCTTTCCTATCAAATCTTCTATACAAGATTCATGATTTTATTATTTTTTGTTATTAACTTTCTAAATGTGAATATGGTTCTAACACCTCTGATAGCACCTTCTAATTCTAATCTAGTCAAAATTTGGACCAATAACAAGGCATTCTGATCAATTTGGGTAATTTGTGCACAAAATGCTTAAACATGCTTAAGAGCCAATTAACCCAAATCAAGGCCTAATTAATAATTTCATGGAAACTTGTTAAATACTTATTTTTGGAAATGAATATTTAATATCTACATCATCAAGTGACTTCATATATTAGGAAGACATCCCTAGGTCATAAATGCCACAAATATTAGGATTCATGCTTTCCAGGCCTCATCAATGCCTTTCATAATTCCCTCCATGCATATTAATTTCCCCTTCTTCTAAAGTCATGATGAGGATAATTACAAACTTAATTTAAAAAATTTAATTAATCTTCAACCACACATCTCAATCTTGAGATGGATGATTGAGGTTGATTTTGATCAAATCTAAAAATCTATAAATAGGAGGCCTCACAACATCATTTCTAAGCTTTTTCATGCAAAGTTATAATGCCAAATTGTTTCCAAAAGCTTAAATAAAATAGTGTTATAAGTCCAAATTGATTCCAAGCCAAGCCAAGCCAAGCCACTAGCTAAAGGTGCTAAGGAGAAGAGGAGATAGCCAAGCCTCCTTTGATGAAGACTTCATGAGCACAAGATGAGCAAACCACCACTACAAAGGCATTTGGAGCATCCAAGGAAGGTGAAAGAATTCTTTTGTTTGATTTCTTGATTTTTTGTTATGTTTATCATCTGATTTTTTTAACTAAGCTCTTTCTAGTATCTAGGCCTAGAGATGTTATGTTATTAGTGTGTTTATTTCATCTTGTTTTCATTTTGAAACTAACACCATACTAACCATCCTCTCTTGAGTCAAATTCCTAGAATCACATAAAGAGTTATGGTTGATGGTGGAAACATTGATGTAATGGTGCTAACATTAGTGATGTCATTGATGTCATTAGTAAATAGTGTCAACATCAGTGGTTTAGGGCAATATTTCCAATGTTGGTAGACATAAATGTTGACATCAATGGATTAGGTCAAGGATGCTAATGTCGATGGCTGACCAAACTCAACAAAAGGGGGTTTCACAGTTAAACAAACTCATTTTAAACTTATGATTGGAGAAAAATAGAGCTCTAACTTATATTGAGATGGCCAAGCTAGGAAGGGATCCATCGAGAGGCTTTCCACCACAAGATCTAGTTTTGCCAACCTAGAGGAGATGAAGAGATGAGGTAAGATCCACTGTGGTTGGATTTAAAGCTTGATTTGGTTATTTTGATTTTTTAGGCTAATTTAGAGGTGGGGGTAAAATAAAATGGTAGTAGAGGGGTAAGAAATTACTTAAGATAGGTTTAGGGTAAGTTGGGAGGGTTTTGGCTTAGTTTTAAGGTTAAAATGTGAATTTTTGGGGATGGGTCATTCAACCCTAGGGCCAAACTAATCACCGATATTGGTGGGTTCCATTGAGATTGACCGACACTGCACTGATGTCAATAGGTTTCTACCAATGTTATCCAACACCAAGCACTGATGTCAACATGTTAGATTGAAATCGGTGATTCTGAAGATCCAAAAAATAAGAGAGGGTTAGTTTGGATCCTTGATGGAAATAGTCAACTAGTTTAATGACCGAGCTAGCCTCAAAAGACCCTATATTGATTGAGTGCTACCTACATATCCCAATTTAGGTCCTTAAGCCAATGTAGCTCTCCTAGAGCCTAGGAAAAAGATCTAAGTTATGGTTAAAAGTGTGTTAATGGAAATGGATAAAAAAGGTAGGTTGAGATAGGTCAAGAGATTTGGGGCTTAAAATAAAGGGCATAGGATCAAGAGTTAGGGATATAGGTCATGAGGCCTAGATTTGTGATAGGTAGTTAGGTCTATAATGGAGAGAGAGAGAGAGGTAGTGAATCCTAAGGTAGAGAGTGGCAGTGAAGCTTAGGTTATAGATAAAAAGGTAGTGAAGGGTAAGGTAGAGAGAGAGGTGTTGAAGCCTAGGGTAGAGAGAGGAGAGTAGGTTAGATGGTTAGGTGGGTATATGGCTGAGCTAACCTCAAAATATCCCATGTCAATTGAGTGATACATATATATCCTAGTTTAGGGCCTCATACCAATGTAGTTATCCTAAAGAGAAGGGAAAAAGGTGGTAGTAGGTTACATTAGAAAGTATGTGACTTGAGTTGTGTGTGTATGGATGTAGGCGAGGATAGAGATGACATTACATGATCATCTACCAATGCTTTTGACATGGATGAGGAGGGATGTCACCCCAGATGAGTGGGAGTATATGGCCACTATGAAGTTAGGAGTGTGATGATATTGTTAAGTCATCAAAGATGTGAGCCTTATGATAACATTGAACAAGAGGTGGGATCGTACCACCAACACCTTCCATCTATTGATCGAGGAGTTTACAGTGACACAAGAGGATGTATATAGGATATTACAATTGTCACTCTAAGGTGAGGAGCTCTTCACATGATTGAGAAAGGAGCATGATATATACATGGCAGCATTATATGGTGAGCATGTTAGTGAGGTGACCTATCATTCAACCAGTTTCACCTATGATCCACTATATATGGTTGATGAGGAGCAACATTGAATGAGAATCTTGATGATGATAGGGATCATAATGTATACATTACTAGATGTAGATGGTGGAAAATTTTTGATTGCATTGATAGGTGTGCTTGTATAGATGGTTGAGCAATGGACTATTTTTTCATGGGGTCCAATGTTTATAGCACAATTATATAGAGAGCTATGGGGTTTGAGACTATGATAGTGATGCAATTTATCTATTAGCCATCTACTAAATTGTTGGATATATGAGCACATCATGGTGACATGACCATTGGGGTTACCTACCATGATTCTAGCTAGCTTTAGGGTTGGTTTTAGATGGTGGAGAGAGGGCATGACACAAACCTAAGTGGATGATATAGTGCATGATATTGTGTATTATAGGTGCATAATAAATGAGAAAGCACTATGACAAAATGTTTGTTAGTAGATAAATGAGTGGGATACCAAGCTACGTGCTTGTTTTAGGAATTATGAAACTTCCTTAGAGATGATAGTCTATTTTTGAGAGATAAAAGAGTAATAAAAAACTAAAAGAGAGGTAAAGAGAGAGTGAAAAAGAGATAGTGTTACCATTATTCATAGCTTGAGTGAAACAAAAAGTGACAGAGTGCAGGTGGTATGTTTTTTTTATATTTTAGAATGTGTTTGGGTAGGTTTTGGAAAGGTTAGGAAAAACTACAGTCATTGACATTGGTAAGGAAGTGACTGATATGAGTTATGTTATCAAGGTCAGTGGGTTAAGGTGATCAATGTCAATTAATCTACCAAGGTTGATAGGGACAATAATTGCCTAAGTTTGTAGAAGGCTTTTTTAGGTTTGGAAAATGGTTTTGGTCAACTCTAAGAGATTAGGGAGAGTTGTGTGTGAGAGAGAGAGTATGGTTTAGATGGATTTGGTCATAGGTTTGGTGTATTGTGTTAAGGAGAAACAAGTAGGTAAGATTTATAACTTTATCATAGGGGTTTGATCAAGAATGTGTAAAGTAATGAATAGTGGATGTAGAGTGATAGAAAAGTAACAACATAAAATACCTATAGAATAAGTGATATACCCAGTTGTAGGTGTGACTAAATGATAAGTATCAAATGGATGGCTCTTATTAGGTAGTCTAAACTGATGCCCTAATCATAGAAAACTAGTGGATGTTGTTCGTCCTCAAGAGCTTGGTTCCTAATTTGGATTGACTATGTAAGATAACAGTAAGCCAAAATTCCAAAATTTGAATGCTAAAAGCTTATATGCAAAATAAGAGTGAAATTTCTTGATTTCTACTAACCTCAACATTAGGTTAGTGTTAGGCATATATAATTGATGTTGGTGATCCCATCAATGTCAGCCATGGGTTGATTGACATCAGCAACCTTAAAATAGGTAAAAATTACTATTTTTAGTCTATTTTCTATTTATCCTTATGTCAAGTGTGGCACCTATTACAAATTGGTAAAAATAGGAGGCTAGGAAGGATGTAGTTGACTAGGAATTTAGTTTTGACATGAGAATAAGTTCTGGGTAGTTAGGGTGAGGGGACCAAATCTTAAGGTGACTCATCAGGTGAGAATCAATCTTAGGGTGAGGTGGTTAGGTAAGGTGTCATAAGGGGTTTATAATTAACTTAATTGTATATTTTAAATTAATTAAATGTGTGAGGGGTAAAAGTATGGGTTAGGGAGGCTAATTTTTATTATTGAAAAATGGGCTAAAAGGGTTTTTTCGACACAGGGAGTTACACACATATGTGTGACATAATTTTTTGGTCTAAATTTACTCCTTTTTGTCTTTTAATTTATAATGAAAAGTTTGAAAGAAAAAAATAGGAGTTAGATGCTCTAAGTATTGGATGAGGTATACCCCCTCAAAATGGGAATTGACAGAGGAAAAACTAGAATCGAGTACTAGTTTGATAAAAAGGTAATTGGGTGAGTGGTGGAGAATTGAGTATCACTTCATGTGTGTATACTAATATGAGCTATAGTCAAAAAAATCAAGAACATGCAAGGTTAAAGAGGACTCAGATTGAAATAACCAAAGCATAGCTTGTAAGTGATCACTGATAGGTCAAAAAAATCAAAGTTGTAGCTCTAATAGTCGATGTGTCCCACGTATCTGAGGTAGGAAGTGCAATTAGAAAACAAAAAAGGTTTTAGGTGATAAAATTATCTTATTCACCATCTAAACACCTAAGATACATGTGTGTGTACGATAGCCAACTATAGCATAATAACATAAGTGGTTAAGACAAGTAATGCAAGGTTGGTGTAAAAGGGTCAATGAGTGAGGAGATAGTCTTGATCCCTAAGCAAAGTCATCATGTGATAGAGATTTAGGTGATCTATAAGGGTACTTATTAGTGTTGAGGAGATATATGTGATCTCCAAGTTGGTGGTTATGGTCAGAGAGATATATGTGATATCCAAAGTGCCCCAATCATGGGTAGAGTCTAAAAAGTTATGGTTGATGGTGGAAACATTAATGTAATGGTGTTAACATTAGTGATGTCACCAATATTAGTAGTAAATAGTGCTAATGTCAATGTCTAAGGGTAACATTATTGATGTTGATAGGCACAAATGCTAACATCAGTGGATTCGGTCAAGGATGTTGATGTTGGTGGCTGACCAAACTCGATAAAAGTGGGTTTGGTGGTTGACCAAACTAATTTACAACTTGTGATTGGAGAAAAATAGAGCTTTGACTTGGATTGAGATAGTTAAGCTAAGAAGGGATCTAGTAGGAGGCATGCCACCACATGAGCCAACTATGCTAGCCTGGAGGAGATGGAAAGATGAGATAAGATCCACTATGGCTGGATTTGAAGCTTGATTTGGTTATGTTGATTTTGTAGGATAATTTAGAGGTAGGGGTAAAAGAAAATGGTAGTAGAGGGGTAGGAAATTGCTTAAGGTAGGTTTAGGGTAAGTTAGGAGGGTTTTGGCTTAGTTTTTAGGTGAAAATGTGAACTTTTGGGGATGGGTCATTTAGCCTTAGCACTGAACTAGTCACCAACATTAGTGGGTTCCATCAACATCAGCCAACACAACTCTGATGTTGGTAGGTTTTTGCCGACATTGGTTGACACCAAGCATCGATGTTGACATGCTAGACCAACATTGATGATTGTGAAGATCTAGAAAATAAGAGAGAGGGTCAGTTTGGATCTTGGATGGAAGTAGTCAACTAGCCTAATGGCTGAGCTAGCCTTAGAAGACCTCATGTCAACTAAATTCTACCTACATAGCATGGTTTAGGGCCTTAGGCCAATGTATTTCTCAAAAAGCGTAGGAAAAATATCTAAGGTATGGTTAAAAATGTGTTAATGGAAATGGATAAAAAAGGTAAGTTAAGATAGGTCAGGAGATCTAGGGCTTAAAAGATAGGGCATATGATCGAGAGTTAGGGATATAGGCTGTGAGGCCTAGAGTTGTGATAGGTAGGTAGGTCCACGGAGGAAAGAGAGAAGTAGTGAAGCCTAAGGTAGAGAGAGGTAGTGAAGCCTAGGGTAGAGAGAAAAAGGTAGTAAATCCTAAGGTAGAGAGAGAGAGAAGTGGTAAATCCTAGGGTAGAAAGGGAAGAGTAGGTTAGATGGTTAGGTGGGTATATGGCTGAGCTAACCTCAAAAGATTCCATGTCAAATGAGTGCTACCTACATATCCCAGTTTAGGGCCTTAGAACAATGTATTTCTCCCAAAGAGAAGGAAAAAAGGTGGTAGTAGGTTATTTGAGTTGTGTGTGTATGGATGTAGGCAAAGATGGAGCTGACATTATGGGACTATCTATTGAGGCTTCTGATGTGGATAAGGAAAGATGTCACCCTATATGAGTCAGAGCATATGGATGCTATGGGGTTAGGAGGAGTGTGATGATATTGTCAATTTGCTTGAGATGTGAGCCTTATGATAGCATTGATCAAGAGGTGGGATCATACCACTAATACCTTCCATCTATTGATCAGGGAGCTAACAATGATAGATGAGTATGTGTATAAGATATTATAGTTACCACTCTAAGGTGAGAATATATTCACATGATTGAGAGAAGAGCATGATATACACATGGTAGCATTATATGGCAAGCATGTTAGTGAGGTGACCTATCATTCAGTAAGTTTTGCCTATAAGCCACTTTATATTACTATTGAGGAGTAGCATCGACTGAGCATCTTGATGATGATAGGGATCATAGTGTATGAATTACCAGATGCACATGGTGGTATATTTCTAATTTCATTGATAGGTGTGCTTGCATATATAGTTGAGTAGTGGACTATTTTAACATGGGGTGTAGTGTTTTTGGCATAGTTATATAGAGAGATATGGGGTTTGGGACTATGATGGTTATGCAATTTGTGTGTCATCCATTTACTACACTATTGGGCATATAAGCACATCATGGTGACACAACCATTGGGTTTACCTATAATGATTCTAGCCAGCTTTAGGGTTGGTTTTAGATGGTAGAGAGAGGGCATGCCACAGACCTGAGTGGATAGTGTAGTACATGATATTACATATTATAGGTGCATGATTAAGGGTTTGATCCCTATGGATATTTTATGGAGACCCTACTTAACATACCCCATATTTATAGGATAGGCATAGTAGCTAGTTGTATTATAGATCTCACTATGGGTTAGGGGGAGATGAGCTGATGAGTTAGAGATGATACCCCTGGCATGGGTCAGGAGGTAGTTCAGTCTACTAAAGGATATACCACCTGCCATCCATAGATATAAGAGGTATGAAATAGAGGCACCCCTACCATTATCCTAAGAGATAGATGGGCTAGACTTTGAAGAGCTATTAGTAGGGTTAGGCATAGTTGATCTAGGGTGTATAATGGCATATACAGCTTGGTGGGCCAATTTACATCTCATATTTGAGGTTAGGAGGCCACCACCATATTTTTAGGGTGGGGTGAGGGAGAGAGATGAAATCATAGAGGCACAAGATGTATCAGTGTAGGATAGGGATGCAACATAGGCATAGGTATTATCCTTACAAGGATAGGTGGAGATATTATAAGGCTAGGTGGGGGTATTACAGGACTAGGTTAGGGTACTACAGGGCTAGGTCAGGTTATTATAGGGGTAGGTTACTACACTGATAATGTAGAGGGATAGTTTGAGAGTAGCAAGTCAAGATACTCCTCTTCCTCCATCATAGGGGCCAGCTTAGGTCAAGCCATCAATAGGAATGATGGGACCACTGTAGACTATGTCTTTGGTTAGATATACTACCCTGGATGAGATTGATTATTATGAGAGGGCTATCAAAGAGCTTCCATAGATTTATATATATATTGAGTTCAAAGAGCAAGAGAGATTTGTGTCATGTGACACAACTTCTAATCACATAGATGTAGACAGATAGAGAGTGGTGATGATACTACTTCTCCATGACCACACAGAGAGCCTCGAGGACTCTGAGTACCAAATTTTACCCTTTTTGGTTATATATGGTATATGTACACTAGCCTACGAGCTAAAGATGTGAGATGTATATTTTGAGAGAGAGATGATATTGTAATGATATACATTTATTGTGATCATATATATATATATATATATATATTTGGTTATATATGGTATATGTACACTAGCCTATGAGCTAAAGATGTGAGATGTATATTTAGAGAGAGAGATGATATTGTGATGATATACATTTATTGTGATCATATATATATATATATATATATATGAGATGTTTATTTTTTGTGATTTTGAGATAGATTTATTGTGATTATGATGATGATATTTATGTAGATGATTATTTTAATGTTATGTTTATTTTGATGTTAATGTTGATCATGTTAGTTGAGTTAGACAAATCATTTCCTATATGTGATGGTATATGCATAGTTGGTTTGTTAGCTTCATCTTAGAATTTTTCAATATTTGTGATGGTGTATGCTTAAAATGAATAGGTTGGGTATGCTAGATTATTAGAGCATGTTTCCATATTTTTGATGGTGTATGCTCAAAATAAATTGAATAAGTTGGATAGTATTTGTATGACATTGTTTTTCATCTCAATAGAGAGATCGAAATGTGATTTGGATGGAAAAATAAATATGAATAATGCTCCTGTATTGGCAAAGACCATAATCATAACATAAATAGGCTTAGGAAAATGAGCCTCTTTTATGCCTTACATCATTAGAATATTGTGTTTGTTAGAGAAGCATCATGTTCACTTTATGTTAAGTGAGTTCAAATTCCCTTGAAAGAGTATGAGGTAAAAAGGGGTAAAATGAGGGAAAATGTTTGGGTATCATAACCTTCGAAGTGGGAATGATATGCCCCTACTATGGGTGACCACAGAGCTACTATAGGTAAGTCCATGACTTAAAGCTTTTTTTGTTGTGTAAGCTGATCAATGTGGAAAGATTACAATGGGATTTTGTATGTTTTGAGGTCATATGAAGCTGATCAATATGAGAATATTTTCATTTGTATTCCTCTTTGATAATAAATCTTGGCTTAGCCATCCTTAAAGGGAGTGGTATAAGCATTTTTTTTAAGTTTAAATAACTATCCTTTAAGGGAGCATTATATTAATAGTAGCAAAGAGAAGTTATGTAGATGTCCTTGAAGGGAGTAGTCTATGTTGAGAATCATGAGCTAAGAGTTTATACTTTGTCACATATCCCATTTTTTTGTATTTTTGTTTTTAGCCATGGACAAGACTATAGAGGTTTAGGGGTGTTCCACTTTCAGGACAAAACCATAGAGCCTCATAAGTTAACTAAGTGAGTAGGATTAAGGGTTAAGAAGAAGGGAGATGATTGTAATGGGGGTGCTTAAGAGATAAGCTCAAGTTAAACATGAGGTGAAGCAATGCTTGGTTAACAAAAGAATGGTCAGAGGTGTAAGTATTTAAAGGCTCGGGTTCTGGCCTTTCTTTGAGAGAAGACAAGTGATAAGTTCTTGAGCCATACTTATGAGTTATGATATAGTGTCCAAGCCAATTAGGATCAAACTTACCTTGTTTGATTTTCTCCATGTTCATCACATGCTAATTTTCTTTTAAGATGATATCCTTAATATTGAAATGTCACTCTTTAAGGTTTTTTTATAAGCATGTTTGATATGCTTTCGATAGATTTGGAGGTGGTTAAGGGCTACAAGATGATGCTCATCAAGGAATTCAAGTTGAACCAAACATTCTTGATGAAATTAATTATTAGTAAGTATGTCTTATAGGGAAATATGAAGAGAAAGAATTTGAACCTCAAGAGGCAAAACAACCTCTATCTCATATACCAAGGAAAAAGGTGTAGCACCCATAGGGGTTCAAATGTTAGTGTAGTAAGCCCATAAAGCAAAAGGAATGTGTGTGTGCCAATCTTTGCCAATATCACTAACTACATTCATGAGAATTATGGTTAATGTTTTGTTAGAAGCTTTTGCCGATCCATTTTCTTGTGGATAGTATGGAGATGAGAAGCTCAATTTGATTCAGAATGTATCACAAAGACTTTAGATAGTCTTGTTTTTGAAAGATTTTATATTATCTATTATAATTTTATGAGGGACATCAAAATGATAGATGATATAATGGTTGATAAAGTCAAAAAAATTGTTAGCCTTAGTGGAGAAGAGAGGGATGGCCCCAACCCATTTGGTGAAGTATTTAGTGGCAATAATGATAGAATGATGATAGAGGGAGGAATGAAGGTTAATCTCCTCGATTAGATATAAGCTCTATTGGGAGAATGGCCAAATTTATTTGGTGAGTTGTAATGCATGACTCAAAACATGAAGGAGGTTAGCATGTTTTTGACATTTGATGTAACACCAAATGTAATAAACATAGTCTTGATGGAGTGTGGGACACTAATAGCTGAGTCAAATGATATGCTTAGAAACTATGTGACCATTTAAATGTCCACCACAAATCCCATCATGAATTTCCTTAATATCAAAGGGAGTCTCAGTCTTAGTGAATCATCTGAGAAGGAGACTATTAAAAACTCACTTATAGAGAAGTCCCCCTAGCATAGTGTAATGAGCAGCATGTTTTATGAAGGCACATTTCCCATTATTAGAGAGATCAGAAGGGGAAATAGAAAAGAAGAGGTAATCCATGAGTTTCTTGTACCATGAGTCATGTGGGTTGGATGTTACATTTTTGATAAAGAGGATGTTAGTTGATACATAAGAAGGTAAAGTTAAGTGATGAACATTGACATAGATTCTTGAGGAAGAGGATGAAGAGGGTATGTGTGAAGCAAGTGAAGCCATTGTATCAACAAACTTGTTTATAGATCAAGGAATAGTTTGTAAATAATAAAAGTAAAATGATCCCAAGAGCGTATCTAAATGGTGTTTATACCATTGTATAATTTCATTTTTTCATAGGTAGGAACCATTAACTTGGTTAACCACTAGTTGAGAATCACCAACAATGGTTATGGATTTGATACCCAAGAAGAGAGCTATTTGAAGTCTTAAGATCAATTCATCATATTTGACCATATTATTAGTTAATTTAAAATATAGTTTAAATGACAAAGGCATAGGCTAACCATCTAAAGGAATAAGAATGACCCCTGTAACCCCCACTGTGTTGACATTTAGACCCATCAAAGAACATCATCATTTAGAAGGAGATGGAGAGAATTGTGATGGATTCATCAGGGAATTCAAGGTTTGAAGGTTGATTATTAGGTAAAGGGGTGGTAGCTAACTATTCAATGATTGTTTTCCCCTTAATATGCTTTTGTTGAATGAATTCTAAGTCAAATTTAGAAAGAAACATGAGCCACTAAGAGATACATTGGTTATGATATGGCTTAGAATGCATGTATTTAAGGGGATCAATATGGGTGACCATGTAGGTTTTATGATTTAGGAGGTAATGGTAGATCTTGGAGGTTGAAAAGACCAATGTGAGGCAATTTCTTTTGATATGGGCATATCGAGTCTCATAATCAATAAGTGTGCGACTTATGTAGTAAACCACCTGTTCTCAATGGTGATCATCTCGATGTGTAATTATAACACCTAGAGAATGGTCTATTATAGAGATATAAAGGTAGAAAGGTTGATCTTCCTTAGGTGGAATAAGAACCAATGGGGAAAGAAGATATTGTTTGAGTGCATTGAAAGCTTCTTGGCAATATATATTCCAATGAAAGGAGACATCTTTTTTGAGGAAATGGTGAAAGGGTTGGAAATGATCTAATAAATGGGAGATGAAGCAATGGATTGACTAAAGTTTATCTTAAAAGCTATGGAGTTGTTTGATATTAATAGGTGAAGGCATCTCTAGGATTTCTCTAACCTTCGAAAGATCAACCTTGATACCATGGAGGGAAATGATAAAACCTAAGAGCTTATCGAAAAGAACACTAAAAACACATTTATTTGGGTTTAGTAAAACATTATATTGGAAGAGATGAGAAAATATGATTTTAAGAATTGTCAAGTGATCTTGGTGAAGTTTAGACTTGTCAAGTAAGTCACCCATGTAATATTCCATAATTTTGTGTAGGAGATCATGGAAGATATAAGTCATAGTGCATTGATAAGTGGTACCAACATTTTTTAGACCAAAAAGCATGAATCAATAATAGAAAGTCCCTCATGTGGTAATAAAGTTTGTTTTGTGTTGATCCTCATGAGAAACTAGGATTTGATTATATCTAGAGAATCCATCCATAATTGATAACATTTCATGGCCAGCCATTAGATCAACAAGTTGGTCGATACTTGGTAATGGGAAGTTGTCCTTTAGACAAGTGAGGTTTAAGTCACAATAGTTAGTGTAAATGTGGATTCCATTTATCACTTTTATGATAGGAATGATATTGGAAATCCAATGTGTGTAGTCGATGGGTTATATAAAGTTAACATAAAGGAGGTCTTAGAGCTCTTCTTTGGCAACAAGAGCAATACGAGGATGCATCTTGTGAAGCTTCTACTTTACAGGTTTAACATCTCAATTGGTGACAATGTTATGGGTGATGATAGAGGGGTCAATTCTAGGCATGCCATAATAAGACAAAGTGAAGGCTTTGTTATGGTTATTAATAAATGTGGCATACTTGGCTTGCTTAGAGGAATCTAAAGATTGGCCAATCTTGAGGATGTAAGCGTTATCATGAGAAGGTAAATTGTTGTCAATGGTTGATTCATTTAACATAACTTGTGTTTTAGATGGGAGAAACCATTGGATATAGGAATCATTTGTACCCATGTCTATGAGAATTTCATAATCATCTTGACATTAGATACTATTAATAGTGAGAGAAACTTTATTAGTTATTTCAAGATGAACGAGAGGAAGGGACCTTGTTTCCTTACCATGGTGATATGTGAGAGGCCCCAAATGGATGGCATTTATTGAAAAAAAATTAGAAGGTATAGATATCTCTAATTTGGTAGGTGATGGTGGAGAAGGAGAGACTAATTCTTTAATAATTGGTCCATGGGAAGTTTTAATGAGTTTAGTTAGTTCACCATATCCCACCCCATGCCTCTTTTTGGCATTTTCAATAGTTTGGCTAGTGGGATATTCAATAGGTGTATGGACACCCTACTCGTAATGACCCAAACCAAATCCTTTCCAAGCACACTGATAAAGAGAGGTGTGTGCAAAACTGGGGTTGCTCAGGAAAGAGAAGTCACACGTAAATGGTTGTGGTGAAGAAGATGGATTGCCAAAAGTAGGAGCTTGATCAATTCCCCCATATGTGAAATTAGTTTGAAGGTTAGGGGGCCCATAAGGGATGACCATCCCAATAAGAGGATCATAATTTGGGTGCATGTGAATCTTTCCATACTCTTGTGGAGTATAGAACATGTTAAGCATCAACAAATGATATTTCTCAAGTGAAAAAACACTAAATTTTTTCCTCCATTGGATCTTTGTTAGGGGTTTGTGTTGTTGGTATCTATTTAACCAAAGGAGTGGAGGTTATATAAGCTTTAGAAATATTGTGCAGGGAAGATGATTTCTTCAATAGAATGATAACATCATTGGGACTATAAGTCATGTTTCATGTTTTAAATGGAGTTCAGTCTATGGGTATACCATGCACTTATCTATAATGCTCAAACTTGACATAATGGTGCAAAGTTGAGGGTACACATGCAGTAGCACATATCCAAGGTCGCCTAAGTAGTATGTTATATTATAAATATCCTTATACAACATATAAGAGTTTAAGAATAATGTAGGGACCTACTTAGATATGTAAGACAATAGTGCCCACTATAATAGCTATGGTATCATTAAAGGAGTAGAGTACCACATCAGTTTGAGACTTGCAATTCTCTAGAAGGGCTAGTTATTTATAGGAATGGGTGGAAATAATATTAATACTATCTCCCCCATTAATCACAACTATCTTGACATGAGTTTGATCAATATATGTAGTAGTAAAAAGGGAAGAATCTTGATCTTTAGGGTGTTAAGGTGGAATTTCTAAATCACTAAAAGAAATTAGGGAGATGGAATTAAGGGAGCTGACCAAAGATGCAAGAGGTTGGGGATCATTCGGTTGTACGTCAACTAATTACAAGTCACTAATAAAATCATGATAGTGTTGGGGTGAGTTTTGGATTAACTCATAGAAGGACATTTTCACAAGAGTTTGGTGAAGCTATTTCACCATTAAGATTTAAATAACATTCAAATATGTTGGTTTAGGGACACCCAAGATGGAAATATTAGGATTGGGAGAAGGAGTTTCTTTAGAAAAAGGATAAGCCCAAGGATAAATGACCTTTTCTTTATATTTATCCTTTTGGTTTTGTGACTGTGTGGCCATGTTAACTATGTTGATCTGAAATAAAGGTGAAGGAGGTGGTAAAGGGGGTATGACCACATCTTTAGGTTTGGATTTAGGTGGAATAGTAGAAGGAATTATGGATGTCAGAGGTGGAATAACAAGAAGGTTAATAGGAGTATCATCAAAGAGAGTGTTGACATCAAAGTGTTATTGAATGACTGTTGTGAAGGCTTTACAACTCTTAGTATCATGTCTAAGTGAATGCTGAAATAAACACACTTGCGTAACATCAAACCAAGATGGCTTCATTCCAAGAGGACTATAAAGCTTAATGGGAGGAAGATTTATTACATAAATTTTTAAGAGCTAACGTAGTAAAAAGCTTTGAGAGCCTATAGGTGGGCTTGAACTTGTTGTGCTAATAAGAGTAGACACCTTATTTTATTTAGGAGTTAGAAGAGTGATTTTATATGGTGCCTTGTTTGGTGGAGATACATGTTTTGCTGACACTGTGTTAGTGTTAGGTATCATGGTTTCAGATTTTAAAGGCCTACCAAGTGGTAAAGATAGTATTGGAGGTAACTTAACCTTTTTTTTTGCTTGGGTCAGTGCTACTCTAACTAAAGTAGAAAGATGTGGTCCCAAAAATGATGGTAGAGTTGACGGTTGAAGAGGGAAGGATAAGAGAGACCTAAAGAGATTAACATTTTTTTGAGGTTTAGGTCATGAAACTCCAACTTATGGTTGGGGAGTTAAATCTAAATTTACCTATGAATGAATTAGATTAGAGATGAGGCATATGCCTAAAGGCCTAATCTAATTTAATGTGGTAGATTCTTATGAAGGTGAGGGTTTCATCATAGATGGACAAAGTTATAGTGATTTTAATGGAGAAGCTCTGACTTTGTCAAAGACCTTTGGGTAAATGGTAGTGAGAGGGTTGGTGGTAAAGTTTGACACTCATTATATTGGATAAGGAGTTTTAATCTAGTCCTAAAATGTTGCATGATTTAGCTTCGTGGAGTCAAGAAATTCTTGACTTCTCACCAACTAGGAGAAGGGTTTAGATGTATTTGACATGGGCTTTATGGTTACATATTTAGAAGGTTTATGAGTTTGAGAAAGATGGAAATTATTAGTTTCTTTTACTTTGGGCCAAAGTTGAGAAAGAACCACAATGGGGTCTTCTTCGATAGATACAAGAGAAGAGGCATAGTCTTTTATGGGTAGAGGAGAGGTAGGTGAAGAAGGTTCCTTAAGAGGGTAGAGCATAGGTATAATTACTCCCTCAACATGTGGATGAGGAATAGGAAAAGTATGATCCTCCATAGGTAAAAGAAAGGGTAAGAGTGGTATAATTGGAGTAATCATAATAGGTCTCTCATCTAATGTGGGAGTAGATAACACTAACTCTTCTAGGTGCAAAGGTGGAGTGGTTTGGGTACTACTGTCTATTGGTGGAGAAGAGCTAGGTGAAGAAGGTTCCTCAAGAGAGTATAACATAGGAATGATTCTCCCTTTAACATGTGGTTGAGGAATAGGTAGGGTGTGGTCTTCAAGTGGTAAGAGAATAGGTAATATTGGTGAAAAAGGAATTGGCATTATGGGCTCTTCTAGTGGAAAAATAAGTGATAAAGGAGGCTCTTCCTCATGAGGGAGTGGAAAGGATGAAATAGACTATTTTACTTGAGGAGGAAAAACAAGAAAAATAAATTCCATTGACTATGGGGGAGGAGTCGATGAAATGGGTGCCTCCTATTGAGGGGGAGGTGGAACTAGAGGTAAAGGAAAAACCATATTAACTGTATGGATATTATGATCACCTAAGTTAGTTTTGGTCTGAATAATATTTTGATTAGGTGAATTTTTAGGAAAAGGCTATTTGAACACATCCATATTTTGATTAGTGGGTGCATTAGGATTATCCAAGAGGAGATCACCCCTATCAAGCATGTCTTGAACAATTTTCTTGAGTGTCTTACAGCTATTAGAGTTATGACCTTTAATTCGATGGTAGCCACAAAAACCATCTTCCTTGTACCAAGTTATAATGGTATGGGATGGGTCAAAATATATAGGAGGTTTGATTTGAAGAAGGGTTATGACACATTGTTGAAATAGTTGTTTCAACATAGATGTATATGACTCCCCAATGGGAGTGTATTGTCTTTGTTCATATCATTGTTAGAACTGCTTGGTTGGATTTTGGGAGGTTGATTGGTTTGTTGTTGTAAAATGAGTTCACTTAACAACCACCACATTGGTAGAGCCTTTATATTTTTGGTTAGAAGGAGAAGTTTTAGAAGAGGAGTCATTTGATTTGGAATTGGGGCTCTGACTATGCAACTTGACTCTACCTTCATCGATAGCCCAAATCTCAAGTTTTTGTACCATTGTAAAGGCCTCATCAAATGTGAAAAAAGTTTATACTCAAAGTATGGATGAGATGTGTTTAACACATCTCTTTGAGAAGATATAAATAAGCTCAGGTTGGGGTAAGGAGAAGGAGAGTTGATTAATCAAGCCTTTCCAGTGAGCAGTAAAATCTATAATAGATTCATCATCAAATTGTCTAATAGAATAAATGTCTATTATAGAAACCTTTTTAGAAATGTTAATAGAGAAATGGTCCAAGAATATTTGTGCAAATTGGGTAAACAAGAAAATGGAGTGCTGATTTATAGAGCTATACTAATCCAAGGTAGCACTTGAAAGAGACATAAGGAAAGTGTGAAGTAGTAATGCATCATCATGCCTTATTAAATAATAAGCATGTCTAAATTCTTGAAAGTGTTATTGTGGGTCCTCTTTACTTTGAAAATGAGTAAATTTAGGAGTTCCCATTTGCTTGGATAAGAGTCAATAGTCATAGAAAGATGGATAGGTTCATTGTATATTTGATCATAAGATAGTACATTCTTTGAACTAGAAATGGATGTCTCTAGATTAGAGATTTGTTCCATCAACATCTTAATGAGGTTTAGAGGGGGATTAGTCTGGGGGATACATCCTAAGTTAGAGGTAACATGATAAGATGTAGAGGGAGTGTAGGGAATAACTTGCTAAGGTTGTGTTGGGGAAATATAAAGATAATGAGTCATAGGCTAGGGTGCAAAAAGAAAAGGGGCTTGTCTCATTGGGTTAGAGATTATGCTTTGGTTGGTTTTTTTAATTGTAGGTTGGGTTATTGGCATGGTTATACTAGATGAAGGGTGAGTCATAACTCAAGTAATTATAGGAATGAGAGTAGATGGAATAGGTACCACCAAATTTTGGAATGGGGTAAGACTTGACTGAACTTCTTATGGTTGTGAAAGTTGAAAAGTCATACCAAGGTTTAGGTGAGATTGGGAAGTTTGTGATGCTAAAATTTGGACATTGTTTATGGTTGAGTTACTTGTGAAAGTGGTGGTTTGAGTAATCATGGGGAAAATAGTGGAGGTAGATAAAACTAAATTTTTTTCCGTTATAGAGGTTGGCATACCATAGATTGGCTCACTCAAAGAATTATGGGTTTGGCTCATGGCAAGGTAATGTTGAAGCACAACCACATTGTGATCAATAAATTTAGCAAAATCTTGATCTCCTTTAGGCACACTAGGAATTTGGTTAGGGTTAGGAACATGCTCTGTATTTGAAGTATAATTCATGTTAGAATTAGAAATAAGAGGAGAAGGTGGAAGTGGTTGTTGGTTTGCATAATCGGCAAGAATTTTGGATTGAGCTCAAATCAATACCATACAAGAGAAATTATAAATAGTCTTACTACCTTGTATTAGTGATAGAATAAGGAAAAACTAGGTCTGGGTGTAGGTAAGTGGGTTATTTTAACTATTTGTTTTAAGAAAATGAAAATTACATATTCACCAATGTTGTTTGATTGACTGATGTCAGTAGCAAAAGTTTGCTGACATTAGTGGGATTAACCGATGTTGATATCTAAAATCTACCAATGTTGGTCACTGTAATATCTTGGGAGATGGAAAATCCAAAGTTTTTAGAAACCTAGAAGTAGAAACTAGGTAAAATGGTGGATGTAAGATATTTGTGTAAGAAGGAAAAACACTCAAAAAACATGATATAATAGGCTACACAAACTGAGTATTAGAAATAGTGTTGATTTTATGTGAATCAAATAAGAAAATCTCCTTACCAACTCCAAAATATAGAAGTCAATAGAAAAGAAGAAAAAGAACATACAACCAACAAATATTAACTCCTAGAGATTAATTTTAGTGTCATGTTGGCTTATTCCTTAATTAGATAGTAAGAAGAAAAATTGGTTATCAAAGGTACTAGAAAGCAATCTAAAGCTAGTTTTAGGTTAGTTTTAGTGTTAAAGAGGGAATCTATGTTAGACCAGGTATGTGACTTGTTATAGGGGTTTGATCCCAACACTTTACATACCAAAAGCCAAGCCAAGCCGCTTAGCCAAAATATACCTTCTACATAGAGTTTATACTCTGCCAAAGAATGGAGTGGGTTTTACCCTTGGTGGTGAAATCCAAGTAGGATAGCCGAGTAGGGTAAGGTAATCCACCAGGTGATGAAATCTTGATGGAATTTTCTCAAGTGAGTTTAGATGTTTGTTTGTATGAGTTTGATTTGGTTGTGTAACATAGGTACACTACAATTTATCCGTAATGCTTGTAATTAACTAGGTGAGCTAATATATGCAGCAAGCAAACAATGAAGTGCAATAAGTTTTAAACCCAAATCTAAAATGTTTATATTCAAATAAAATAAAGATAAAATAAGAATAGATAATGAACTTCCCTATCCTAATATGCATGCAAGAAGAAGTAAAAATATATTATTTTAGATTGTAAGAAAAAATTATGAATTACTTCTAAAGGCAAAGACAAAAGAAAAAAAATAGTTTATTAACTTTAAAAAAAATGTTGAATTTTTCATTTTAAGAGAGAAGAGAAGGATAAAGTGCAAGAAATGAAGTTTTCAATACAATGCACCTATATGAATGTTTAAAACAAGAAATTAACCCAAAGAAAACTCTAAGGTCCCATCGGGTATGCCATAAATGTTTTGCTAAAATTTGTCTATTTTAAGTTTAAGGAAAAATAGAAAAGAATGATAGGGAGAAGTGATTATAATCAACCCGATTAGTTTGTGCACTATATCCAGACATTGCGAGCAATCCTCTTTGGATGGAGAGGACTACCTGTAGTAATAAAGTACTAACAAAAAGTGTTTGTTAGTAGATAAATGAGTGGGATACCAAGCTACGTGCTTATTTCAGGAAGTGTGAAACTTTCTTAGAGATGACAATCCACTTTTAAGAGATAAAAGAGTAATGAACAACTAAAAGAGAGGTAAAGAGAGAGTGAAAGAGAGATAGTGTTACCATTATTCACAACCTAAGTGTAACAAAAAGTGACATAGTATAGATGGTATGTTTTTTTTGTATTTTAGAAGGTGTTTAGGTAGGTTTTGGAAAGGTTAGGAAAATCCATAGTCATCAACATTGATAAGGAAGTGATTGATATTAGTTATGCTATCGAGGTCAGTGGGTTAATGTAATTGATGTTAGTTAGGCTACTGAGGTTATTAGGGGAAATAATTTCCTAAGAGTTTATAGAAGGCTTTTTTGAATCTAAGAAATGGTTTTGGTTAACCCTGGGAGATTGGAGAGAGTTATGAGGGAGAGAGTATGGGTTAGATGGATCTAGATAGAGGTTTGGTGTGTTGGGTCAAGGAGAAACAAGTAGGTAAGCTTTATAACTCCCTCACAGGGGTTCAGTCAAGAATATGTAAAGTAATGAATAGTGGATGTAAAGTGATAGTAAAGTAATAACATAAATGACATACAAAATAAGTCATATACTTAGTTGTAGGGGTGACTAAAGGATAAGTGATAGATGGATGGCTCTTATTAGGTAGGCTAAACCGATGCCCTAAAAAGAGAAAAAGGTGGATGTTGCTAGTCCTCAATAGCTTGGTTCCTAACTTAGATTGACTTATGTAAGATAATAGTAAGACAAAATGCCAAAAGTTGAATGTCAAAATCTTGGATGCAAAATAAGCATGAGATTTCTTGATTTTTTTAACCTGAGTATCAAGTTAGTGTTTGGCTTATATAATTGATGTTAGTGATCCCATCGACATTGACTGTGGGTTGACTAATGTCGGTAGACTTAGAATAGGTAAAAATTACTATTTTGGCCTATTTTTTGTTGATCCTCATGCCAAGTGTGGCACCCATTATAAAATGGTAAAAATAGGAGGCTAGGAAGGATGTAATTGATTAAGAATTTAGTTTTGAGGTGAGAATAAGTCTTGGGTAGTTAGGGTGAGAGGACCAAATCTTGAGGTGACTCATTAGGTGAGAATAAGTCTTAGGGTGAGTTGGCTAGGTAAGGTGGCATAAGGGGTTTATAATTAACTTAATTAAATATTTTAAGTTAATTAAATGTGTGAGGGGTAAAATCATGGGTTAGGGAGGCTAATTATTATTATTAAAAAATGGGCTAAAAAGGGGGGTTTGATACAGGGAGTTGCACACATGTGTGTGATGTAATTTTGGTGTCTACAGGATGAGCTTAAGTTAGAAAAATAGGTGATCTTGATCCTTCTTTAAAAAAAATGGATGCAGATACAAAGCATTAAGAGGCTTAGGTTCTGGTTTGCCTTCAAGAGAGGATAAATGATAAATTACCTGATCCATACTTATGGGTGATGATGTAGTGTCCAAGCCAATTGAAAGAAAAATTACTTTATTTTAGTTTCTCCATGTTGGTCACATGTTATTTTTACTTTAGGATGAGGTATCCAATATTAAATTCCTTAGGGTTGAGGTAAAGTTGGTTAGGCTTGATGGAGATGGGTAATCTTCAAGGTTTGATGGGAAATTTTGTATCCCAAATAGATCAGGTGGTGTCTAAATAGGTTTCCCAAATTTGATATACCACTTGGTTCAAGTTGGGTTAATAGATAGGTTTGTTTGATAGGTTGAGAAAAAAATCTAAGGGTTAGTTTAGTTAATGGTTAAGGTAAGGTTGATGTTAATAAATGTTTTAAGGTTTATAGAAGGAAAGTTACCCAATTTAATCTTTGTATGGGTGGGAAAAAGATCCCAAAGTGAAGGTGTTTGTGGTTGGGTTTGGTTAGAATGTTAAGGTTTTGAAGGGTATGTATGTGGAATGGACATTGTAACCTTTCCCTTATCCTTTTGTTGGACCTGAGAGTGGGTAACCCTATAGATGGTGTGGATAAAAGGAAGTGTTGGTTTAGCTTCTTGCTTTGGTTCCTCCTTATCCTTAGGTGAGAATGGGGGAATAGGTAAGTGTTGGATAGGTTTGGTTGATGGTTAGGTTGGTAATGGGATCAAAGGAGGCTAATTTGATAACATATTATCCTTGCCATAAATTTGGTGGATAATGGTTTTAAGAGCGTTGCAGTGTTTTGTATCATGGTGTCATGTCCCCTTTTTCGTGGACATTGACAAGCTTGATGATTAGCCTATTATGCGACCTTCGTAGGCTGATTGGATGGATAAAGGGTCATGATGGAGATTGGCTTGGCTTTGATTTACAGAATTCCTATAGTTGGCTCTCATTCAGGTTATTTCAGACACATTGGGCCTGAACTCCTATTATTTAGGGATATTTGACATACAGCGGAGCACCCTTGTTTTGATATGGTCATGTGTAGAATCACTCCCTGAATCACCAGCTTCAGATGGTTTGAGGATCCGACATGTATTGAGGGAGATATTAATATTTGATTAATTTAATCAAATATTAATTATTTGGTCTAATTTTAAATTAGATATTAATTAATTATTAATTATTAATTAATTGGTCTAATTTTAAGACCCAAATTCTAATTTAAGAAGCCCAAGTTCTAATTTGAGGATTTCTAATTTTAGAACCCCAAGTTCTAATTTGAGGAAATCAAATTTTAGCAAGCACACCTTTGGAAGGGTATAAGAGTTTCTCATGGGAGAGAGTTGATGGTATGATTTGATTATTGATTTTGATATTGAAGAATTCTTCTGTGAAGACTGAGCCAAAGGTTCCAGGATTCCATTTGCATTGGAGAACGCCAACTCTTCAGTGTGTGCGATTTAGAGGCTGTGAAATATCAGCTGATCTATTGCCAATTTGAGAGATAGCTTCATACAGAAGTTATCAGAGAGGTTTATAGATTTGAGAGGTAACTTCATATAGAAGTTGCCACAGAGCTTTTCAGGGATTTATTTCATTATATTTTTTATTCAGATATTGCACAGATAAAGATCTTCTCTATTAGAGCCATCCCAGATTTGCAAAAGATCAGATTTTGAGATGATATTTGTATTCATTTATATGTGTGCCAGAGATTCATTATTGTAATCATTCTGAAGAATAATAAGAGCACTAATTTTCTAGTTAAGTGATTTAATGTGGTTTATTTATTATTTGAATTTATCTTGCAAAATCATATCTTATTTCATGCAAAAGTAAAATATAGTGAAATAGACAAAAAAATATCAGGGTTTCAGAATTGAAGAGAAACGGGGATATTACAGTGGTATCAGAGCTTTTATTGCTATATATCAGAGCTTTTGACAGCAAAAAGGAGCCCCTAAGTAAGGGACATTACAGTGGTATCAGAGCCAAATTCCTGCCATCCTGTTGGGCAAATCAGAGCTTTTATTCTACCATCCTGTTGGGTAGATTGGACATTGAATCGGGTTCAATTCGAGGATTAAACAATTTTTGCATCCCCCGATAAGCCAATTGAATCATTGACCAAATTGAAGGATTTCCAGAGATATATATAATTCCGTATAGGTACAGCCGGCACCTGCATACAAGGTGTGGACTTTGCTAAGGGCACCATACATATTAATTTTGATATCTACCACACTAAATTACCAGCCAGTGGCGTACAGATGGTAGCAAGCAAAGGGTGTCACGCCAAAAACAGGGTAGATCATGGAATATGGACAGTCCCAGCACAACTATGCAGGGTGGCTCAGCCTAGGCGCCCAGCATCAACCCCTGAAGACAGAAAATTCATATTAGAATCACGTCGTACGACCTTTAACGGCAAAAATATACAGACAGTTTGCTGACAGTGTATGGGCAGCGACTAGGATGTCACTTACATCCTAGGTCTTTTGTCAACAACAGCAGTGGATTTTATTTGATTGTCAATGTTTTGTCAAAAAATTTCAATGCCAAAGGGTGAAGGAAGAAGCGCTTGAGGGAGGAGGTCGATTTAAGAGCAGAAAGGGAAGAGAAAGTGGAAAGGTAGCAAGGAAATGTTGGAAGGAGAGCATTGAGAAGAAGTTGGGTGCTTGCAGCAAAGAAGGACAGCAATCAAAGTTCTGATCCTTTCTTTTCATTATCTCAGCCAAGATCAACACTGCCACCATTCATTTTTCTCAGCACTGTTCAGTATTAAGCAGATTCACATTCCATTTCAATCCAGGTTTTCAACAGGGTCAAGGTAGAAAATATATCCACACATGACAACGCCAAAAACTTTTAAAATTAGCTAATTTTTAGTTATTATTTTTTAAGTTGCTGTTTAATTTAAGTGAGTTATTTTTTCGCTTGAGTACACATAAGGGAATCGGATAGTAAATCATGTGTACTTCAAGTACTCAAAAATAGTGGGACAATAATATGAAGAAGCTGGAACTAAGTTTGAAGAGGTTGAATGAATCTCTTTCATATCCTACATCCAAAGACAAACCCACACGGTATATGACAACAAAGGATGAGTGGAAGTTATTAACTCCATGAGCTCAGGGGAGGTTGTCTTTTGATCACTTTGTTAAGCTAAGAAGAGATCACTACAGATCACTTAGACAAGAGCACAACATGTCCCATGATTATTATGATTATTATGAGATAGAGGATAGTGAAGATGAGGACGAGTCTGATGCTTGCACTCAGAGTGTAGAGGTGTGTTCAGATGTTAGTACACTGAGGGTTGATGATCTCTCAATTATGACAGAGATTGTAGAAGAGTCCTAGGATCTGATTATTGCAGATGATACTCAGGATGATGCAATGGACAGTTTTGAGGACTTAGTTTCACTAGCCATTTCTCTCGGTATGGAGGAGTTAGACAGTGATGCTACAGTTGTTGATACTCCATATGTTGATATGAGCTATGGAGTTGATTCACAGAGTATGGATGGTATTACTCCAGAGATCAGTGATTTTGAGTCTACTCTTTTGGACCATGCATCAGAGGAGGATTGTAGGAGACAGTCTAGCCAGTGCCACCATGTGTCTAGTTAGCTGAGAGTTAGTGAGCGAGACATTGCTACCGCTTGCAAGCATTTTGATGATGCTCGTCAGTTGTTAGCAGTTTATGGATGGGGTTCTCCTACTAGCATCGAGTAGGGAGGTAGTTATCTATCCTTAATAGAGATCCACTCTTTATGGGAGGCTATCCAGTTTCTGAGACAGGACTATATGCAGTTGGTCATCGATAGAGATTATCTTATAAAGTGGGGCAGCACAGCGTATGATGCATTATTGGCCAAGGAAGATAAGGTGAGTGAGCTTACTCAGCAACTTGAGGTGACTTCTAAGGTTCTTGAGAGTACGTAGTTAGCTTATGAGGAGTCACAATTTCATTTGGCTGAGATGACCATGGAGTTAGAGCATTTGCAGTCTTCACCAGCCCCGGACTCAGAGGTTAGTACATTGATTGTTGTTGGTGAGTACACTCCTATAGTTCTAGCTAAGGAACATGTTGTTGAGGCTGACACACCGGTTCAGGATTTGGGAGTACCTAGTTCTGATGAGTTTGAGATACCAGTGGAGTCGAGTCTCCATATTGATTCTTCTCACACATATGATAGTGTGGTACTGTTCATTGTGCCACCCTTACAGAGGGATCAGTTATGGGATGGATTGGCACCATCTCTTGCAGATGGAATTGGCAGTTCGAGTTGTCCATTCTACTTGGGTTATGATGTTTTGAGAGTTTGTTTCTCATGTGTTCTCAACTATGGCAGTTGGGCTCTTAGAGTTTGGTTGAGTTGCATTCACCAATTTGATTATGGGTTTCTCTTTGTTTTACTTTTGATGATATTCCAGGTACTTGCATTGATTTACAGCAGTGCAGAGCATAATTACATTTGGGATCCAGGTGGATCGAGTGGTTCATTGTTCTGAGATTGCTTGGGGACAAGCAATTTTTGGAGGGGTGGATTGTCATGTCCCCTTTTTCATGGACATTGACAGGCTTGATGATTAGCCTATTATGCGACCTTCATAGGCTGATTGGATGGATAGAGGGTCATGATGGAGATTGGCTTGGCTTTAATTTATAGAATTCCTATAGTTGGCTCTCATTCAGGTTATTTCAGACACATTGGGCCTGAGCTCCTATTATTTAGGGATATTTGACATACAGTAGAGCACCCTTGTTTTGATATGGTCATGTGCAAAATCACTCCTTGGTTCACCAGCTTTAGACGGTTCGAGGATCTGACATGTATTGAGGGAGATATTAATATTTGATTGATTTAATCAAATATTAATTATTTGGTCTAATTTTAAATTAGATATTAATTAATTATTAATTAATTAATTAATTATTTGGTCTAATTTTAAATTAGATATTAATTAATTATTAATTATTAATTAATTGGTCTAATTTTAAGACCCAAATTCTAATTTAAGAATCCCAAGTTCTAATTTGAGGATTTCTAATTTTAGAACCCCAAGTTCTAATTTGAGGAAATCTAAATTTAGCAAGTACACCTTTAGAAGGGTATAAGAGTTTCTCATGGGAGAGAGTTGATGGTATGATTTGATTATTGATTTTGATATTGAAGAATTCTTCTGTGAAGACTGAGCCAAAGGTTCCAGGATTCCATTTGCATTGGAGAATGCCAACTCTTCAGTGTGTGTGATTCAGAGGCTGTGAAATATCAGCTGATCTATTGCTGATTTGAGAGATACCTTCATACAAAAGTTATCACAGAGGTTTAAAAATTTGAGAGGTAACTTCATACAGAAGTTGTCACAAAGCTTTTCAGGGATTTATTTCATTATGTTTTTTATTCAGATATTGCACAGATAAAGATCTTCTCTATTAGAGCCATCCCAGATTTACAAAAGATCAGATTTTGAGACGATATTTATGTTCATTTATATGCGTGCTAGAGATTCATTATTGTAATCATTCTGAAGAATAATAAGAGCACTAATTTTCCAGTTAAGTGATTTACTATGGTTTATTTATTATTTGAATTTATCTTGCAAAATCGTATCTTATTCATGTATAAGTAAAATATAGTGAAATAGTCAGAAAAATATCAGGGTTTTAGAATTGAAGAGAAACGGGGGTATTACAGTGGTATCAGTGATTTTATTGCTATATATCAGAGATTTTGATAGAAAAAAGGAGCCCCTAAGTAAGGGACATTACACATGGCCAAGTATCCTATGGTAAGAGCACACATGGTGGTCACTATACCATGATAGTTTTGGGCATGAAGGGTTGAAACTTTTGATAAGGCCAAAAGTTTTGATAGGTGGTAAGGTTAAGGAAGAGGTTTGTAATAACCTTTGTAAAATCATTGAATAATATTCATGCAAAGGTGTTGTAGGTGATAGGTTTTTAGTTTTGGGATCCTTCTTAATATTAGTTTTTACTATAGAAGTTATGGGTGGTGGGGTAGTTTTGGTTTGTCGATTAGGTTGGGATGGATTGGTTAAGGGAGGTTGATCTGATAACATATTATCCTCATATAAGTTATGAATGAGCACTTTCAGAGATTTTCAATGCTCTGTGTCATGTCCAAGTGTCCTATGGTATGCAAAAACTAAGCTAGAATTAAACCATTTTGGTTGAGGATGTGAAGGGTCAAAAGTTTTGATAGGTTGGAAATGTTTGAGAGGTGGTAAGGTTAAGGAGGATGTTTTCAATAACCTTTGTAAAATGGTTGAATAAGATTCAATTAAAGGTATTGGGGGTGATGGATTTTTGGGATTTGGAGTGGGATCCTTCTTAGGAGTAGGCTTTACCCTGGAAGTTGTTAGTTTTGGAATGGTTTTAGTAGATTGGTTAGGTTGGAGTTACTTGGTTGGTTTAGAATTAGAATATTTAAGAGAAGGGGGACATGGGTCTATTTCAATATGGTTTAGGAGATTCCACCCTTTTAATATGTTTAGTCAAAGTTTTCTTTGATATACTTGATAGAGTTAGGTCTAATTTCAAATATTGGTGAGTTATGTAAGGAATAGGAAGTATTCCTAGATTCTTGATGGGTTTGGTTAAAGAGGGGTAAGGGTATTTAACAACTTTAGATGGAAGTGGGTTAGATGGTTCCCTTATGGTTTTGGAGGATGGAGTATCTGAGGATGGGGCTGAGGTAGTGATAGGTTTGAGGATGGATTCAAGTGAAGCTAAGGGTTCTTGTTTTTTTTGGTAAGGGAGGCCAATATGATGCCAGAAAGTGTCTATATCAAGATTGGGTTCAGAAGTGAACTCTAGGCTTTGTACTAGCCTAGAAAAGGTCTTGTAGATAGGTTTGGTTCCTAGATCATTGATTTCAAAGCTTAAACCCTTGGGTGGAGAAGAGGGAATAGTTTCCCCATCTATTTTTTTGGTGGAAGGTTAAAAATTTAGAGATGTTTCTTCTATAGATGTAGTGGATAAGGTGATCTCTTCTAAAGGAATGATTTCCAAAGGAAGAGTAGGTGAGTATGTGGTGGGGGAAGAAGATGTAATGGTGTAAAGTGAAAGGAAGGAAGTGGTTTTTTCCTTTGTTTGATCATCTAATGGAATGGGAAGTGATTCCCCCACTTCAATGAGTGTGGTGGAAGAAGTAGTAGTAATAGGTTTATCCATAACATCATTGATTGTGTGCACATCACAAGTGTCAAATGATTTTAGTTGGCTTTGATTCACTAAAAGGGGAAGTGGAAAAATTTGTTTGGTTTCCTTAATTTAATATTTTTAAGGAAATTTGTAAAGGTTATACTTGGTCAATAAGTGGAATGGTTAAGGTTGGTGTTATTATAGTTTCTTCAATTGTAGGTTTACTAAGGGCCAAAAGAGGGTGTACCAATGTCTCAACTATCACATTAGGGTGTTAAACTATTTCTAAGTTATTTGGTTGGATTAAAGAGGCTAGTTGGTTTGATAAGTTAACAAGTTGGTTGGTTTGATTTGTTGATTGATAAGTTGGTTGATTAGTTAAGGGCGATGAAATTGATTGGGTTAACAAGGTGGGTTGAGGTTGATGTAATGGTTGGGGGAAATGGCCTAAGATTTTACAAGGCTGGGGTGATTGAGATGATAGATGTTGATAGGTTGTTGGTTGGGCATGATAATAATTAAATGGTTGATTATAGGCCATTGGTTGGTTGTAAGTGAGGTTTGATTTATCATGGATATCAGAAATAGATGGCCTAAGTTTTGACTATAATCTAGCTATCCAATCTATTATCACTACAACAAACTTAGGTGGTAGTTCAGGTGAAGGTTGATAGTTTATGGGTTGGTTAAAGTTAGAGTTTGATGAGTTATAGGTAATTTTAGGTTAATTTTAAATAGGTTTGGGTTAGTTATAGACAAGGTTGGGTTGGTTGTATACAAGATTGGGTTGGTTGTAGAGAAAGTTAAGTTGATTTTTTGTAAAGAAGGGAACATAAATGGCTTACGATGCAAGGTATCACTTTAAGGAAAAAGGATTGTTATCCAAGATCCTAGAAAAGTTTGGATCTCTAGGAGAGAATATAGGAAATATATCCTTTGAACAAGATAGTGGAGATGAGGTATTGGAAAATAGGTTCTTGGTTGGTTTGATTCTTCAATTTATAGTCTAGTAAAGACTATGTGAAGAATGGAGAGAAATGAAGCTCACACCTCAAACAATAATTAAGAAAAATAAAATATTCAAGGACATAAAATCATACATTAAGATACATTAAATCCTAGAATTTTAATTAT
Organism: Torreya grandis; assembly: GCA_037957365.1. Taxonomy (NCBI): domain Eukaryota; kingdom Viridiplantae; phylum Streptophyta; class Pinopsida; order Cupressales; family Taxaceae; genus Torreya; species Torreya grandis. The sequence goes on from JARHVA010004709.1 coordinate 1,387,242, forward strand.
CTCTATTTTGGCTTATGCCCTAAAAAGTGTGAAGGGGAAATTAGCTTGAATATGTCCTAAACAAGGTAGTCTATGTTCAGTTTGGGGTTATGTTTAGGCACTCAAGAAGAAGTATTTATTGGATCAACTATATGGATTGGTGTTTGGGGCTTACTCCCATCACTTCATGATCCCAAATCTAGTGCGGGTGATTAGCTAATATATAATGATTACCAGAGTTTATACTCAATGAGAGAGTTGAGTTGGTTGTCTCCTTGGTGATTAAATCCAAGTACAATAATTGGGAAAGGGTAAGGTGATCTACTAGATGATGAAATCCTAGTTAGGCCTTGTCTCATGTAAGTTTTATGTTTATTTTGTGTAAGTGGTTTTTTTGTGTAACATTTGTGAACTAGGGCTAATTTTCTTTGCTTAATTAATCTAGGTGAACTAGAAACAAACAAATAAACACTAGACGCAAGGTTTATTTTAAATCCAAAATAAAATTTCTGATTTATTTAAATGCATAAAAAATTTCTAAATTCAATCTAAATGAAATATTAAAATTCAAGTCCTAATCCTAGGATGATTGATCTTTTTATTTCATTTAAAGATGCAAGGAAAGTAAAATTTAACTTTTCTAAATATGTAACTAAAACTTGTGTTTTTGTTTTCTATTAATTAAGAAGGAAAGATTAATTTTAATAGAATGAAACTAAATGAATTTCAATAGTGAAATTATAAATTTCCTAAAACATCTATGAACCCAAGAAAATGTAAGGGTCCCACCGGGTGTGCCAAAATGATTCTATCTAGTTTTGCTTTTTTCTAAGTGTGAAAAGTAGAAACTATTTATGAAGGGTGTGGAAGAAAAACTTGTTGAATGTGCACGTGTTGAATCAAGATGATTATGGATAACTATTATTTATCTATGTAATAATACCTGAAAATAATAAAACACTACCACAAAAAATTGTTTATTAGACAAGTAGTTGGGTGGATTGCCTACCGTGAGCTAGATCCTAGAAACAAAAGCTTTCTCTAGGAGGCTGTCAATCCACGTTCTTTAAAACACTTAAGTTGGAATGATAAAAGAAGTAGATTTTGTATAAAAATACAAACTAAATTATACTAAAAAATAAAATAACTAAATTTGATACAATAAATTTAAATTCTTTGCAAAATATAACGAAATGAATGCACTAGTTGAATTAATACTAATGTTAAAAATTGGTAAAGGTTATGGTTTTGGTTTGGTAAAGTGGTGAGGGTCAAACGGATTGTATTTTTGGTTTGGGTAGATGGTCAAGGCTAAAAGTACACAAATTTATGAATAGATAAATGAGGAAAATAATTAAATATTGTAAAGTAAAAATAAAGGTAAAGATGGCAAAGAGGGAAAAGAGGTAAATGAGGCAAAGAGGTGAATAGGATAAAGGGAAAAAATGAAATGGAAATAGCCAAAGGGATTAAATGGGATGAATGGGATGAAGAGGAAGATTTTAAGGGATCAAGAGTATGGAGGTAAGAAAAAAGAATGCCAAAGGGAAATAAAGAAAGAACTAAAATTACAAAACAAAGTAAATTACCTCAATGTTGTTGAAGTGGCTTGAAGATGTTGATGATGGTTGAATGTTGATGAAGCTTGAAGTAATTTTGATAGATATTTTTTGATTTTATATTTTATCCTCCAAAATTATGATGAAATAAAAGATGATGGATTCCTCCAAAAAAACTTGCAACAATATTCTAAGAACAAAAGACTAACTTGCCACTTAATCTTGGGTGAAGGAGAGGGGGGTATCTATAGCATTTTTGTGTGAAGAAACATGCCAAAATGGAGGAATAGTTAAACAATTAAAATTTATATAAGTGGGATCATGAATTAGTTAAGGATGAGGTTGGTTTGGATTCTTACTTTGATCATAATTCTCCCATTTGGGTTTGGTGTGTCTCCCACCTTGCACATGAGTCCAATTTTGAATGGGAATCATGCACATGGGTTTAAATGAGACCAAAGACTTCTCCCCACTCTTTATTGATTTCACACAATCACTTAAAGGGATGCCACACAAAATTTGGCACCATTTTCTATGTGTGGGATGACAATTCTAAGGTGAGGTTGGTTGGGATTCTCATGTGGGTTGGAAAGTCTCCCATTTGGGTTGGTGAGCCTCTATTTGAGCTAAAAGGTGCCCTTTATCTTTCCCAAAGTCTTAAATAGGTAGGTATATAATTTTTAAGGGTATTTTCATGTTGAAAGATAAAATAAATGTTTAATAATGATCCATTAAGGTTAAATTTACCACATTTCAAGGGAGGGGGCCTTGTGATGCTTGAATGTGGTCATCAAGCACTTTAAGAAGGGTCCTAGTGGGGTATGATGTCCCACATCAAGCCACATCACTTCTAAGCCACACCACTGACCATATAACCTCAAAATAACATGACATGTCACTTTTTATGTCATCATGCCATGTCATCATGAATAGTAATAGTGGATCCCACAGTGAATAATGATGGTGATTAGTATTATCAAATAGTGATTTTGAATGATATTTGTGACTAGAAAAATAGTTAATTAATTGGGTTAAGGGGGTTTTAGGAAGTTTTAAGAAGTTTTTGGGGATCCCAAGACATTTATTAATAAAAAACTATACATGTATAGTTTTTTGGTGTCTACACATACCAATGGTGTATGATAATATGTCTTGAAAAATTGACTATCACAGTCAGTTGTATGACATTAGAGAGATTTAAATTTATTAATAATGAAATAATAATGTTTTAAACCTTATTTTAACTATTCATAACATCTTTTTCAAACTTTTTATGACGTTACACACCTCACTTAACTGATTGTGTATGGAATCATGCATGAAATTGACTACGTGACCCATATTCTTGACTGCCACTCCATGAACAATATAGGTGTTAGACTGAGATTGGAAAAAAATAGGTTTTCATGACATATTAGATACATTTGGCATCATATCAAACTGATTTTAAGCTATTTTAGAGAAAGTAACCTTTTGTAATTGATTAAATCTGACTATAACTTCACTATCATACTCCACATATAACCTAAGGGGTTTGAACTCATCAAAAAAATTAAAAACATGCAACAAAATGTGTAAAAAATGTGATAATGAATTTCACATCTTATATAATCAATTTTATTATGTTTATTATATGGACATGCTCAAATAGAGACAAAACATGCAAGGTATGGGGATTCCCATGCAAAATTAGATAGTCAACTTCTTAGGAATGGTTCATAAAGTATAGGAAACCATTATTCCAAATACATGTATTTAAATCAATATAATCAAGTTTAATATCTACCACCAATATAATTTGACCTGGAAGTCCTCCTACTGGTCGTACCATCTAAAGACAGGTTGACCAGTTTCATGTGTATAGTGGAGAGATGGAGAGATAGAACAATTTTGGTACAATTTTGGAAACTTAAAAGTAGATAAAGTGTGTAAATGGAGTCATGTAAGATAAATGGTCACTAAATAAGCTTCAAACATGTGCCACTCTCTCCCATACGCTGTACAACCTTTAAAACTCCCTCTTTTTCACTTATTTTCTTGATTTTTAGTTAGCACCTAAAAGTTTTTGTTAGTAATGACATTATTGGAAAGGAATTTGATAGGAAATAGAATTAGTGACACTAATTAGGAGTTTATGACACTTATCTACCTCATAAAAATGTACCACCCTCATTAATGACCCATTTATGACCCGTAAGTGACACAAAATGACATAAAGACAAGATGTGACCATGAGCAAGGCTAGTAATACATTAAATGACATAAAATAAAACATAAGAAACCATATGACATTATAATATACCCCTATATCAATTTTTTTAACTATAGGTTGTTGACTCATTTTGACTTGTGGTCAAAATAGTTAATATTCTTGGTGATTTCCCAAGGGTGGTATGTTTGTTATGCCATGATCAATAGCCTAATCATGTCCATTGGGACATATATTCACATATACATAGGTTTTAAATATAAATTAAATTTAACACAAAACTAAACAAAAGGGAAAGACACACAAAACTAGACACACTCAAGAGTAACATACATGTGTTCAACTAGAATACTTATGAAACACAACACAACTAAAATAAATTCACACACACATATTCTAATATTTATAAAAAATCACTTTTGAGGTGAAACATATGATTATACTTTAACCAAGCTCAAAAATAGTTCCCCTTGCATCTTTTTCACTCCATGAAGGTAGTATAGCATGAGAAACATGCTCATCATCAACCACTTTCATATTTAGGTGATCAAGAAGCCTACCACCTCTATGTCTTCTTAGGTCTGCAAGTGAACTCTTTTGAGTCTTCATGAATTCTATCTATTTCTCTCTAAGATCATTTATTGGATTTGTAATTTCACTTATCAATGTCATATCTGATATGCCTTCCTCAATCTATATATTATAGTGTATGATAGTTACCTCAACTTTGTTCTCTCCTTGGGCAAACTATACTTAATGTATATGATCATTAAGTTATTATTCTTTATGATCCAACAAATTTGAATGTGGCTCAACATCAAATAGAGATTTTGAGTATCCTTGAAGCACAACTAAATCTACCTTAACCTCATTATCCATGTCTACAACTTTTTGGGTAATAACTTTATCAAGCTCTTTCATGACTGCAGACTCTTGATTAGTAGAATGGCATTCATCATTGTGCTTTATGGAACAATAAACAACATGTTTTTTAGTCTCATTATCAATCTTAACATCAAATATAATATCTCTTAGATAAAAATGAGTCTTACCCAACTTGTCAAATTCATTTCATATGGCATTAAACTTTTACCATAGTTCATCCTCATTCACAACATGACACTCTTTTTCATTATTGGTAAGAAATTAAACATCAAACATAAACTTATTAGTATGGGAAGTAAAATTACCTAATTAATCAAACTCTTGACATATGGCATTGTATTTTTTCCATAAGTCATCCTCATCTACCTCATGAGTGTCATCATCAAGGATAACTTCATCAATATCACCAAAAATACATCATTATTCCCTCCATGGTGATCAATAAAATTATTCAATACATCATCATCATATACATGAATCAAATAGTTAATCTTAGTAGATTTTGAAAAGTAATGTTAGACACTTGCCTTAGCTCCTTCAAATGGATCTTCATGGGTGATATAAGTACCAAGGTTAGATTGTTTAGAGTATGCATAAGGGCAATGATCATAATAAACTACACCATATTCATCTATAAAAAAATCATATATGCCCTAAAGTTTATAATCACTATCATCCACATTATACTCTTCCTTATCATTAATCACATAATTCAAGTTAGAGCTTGCTTCAACATAGGGTTCAATGTGAAACCTTGAAAGGGGTTGAGTTCATATGGTCACCTTGGTTCAATACCTTTTCCTAAAGGTAAATAAGGACCAATAATCTAAGAGGTATCCACCTATCTTGGTTGTAAAGTCTTTTGAAAGATAGATTACAAACTGAGAAAGAAGGTCCACAACAACTATGTCTTGAACAATGGGAAAATTAGAATAATCATCCTAGAAAAATTTCAAACCCTATTTTATTATCAGGTGTAACATCTATATGAAACCCTCCTTTTTAATGGGTTTCATATTTTAGGCCCAACTTATCAACCACAACCTTGGGCATGACTGAAGTATAAGCTCCACTATCAACTATATAATTGTGTACTAGCTTGTCACCCACTATGAGAGTAAGATAGAAGGGTGGAGGTTTATTGTATTTGGTTCCATAATGGTGTTATGGAAATTTATAAGAGCAAAATAACCATGAATTTTACTTAAATGTGAAGGACTGGTAAGAATAGTGGATAATAGATTTTATAGTAGCTTTTTTTGGCCAAACATATGAAGGACATCCCAGAAGGAGATAGATGGTTTGGAACATTTAAATAATGCACTATTTTTAGGGTAGTATTAGTCACATTATATCGAGTATTTGGAGTTATTGATGTTTTTTAAAACTTTAGGAATATAATCACCTTGAGTAGACATTACCACATTTTGTATTAAAGGATGTGTAGGAGTGTTTGGAGTTACCATTCTTGTAACCATGTTTTGATACCTTTTAGAAGGATTAGATGAACTTGTATGAATGTTATTATCACTCATAAACCATTTCTCTTATCTATAGTGTTGTATTCAATATAATTCCATTTATTTAGCACAAAATTATCTTTCACCAAAAAGTTAGTGAAACTTTATTCATGAGGTTGTCAATACTCATTTGTGTGCATTATGACTTCATCTTCAAATAATAGGAGAGGAGTGACTCCTACTTGGGAAACTAAGTATTGATATCCACCTTCATGGGCATCCATGAATTGGCCTTTCTACCAATTGTATCCTTAAACAAAGTTGGTATGCACTAGTATCATCTATCCTGCATTAGTGGTGGAATTGGGGTTGTACACATTGGTAGACTTATTAAATTTAGGTTACCCTTGACTATTGGAAATATTGTCATTGATGTCAAAGGTCTAGAATTATTGGTGATAAAGGCCCCATTACATCTAATATTGTTTGTAATAGATATATCTTGGCTAATGTGAGTTAATAATTATTTAATATTAATGAATATATTTTTGGTTGCATATGAGACAAAAGAGGGCCCATGGAGAAGTCAAATATTCATGGGGTAAAGACAAAAAAAGAATGGGATGTATTTTCCCATGAAGATTCATTTCAAGGAATTCCAAGAGTCACCAAGTGAAGACAAAAGAGGAAGGGCACAATTTCTCATGAAGGGACACTTTGAGGAATACAAAAAGTCACCAAAGTAAAGACAAAAGAGGGAAGGATGTTTTTCCTCATGAAGGGTCACCACATGACTTTTCAAAGGCAAGGATATGAAGGATCATAGAATTTTGGCACCATTTTCCATGAAGATTGAAGGGTCACAAAGGGGGAAGGCCAAAGGTCATTTGGAAATCTATAAATAAAGGCTTGAGAAGCCATTTGTAATATGGAAGATAGAGGTTGATTTGATATTGTATTATCTAGCTTAGAAGAGAATTTGTGAGAGATGAATATGATTTGTATTTGTTATATCTAGCTTAGAAGAGCAAAGGTGAGAGAGAGGAAAGATATGTTGTAATGAGCTATCATTTTTTGAGATAGCAACATTGAGAGATAGTTGTGTGGTTTACACAAAGAGGTTGGTGCTCCTGTGGGTTGATGCTCATGAATTGTTGTTGGGTTGGTGCTCGGCAAAGGGGTTGGTGCTCCTGTGGGTTAGTGCTCATGAATAGTTATTGGGTCAATGCTTAGCAAATGGGTTAGTGCTCTTACAAGTTGGTGCTTGTGAATATTGTTTGGGTTGGTGATCATTCATATACTTGAGATTGTTCTCCATGGTTTTTCCCACATTGGGTTTCCACGTTATATCTGGTGTCTCTCTCTTGTGTGGTGTTTATTATTTTAGTTTTATTACATATATTGAATGTTTGATTAAGTGGAATTTGATTAAGGGAAGGTTTTTATAAGATATATGATATACTAATTCACCCCCCGTCTTAGTATATTTCATGCTTAACAATTGGTATCAAAGCAAGTTCCTTTTTGAAAAAGTTTTACAACTTGAAGGTAGATCAATAAAGCACAAGATGGCCATACATAAAGGTGCCTTTTCAAGAAAAAGAATAGTTGATCAAGAAGAAGAGGAAGAGGATGAAGCTGAAGTAAATATGGAAGGAGAACTCATGTGTGCCTTAAAAGAGTTGAAAGTTGTTGAAAAGAAAAATTGAAGATTGAAGCGCCACATCGAGAAAAATGAAGAGGAGTCAGAGGAGATAATTGAAGATCTAAAAGCACACTTTGAAGAAGCCAAGAAGAATGAAGAAGATGTAATGGCATAGTTTTAAATAAAAATAAAATAATGTGAAAGGTATGTTACTGAAATTACCTCTTTAAAAGAAGAGATTGAGAAAACAGTCAATAATAAAATAGTCAATGATTCAAAATTTGAGAATAGGACTAATATGTTGAATAAGATATTAGAAATCCAAAAGGAAATATTAGATAAGATAGGTATAATTTTTGAAAATAAGAAGAGCTATGTTGAAGCTCTTACAAATGAGGAAACAAGAAGGGAAGAAGTGAAGAATACAGAGGACAAAGAAGGCTAGAAGGAACAAAGCTATAAAAGGCAATCAGGTTAAAGATTCAAAAATAGATCCTATTTTTATGGTTACTATTTTTATTGTAATGGATATGGTCATAAGAAATTAGAATGTAGAAAAAGAGCTAACAACCTCGAAAATAAGGAAAAGGAAGGTCATGTAGAGTCTAGAAGAAGCTATAACTCTTTTGCTCCTCTATCAAGCTTTGATGAAGAGACAATAATTTGTTACAAGTGTAACAACTTTAGACACATAGCTTAGTATTATAGAAGCATGTTTGAGTCAATCACAGAAAACCAAAGTTTTAGGGTTCCATTCATCAAGAAAAAGGTTCAGACATGGCAGAAGAAACAACTTGAAGGTTTTATGTTGGTTTAGACAGCTTTGCATGCAAGAAATGAAGAAAAGCCATCATTTATTGATAGTGGATGTTTGAGGCACATGACAAGAGACAAAATCAAGTTCATAACCTTGAATAAGATCAATGGTGGCACAATTAAATTTGGGGACAATACTACTGCCAGAATTGCCAAAAAAGGTACACTAAGTTTAGATAATGGTAGAACTAAAACTGAAAATGTTTTATATGTAGAAGGTCTTAAGCATAATATTTTGAGTGTAAGTCAAATGTGTGATTAGGGGCACACACTAAAGTTTTATGCAAAAGGTTGTGAAAGTATAAGAAAAGATTTAGATGTATTGGTTGCAGATGCTCAAAGAATAGGTAATAACTTATATATGCTATCAAACATATAAGGTCAAAAATGTTGTTTGAGTTAGATTGAAGAAATTTGGCTATGGCACATGAGAATGGGGCACATAAATTTTGACAATCTTGTCAAAATATACAAAAATCAAGAAGTTAGGAATCTTCTAAAGATCACAAAGCCATATAACACACTTTGTGGACCTTGTCAGCATGGGAAGCAGGCTAGAAGGTGGTTCAAAAAAAAAAGAGTAATCAACCACACAAATGCTAGAGCTTGTTCACACTGATCTATGTGGACCTATGAGGACTCAAATTACTCAAGGTGATAAATATTTCGTGTTGCTTATTGATGATTTTTCACATATGACTTGGATAATGTTTTTAAAGAAAAAATCAGAAGCTTTTAGACAGTTTAAAGCATTCAAAGCATTAGTTGAAAATGAAAATAATCTGAAGATTAAGTGTCTAAGATCAGATCAAGGAAGAGAATTCATGCCAGATCAGTTTATTTAGTTTTGCAAAGATCATGGAATAAAGAGACAATATTTAGCAGCCATAACTCCACAACAAAATGGAGTAGTTAAATGGAAAAATAAAATAGTTTAGGAGATGGCAAGGATAATGCTAAATAAATCCAAGATAACAAATAAATATTGGAGAAAGGTAGTTGGTACAACAGTGCATATTTAGAATAGAGATTTATTAAGAGTGAACAGTGACAAGACTCCTTATGAGCTATGGAAAGACAAACTAGCAATAGTTGATTATTTCAGAGTTTTTGGTAGCAAATGCTTCATAAAGAGAAGTAATGAAAAACTTGGGAAGTTTGAATCTAGAGTAGATGAAGGTATATTTCTTGGTTATTATTGCAAAAGTAAAGCTTATAAATGTTATAAAAAAAGAACCAAGAAAATTGTTGAAAGTGCAAGTGTTAAGAGAGAAGAAGATGGAACATAAAGAATCAGTGATCCAGTAGACATTCCTAAAATCATTGAAGAGGAAGGCTTTGAAGAGTTAGATGAAGATGAGGAAAATGATAAGGAGAAAAAGGGCATCAAGACTCCATCCAAATACGTTCAAAAAAATCATAATGAAAGTGACATCATCAGGGATATAAAATAAGGAATTCACACCAAAAGAATGATGGTAAGTGAATCTGAACAAGTTAATTTCTCTTTATTATCTAAAATTCAGCCCTAATTTTTTTCAGAAGCTAGACATGATGAGCATTGGGTTAAGGCTATGGATGAAGAATTATATCAAATAGAAAAGAATGATACTTGGGAATTAGTGCCTAGACCAAAAGATCATAATGTGATAGGAACAAAACGGGTTTATAGAAATAAGTTGAATGAAAATGGAGAAGTGACCAAAAATAAAGCAAGATTAGTATGTAAAGGATATGCTCAGATTGAGGGAATAGATTTTAAAGAAACTTTTGCACTAGTGGCAAGGTTAGAGGCTATTACAATTTTTCTTGCATATGCAATATTTAAAATTTTCAAAGTGTTTTAGATGGATGTCAAATATACCTTCCTAAATGGGAATCTTGAAAAAGAGCTATACATTGAGTAGCCTGAGGAGTTTATTCTCTCGAATATTAGTAACCATGTATGTAGATTGAAGAAAGCATTGTATGGATTAAAACAAGCTCCTAGAGCTTGGTATACAAGACTTGATAAGTACTTGCAAGATCAAGGATTCAAGAGAGGATTTGCTGATAGTAATATTTACATCAAATTAGAAGGTGAGCATCAATTTATTGTTGTGGTATATGTTGATGATATCATTTTTGGAGTAAATATTGAAAAGATGAAAAAAGAATTTTTTGATAGAATGCAAAAAGAATTTGAGATGTCTATGCTTGGAGAATTATCATTTTTCTTAGGGTTACAAATATTTCAATGAAATAAAGGAATTTTCATATCTCAAAGTAGATATACCAAGGAAATGTTGAAGAAGTTTGGTTTTGAGGATTGTGCACCAGTTGGCACACCTATGTGTACAGGAAATAAGATGAGCAAGGATGAATATTTACCTATTACAGATCAATATTTGTATAGATTTATGATTGGTAGTCTTTTATATTTGACAGCATTGAGACTAGACATCATGCATGCAGTAGGTATGGTTGCAAGATATCAGTCATCTCCAAGAGATATTCATGTTCAATTGGTGAAAAGGATATTTAGATATATGAAGGGGACATTGGATTATGGATTATGCTATCCCACAGATAAAGATTTCACTTTAGTTGCTTATACAGATTTAGATTGGGTAGGGTGCTTAGATGATAGAAAGAGTACAAGTGGATGAGATTTATTCCTTGGTGATAGCTTAGTATCATTGCTAAGTAAGAAGTAGAACTCAATATCACTTTCTATAGCTGAAGCAAAATATATGGCAGTAGTATTATGTTGTACTCAAGTGCTTTGGATGAAATAAACTTTGGAAGATATCAAGGTAAAGTATGATGAACCTATTTCCATTTTTTGTGATAACACAAGTGCTATAAATATTTCAAAAAATCTAGCAATGCATTCAAGAACAAAACATATTCCCATTAGATATCACTTATTGAGAGAGTAGGTTGTAGATCAATAGGTTAAGATGGAATATATTAGTACTACAAAGCAAATTTCAAATATTTTCACAAAGGCACTACCTAAAGACACATTTGAGTATCTGCAAGAGAAGGTAGGAGTAATTCCCTTCACTTCTTGCCATTGAGGTTCAACATCTATTGAGGGGGAGCTAAGTGTTAGCTCTAGGTAGGCCCTTTGCCATTGATGTCAAAGGGGGAGAATAATAGGTACAGGTATAGGTGCAAAAATAAGTACAAGGAATAGGTACAAGTTTATATAGTAAGGGGGAGTTATTGTATGGATATGTAGGTGACAAGATGTGGTAGTTTTAGGATTGAGGTTGCCATCAATGATAAAGGGGGAGATTATTGGAAATATTTTCATTGATGTCCAAGGTCTAGCATTATTGGTGATAAGGGCCCAATTCATTTAATATTGTTTGTAATAGATATATCTTGGCTAATGTGAGTTAATATTTATTTAATATTAACAAACATATTTTTGGTTGCATATGAGACAAAAGAGGGCCCATGGAGAAATCAAAGAGTCACGAGGTAAAGACAAAAAAAGGATGGGATGCATTTTCCCATGAAGATTCATCTTGGGGAATTCCAAGAGTCACCAAGTGAAGACAAAAGAGGAAGGGCACAATTTATAATGAAGGGACACTTTGAGGAATATGAAAAGTCACCAAAGTAAAGACAAAAGAGAGAAGGACATTTTTTCTCATGAAGGGTCACCACATGACTTTTCAAAGGCAAGGATATGAAGGGTCATAGAATTTTGGCAGCATTTTCCATGAGAATTGAAGGGGCACAAAGGGGGAAGGTCAAAGGTCATTTGGACAGCTATAAATAAATGCTTGAGAAGCCATTTGTAATATGGAAGATAGAGGTTGATTTGATATTGTATTATCTAGCTTAGAAGAGCATTTGTGAGAGATGAATATGATTTGTATTTGTTATATCTAGCTTAGAATAGCAAAGGTGAGAGAGAGGAAAGAGATGTTGTAATGAAATATCATTTGTTGAGATAGCAACATTGAGAGATAGTTGTGTGGTTTACACAAAGGGGTTGGTGGTCCTATGGGTTGGTGCTAACAAATTATTACTTGGTTGGTGCTCAGAAAAGGGTTTGGTGCTCCTATGGGTTGGTGCTCACAAATAGTTGTTGGGTTGGTGCTTAGCAAAGGGGTTGGTGCTCCTGCAAGTGGTTCTTGCGAATATTGTTTAGGTTGGTGCTCATTCATATACTCGAGATTGTTCTCCATGGTTTTTCACACATTGAGTTTTCACATTATATCTAGTGTCTCTCTCTTGTCTGGTGTTTATTATTTTAGTTTTATTGCATATCTTGAATGTTTGATTAAGTGGAATTTGATTAAGGGAAAGTTTTTATAAGATATATTATATACTGATTCACCCCCCCTCTTAGTATATTTTGTGCTTAACATTGACCTCTTCCTCTTCCATATTGTTGACCATATTTTTACTGATAGGGATAAGGGTTTTTGTGATCACTTTATTACATATTTTCTTGCCTAGTATTATATTTTAACCATTTAATATAGGCATATTTATCCATGGCATTATCTACCTTCTTAGGAGTAGTCTTAGGCTTGGAATTAACATTAGGAGTTTGGCCCACACTTGGAGTATCAATAGGGGTATTGGGAAGTAGAGGCATAGAAAACATAAGAGGTAATTTTCCTACTTCAATAAGGCCATTCTCATCTCTAATAAAACTTTAATATGCTTTAAGAAGAGTGAAACCACCCATGGATTGAAAAATGATATAAATATCAATACCAATGGTTCTCAATTATGTGGGGAACACAAAGCTAACAAGTTGTCTCATGGGAGGAGGTAGTATTTACCAAGTGTTTTTAAACCCCTCATTTAAGTCATGCATTGTTCCCTTAGGACCCATTATGATCACATTGAGATGATGTATAAGAGATGTATGGTCACTTTCATCTACAAACATTGAAGTTAGAAACACTCTAAAGTCATCCCATGATGTGATGAATCCACCAAGAAAAGTCCTATAGAAATCAATTGCTTTCCCTTTAAAGGACATGGAAAGGATTATAATGGATATATTATCTTTAGTCACATTATGGAAACAAAAAAAATAGATATACCCTAATGTGTTCACTAGGTGTAGCATGACTCTTACCATTGAATGTAGGCACACTCTTTGTAGCAATAGGAGGAATTTCATCATAGGCTTGAAGGTAAATTGGATTTTTAGTATTACAAATAGGAAAGGCATGTTTCCTATCCATGATTTACTCAATATTTTTAATTTATTAAAAATCTTCACTTTATTTGTTATCAAAATCTTCTTTCTCTTCAAGAGGTAGATTAGGATGAGGGTATTTAACTTCAAGAGGAGGTTTAGGCTAAATAGGTGTATTAATAGGATTAAGAACTCTCCTATATGATGACATATTAAGGAACATGAATTATGAGATAAAATTTATGACAAAAAAATGGCATTAAACTAGATTTTACCTTGAATGGAGTTTCCAAATGCTAAGTAGCACACCAATTTATAGCTGATGTTGTCAGGACCAACATTCACCTTAACAAGTTACCTTCAAGACAATGGGTCCCATCGAGCATTCAAAAAATATTATCACAAAATATTTCACCCTAAATTAGGGTTTTAAATAATCTTCTATATTTTGTAAAAAAGAGAATACTTATAGGTATGTGGGTTTACCTATAGGTAGAAAAAGACCTCTAGGTTTAAGGGATAACTCTTCGAATATACCTTGAAATGCTTATCACCTAACTAATTATTTACTTATGGGAAAAGAGATATAAGTTTGAATGAAAATAAAATAATATAATGGTTTTATAAACCAATATTATTTCCACAATACCATCATACTTCTCTCACTAAGAAACAAGACATACAAACTAGGTTCCAAGTCCTAAAAGGTTCTAACATAAGTGTTTCAACATAGAGGTGTTATGCATGAGAAAAGACAAGGAAAGTGAAATAGAGTGTATATTTCACACTCTAATAAAAAATTTACACTTTAAATGGGTTTAACACATTATATAAACTCTATATGACTTATTAGAATAGGAACTCTTACATAAACATGAGAGGATAAAGAGAATAAAGGATAAAAGATTATTATGAACTTCACCGTACATCACTTTAGAAACTTATAAAAAAATTAATTAACTCAAAACCAGACATTAATTTATTATTCAAAGGAAAAATACAATTTCATTATATTAGGGCTTCATCATACATGGAGTGGGATTAGTCTACAAGAGCCACAATGGCTACTACTTATAAACTTGGAGAGAGAGGAGAAGATAAAGAAGTCCAAGAGTCACTAAGACATGTGTCATGATGATAAAATGAGTTATAAATTTAGGATATAATAATATTAAATATAAAATTCAAGGTATAATTGGAAAAATGTCCCATAAACATGAAACTCCTAAAATGTGGCATAGAACTCCTTAATTGCATGCTCATAAAATTGCCTTCATCATTTAGCCTTCTTGAACGTCCCATAATAGAATAGGGATAAATGTGATGATTTAATGAGATTGAGGGGTTATATAAACTTTAAAACATTCATTGGTTTCATCCCTAATCATCAATATTCTTTTATACATCAGCTATCACTACCTGTAGTCTAAATAAATCCTCTTTCTCTCACCTTGCACACTTGGCACCAAATTTTGTCTTTAGTTTTTAAATTTTATCCATAAATAGGAGTGTATTACAAATTTTAGGACCCATAATTTCCTTATATTTCTTAATAATACCTTAAAATTCCTCCCACTTAGAGTTTTCACCCTCTCACTAGCTTGTTCACAATGGCAGTTTTGACTGGCTGAGATGAAGGCACTTACAAAGATAGTTGTGAGATTTTATGATGAATGTAATGGATATGAGGGATTATATCAGGTCCAAAAATATCTCATAAAGTGAATTTAATCCTTTTAATCTCCATGGAGCCTAAAAACCACAAAAAACTATCAAATAAATCCATTTTCCTCCCTATCAATACAAGTAGGGTAGAACTTAAGTTGATGAGGAGGATCTCTAAAGAGTTATATACAAATTAAAATCATCTCCTAAGCCATTATATTCCATATAGATTCCTCTCTTACTTCATCTTCCCAATCAGGTCATTAGCAAGGGTTTTAGGGGGCTTAAATTAATTTTTCCCTCTGAGGTTTTTTCATATAGATCTAACATTCAATTTTCAAAAAAATTCCACAAAAACAATGTTCAAGGTATCCTTCATTATTCCCAAACTCCTAAAAATCCCACGAAAAGTGTCCAAGTAGGTGTGAGCTCTCAAAGTTAACTCTCTTAAGATTTGTTCTCCATTTTGTGTAGGCTTGAGTTGTTTTAAGTCAAGAAATGTCTTGTCTATGGTTTTCTTTGCATTTCAATAGCTTGAAAACTCCTTATACTCCCTAAAAATATATTTCAATGGATTGGAATGTTTCTCTAATTATAGATGTGGTACAAGACCCCTTGAGGGTTTTAGTCCTATATTAGACCAAGTAGGTCTACCCACATCCTTGTAGGTTTGAACCACCCTATTTAGATTCTATCATATTTGAGGGTTCCCTTTTGTTCATTAATGTATGAAACATCTATTATAATCTTCATGAAATGACTCAATAAATCTTCAATTCATCCTCACCTTATTTTCTCAATACCTACAAGTTTGTACCCTTTTGGAGTGCCCTCTATTTGAGACAAAATAGAGGTCACTTCCCTTACTGTATTAATCAAAAAATAAATATGAGGTGATTTATCAAGTGGTGATGAAAATATATAGAAACTTTCATGGTTTTTTGACACTCTTAACACCTTTAAACACCTTAAAATTTAAGACAGAATTCTTGAGAATGTTGACTACCCGCAAGATGTTAGTATGGAGTGTAGGTGCATGTTTGAGATCTTTTCTTCCCCTATTTTCATGCTATCTGAGTGTCATGGAATATTTATTGTAACTATGGATTCATTTAAAGCATGTTTGTCTTAAAACCCTTTTTAAATCTTACATTATTCACGTCTCACCTTGATGTTCCTAGTTATAATCAACTATAACTGTGTTTATATGTCTCTCCTACCTAGAGGTGAAATCTACCTATTATATCTTATATATAATGCCACTAGACCTTATTGAGGTCCTATATGATCATCTATGTTATGATCTTGATGGGAAATTTTCACTAATACCTCAAGGTTTTTGTGTAATGGTTGATTATATTTGGTATTAGATTCTCCACCTGGGTTCAAGTAGTGGAGCAGGTGGCTATGCCAGCATGGCAGTGTTCATCTAAGGCTCATACATGTAGGGGATCCTAGTGGATGGGCATAAATCCATCCCAAATTTTGGGATTTAAAAGCATGGTTGTATTTTATGATCCTAATGGGTGGATTTCACAATGCCTCAAGGTTTTGGTGTAATGATTCATTACTTTTGGTATCAAAGCCTCCACCTAGGTTCAAGTTATAGAGTGGGTGGATACACTGGCATGACAATGTTCATCTAGGGCTCGTACATGTGGGGAATCTAGGTATATAGGTGAAAATCTAGCTTAGAGTTTGGGTTTCAAAATCATGGTGTGATGTTATTATCTTGATGGGTAGATTTCACTAATGCCTCAAGGTTTTGGTGTAACGATTCTTATATTGATCGCATGCCACTTTAATGGGGTAACCTCCTTTGAGTAAGCTCATTAAAAATAATCTTGGATGCCTCCATTATCCTTAACACTTAAATACTAAGTCTGATATAAGTAACTAATACTTTCCATGAATGTGGGATAAAACAAAATGCTCATGGGATGACTTAAAAATCATATGTATCCATAATAATTATTATACTAACAAAGTAAAGAAAAGTGGTAACATGGGTTACTTACATCCCATCCCTCTTAGAAAAATGTCTATCCTCAAAGCTTTAGATGTGGTAATTGGTGATAAATCTAAAATAGTGGTTCTCATGTGGCATCCTTTAGTTACATTACATGGCACTAAATTAAAATATATGTGAAGGAGCGAGAGTGAATTTGGCATGTTCGCTTGTCCAACATTGTCTCTAGCTCAAGAAGGATGGATCCCTCATTATTAAGGTTTGGTAAAATAGTCTCCATTTTTATGTTTGTGCCAATTTTATAAAAGAGACATGAAATACTATGTGAATTCAAGAAGAAGGTAGGATCTCAAACTTATAAGCAACTAACCCAATCTTCTAGAGAACCTTATAGGGTCCATATAACTTAGGAGCCAACTTATGATGCCCTTTGAGTTTTAGGGAGGATTGATTGTATGATTTCAATCAAATAAAAACCATATCACCTAATTTAAATGTATGATTATAATGGTGTTGATCAGCCTATTGTTTCATTTTATTTTGTGCCATATGAATATTATCTCACAAGATACTAAGGATTTGATCTTGGGTTCAAAGAATTATGTTGACCACTTAAACTAATGACCTACTAGGGGTGTATAAAAGGAGAAATGGTGGTGCTTGAACATAGAATAATTCATATTTATTCATTTTATTTGAGGTGTGGTATGAGTTATTTTACCACCATTCAATGAGGGGGAGCTACTTTTCCCACTAATGTTGTTGTTCCAAGGTGAATCAACAAAAGAATGTTTCCAAGCACTTGACAATTTTAGTGTAGCCATATATTTTTGGATGATACCTAAAACTCATCTTCAATTGGGTGCTAGTGCATTGAAATAGTTATGTTAAAAAAATGGCTAGTAAAGGGTGCATGATGATATGAGACAATGAATGAAGGAATTCCATGAATACAA
Source organism: Torreya grandis (assembly GCA_037957365.1). NCBI lineage: Eukaryota > Viridiplantae > Streptophyta > Pinopsida > Cupressales > Taxaceae > Torreya > Torreya grandis. The sequence goes on from JARHVA010004709.1 coordinate 1,405,543, forward strand.
AAACATCTAGTCCAAGAAAATTTGTATGATTGTGGAGGTAGTATAGAGGTGGTTGAGGGAAAAAAATGAATATATTTGGAAAGGTGATAAACCAAAACCAAGATCATTATTTTATCTCTAGATTTAGGGAGGCCCTCAATGAAATCCATATAAATATTTCTCTAAATCTTGGTAGGGATGGGCAAGGGTTTGAGCAACCTGGGGATGAGTGTGGCTTCACACTTATTATATTGGTAGGTACCACATTAAACCACCATTTTTAGAATTTAATTTTTCATTCCCTTCCAAAATAAGTTGTATCATGCCCACTCATAAGTTTTGAGAAACCCTGAGTACCCTAAAAATGGAGAAGCATGGATTTCATAAAATATAGTCTACTGAAGATTTATGTTCTAGAAAAACACTAGATAACCCTTGTATTAGATAAAATTACCATTCTAAGAATAATATAGTATATAAAAGGGGGTAATGGAAAAATTATGAATGATTTGAGATACTGAGGAGTAATTGATATACCCCTACTATAAAGTGTCCAACCAATTTGGAATAGGCATGGAACTAGCTAAAAGGGAAGCTTGGTCTACAAATATGCAAGATAGTGCATTAGCCACAATAGTGTCCTTAACCTTCTTATAAGTGATATCATAGTAATAATCCATGAGTTTGTTGACCCATTTATATTGTGAAAGGGTAGAGACCCATTGTTACAAGAAATATTTTAGACTCTGTTTTTCAATTTTGATGAAAAAATGAGTCCCCATTAGATATGGCCACCACTTCTATACGACATGAAAAATGGCCATCATTTCCTTCTCATAAGTAGAGAGTGATAAATTATTCCTAGAAAGGGCTTTACTAGTGACTTTAATTGGGAATCCTTCTTGGAGGAGAATAGAACCAAGTCCATTACTATAAGCATTACTCTCAATAGTGAAGGTCTTGGCAAAATATGGCATAGATAGAATAAGTGTAGTACACATAGCTTGTTTCAATTCTTTAGATATACACTTAGTAGCTTATATCCATGTAAAATCATCCTTTTTAAACATATTTGTCAATGGAGCTACAATATTCTCATAATCCTTGATAAACTTGTGATAGTATTTAGTTAGTTCCAAAAAACCATAGAGTCTCTTGAGTGTCTGAGGATGAGACCAATTTGTCATAGTAGTTATTTTTTTAGGATCCACCCAAACCCCTTAGGCTGAAAAAATATGCCTAAGATACTCTACTTCATCCTGGCCAAAAGTGCATTTGGACTATTTTTCATAAAGATGATGGTAAGAGAGAATTTGTAGTGTGAGCTCCAAATGTTAGAGATGCTCAAACCATGTTTTACTATAGATGAGGATGTCATCCAAGAAGACCATAATTAATTTTCATAGGTAGGGCCAAAATATTTTATTCATCAATACCTGAAATGTTAAAAGAGCATTATTGAGGCCAAAGGGCATGATAAAAAACTCATAGTGGACATCATGCATGCAAAATGTTGTCTTAGGGATATCATTCTCATGAAGTCAAATTTGGTGATATCCTGAGTGGAGATCCAACATAGAGAAAAAATGAACACCATGAAGATCATCAATAAGCTCATCAATAATAGTTATTGGTAACTTATCCTTGATGGTGATGTGATTAAGTGCATGAAATTCAATGCAGAGGTGCCATCACTTTTTTTTTTTTTTGAAAAAGGAGAACTAGGGAAGAATATGGGTTGGTATTGGGGCAAATAATGCCTTTCTTCAATAAGTATCAAATGATCATATTGATCTCAATATTTTTATAATATGGGTAGTGGTAGGGCCTAATATTTGGAGGAATGCTACCAAAAAAGAGTTAAATATGATGATCTTCTAGTTAGGAAGGTGGCAATCCCACTTGTTCGACAAAGACACATGCATACCTATGAAAAATGGTTTATAGATCAGAAGGAGTGATACCATTGATGATTGTATTTGAATAGAACGGAGTTGGGAAATGACACCATGTAAATGCTTAATAATAAGTTTCTCTATGTAATTTGAACTTATGATGTTGAGGGACCCCAATTATAATCCTTTCAATGTGTATTTTTTCCCATTGTCTAAGATCTACATCCAAAGTTTAGAAAAATCCCATTAGATGGGTCCAAGTGTACATAACCATTAGGCTCCCAAAATTAAATAACATCCACCTAAGGATAAGGAAAACATGTTAGAGTAAAATTTATAATCTCCAATAGATATATGCACATTGAGACACTTCCCTTTGAAAGGTATTATTCCCCCATTGGCAATCATGACTTCAAAGTTGGAGCAAAGATAGACAAAACAATAAACCTATTTGGTAATTTGAGGGTCAATGAAGATATGAGTGCTACCAAAATAAATAAGTATTGTGAGAGGGAAGTTATTAAAGTAACCCATGACTTACATGGTTTGTGGGGTGATGACTCCTACTAAGGCATGGAGAGAGATCTCTAGGTGGTATTCTTGAGAAGTAGGTTCCATAATTAGCAGAGATTCTTTTGGATCATCAGGTATCCTAAACATCTTCCCCATCTTAAATTTTGGGTGGAGAGTTGACATCTAATAGGTAGATATTTTGCTCGACACATCGATGTCCCTGAGTGAATTTGTCATCATAATTATAACATAGTCCTTTTTCTCTATAGGCTTGCATCTCTACTTCAGTCAAATACTTGATAGGAGTGGTTTTAGGGGCTGACATTATTTGAGATCATTATGGAGTTATATTTTTGAACCAGGAAAAAAATTGGATTTGAATTAATACTAAGTTGTGATCTTGTCCTCTACCAATTTATCCAACCCTAGGGCTTCCATAATCATGTTAGGCTAGAATAATTTGACCTAAAATTGAATTATATCATTTAGTCTACTAATAAAGTAACTTTTGAATAATTCATCAGATAATCCTTCTATGTGATTGGCTAGTTTTTCAAAATTTATTTGATATTCTCTAATGATTCCTATTTGGAAAAAATTAGCGATTACTCTAATGAAGTCATCAAAAGCACTAGGGCCAAATCATTGAAAAATGAGGATGTAAAAATTGGTCCAACTTGGCTCATCAGAGTCTTAGTATACCAAAAATACCATTTAAGGGTTTCAAGTTCCAAGTGAAAGGATGTAAGTGAAACCTTGTTGGCATCAAAAGTATTATGCAAGCTAAAATATTGTTTTTCTTGATAGATCCATCTAATTAGATCTACATCATGGAATCAAGAAAAATCAAGATTTGGCCCATGAAAATTACTAGAAGAAAATTTGGTATCATAAGAGGACTCTAGATGTCATTTGTTGTTTAAAGTGGTATGTTGAAGACTGAGGCTGAGAATTTTTTCATCAAGATATTTGATGTGTCTTAAGGGCAACAATTTCATCCTTCATGTGTTTTTCTAATATTTGGGTTACTACCATGACCCGAATAAGATATTTTTTTAATGAGTAGGAAAATTAGAGTTAAGACACATTTAGTAAGGCAAGTTTGTGATTTGGGCAAATTCGGAAGGGGTAAAGATACTTTTACTAATTTTTTTTCATAGTGGAAGCATGCTTGATGAAGGTGAGGGTAATTTTAGGAGTGAAAATGGTAAAAATAAAAAAAATTATAAAATAAGAACAAAGGAGTAGAAAAGGGAGATGAACAGTATGGACAAATATTGAGGCAAACAGACAAAAACAAAAGTTATGGCAAAACCCAAAAAAAGGGAAAATTGAGATTTGTAGGAATTAAGAGTGGAATTAGGATATGAGCCTCAAGGAAGAAAATGTGGAGAATGGAATTTTAGGCATTTGAATGAAGTTTGAGGATAAATAAGGCTACAGATGGAGATATATGAAAAGTCTATTAAGAATATGCTAAAATTGATATGATAAGTCTCTAGATCTGATATGCTAGTTTTTTTATATTCTACTAATAATATGCTAAAACTAGTATGATAAGTTTGTAGATACTCTACTAAAAATATGATATGGTAATTTTTTGATACTCTGCTATTAATATTTTGAAATTGGTATGGAAATTCTATTGATACTCTGTTGATAATATACGAAGATCTAATATAACAATTTTTATGATACTCCATGGGTAATATTTTGAAACTGATAGAAATGGGTTCCAAGTTTCAATGATTTCCTAAGGGTTTGAATATTTCACTCTAGCCACCAATGCCATCGAAGTGAGTACCACTCTCTATAATTTTTTTGGCCATGGATTTACCTCTGAGTGATAGCTCATACTTTTACTCATAGATGGGAACTACTCAATCAGAAAGGGGCCATTACCCATTTCACTAGTGGGTCCTCTTAATGGTCCATTTAATTTGGGGTTCCTATGGTACTCCTCACAATGATTTTTAGGGATTTCACCCAACCACTTCTCACAGTTATGTGGTTAGGTTTTTACCTTGAGCTGAAATAGATAATTATGATACAAAAAATTACTTAAATGAATTATGTAGTAGAACAAAGCTAAGACTTTCTAAAAAATCACTAAAATGAATTAGAAAACAAAACAAAGTTAATACTTTTTGAAGGAAAAACAATTTTAGCCTTGGAAAGTGATCTGATACCTAATCTATCTCCTGAGAGCACATATAGGTGCATATACAACAACAAATAAGGTAGTGATGGTAAAATGTAAAATATACATATGATGTATGCTTCTCTAACTAGCATTAGACATTCATAAGGTCTTCAAATGGATTTTGTGTACCTCATGTAGACTCAAACTAGATTTAATGCTTCACCTCAATGTGATCAACCTCTTTTTAAAGCACTTGTAGGTGCATACCAATAATGTATGATAATGTGGCTTAAAGAACTAACTGTCACAATCAGTTGCATGACATTAGAGAGGTTTATATTGATTAATCATGAAATAATAATGTGTTTAACATTATTTTAAATATTCATAACATCTTTATGAAACTTTTTAGGACCTTACATACCTTATTCAGTTGATTGTGTATGGAATCATGTAAGAAGTTGACTATGTGACCTATGTTCTTAACTACAAATCTATGAATAATATAGGTGTGAGACTAAAATTAGAAGAAAAGAGGTTATCATGACATCTAGGATTTATTGGTGATAATATAACATTTATTTAAATGCATTTCATGGAAAGGAATCTTCTATAATTGATGAAATTTGATAGTAACTTCACTAACATACTCCACATACAACCTAAGGGGTTTGAACTCATCAAAAAATTTCTAAACATGAAACCAAAGATGGAAAACATGTGATAAGTAATTTCACATACTCTTGAAGACATTTCATTAGATAAATTATACAGACATTCTCAAATAGAGGCAAAACTTATAGGGTGTGGGGATTAGCATGAAAAACTAGATAGTCAACTTCTACGAAATGGTTCATAAAGTATAGGCAACCATTATAATAAATCCAATAATTAAAATTATATATATAAAAGTGTACTATCCACCACCAAGATCATTTGACCTGAAAGTCCTCCTACTAGCCATACCATCACAAAGCCTATTGACTAATTCATGTGCATAGTGGAGTGATGGAGAGATAAAATAGTTTTGGTCATGGTAATTTGATAATAGAGAGGAGTTTATAACAAGTGTTAATTTAAAAAAATGATGAAATCAAAACACTAACATGTTGAATCTATAATCCTAGATCTTAGGGGAGCATAATGGACAAAATACAATTGAAAACCCAACTAAAATGTAAAGAACAACAATCCTTACCTGCTTTGAGATATCTAAATCATTTATTTATGGCTTATTTGGTTTATTCTCAAAGATTCTTTATCAATGGAATATTCTTTGATCAGTCTCTCCTTGGCACCATGGTTGGTTTGTTTGATGTGGCTTGGCTTAATATTTTGGCATTACAAGACTATTTTCATGAGTCTTATGTAAAAACTTGTATTATAAGTCTACAATTTCCAAGCTCTCTAAATGAAGAGGCAAAGGCTTGTATTTAAAGGCTTATAAACTAACCCCATCTCAAGGTGAGTTAAATTGTGTTTGAGATTTTTTATTGATATCATCTAGGTGTCTTGGTGAGTGGATGCAGTGAGTTGATAGCCTAAGTCACAATGAAAAAGTGTGCAATGTGCTTGTTCTAGTGTGCTTAAACGAGGCTTGGTTGATCTTCATTTTTGGCATGATTAGAGATGTTTAAAGATGAGTATGGTGATTTTATATTGTGAAAGGTGTCTTATAAGAGGTTTTCTATGATTAAAAATCTTGTGTGAATAAATGAAATTCATTTGGTAGTCCATAGTTTTTATGTAGATAGTTTGGGTCTAGTGGTATAAAATATGAGTAAGTAGTTTGCTGACATCACCATTACCATGTGTAGATGAGTTAGGGGATTTGGTCATATGGTTGTGATCACATTAGTACCTAATTACTAGGTACTAAATTCTAGGTCATGTACCTAAGTATCGTTAAAGATATGTGGGTGCAATGTTGGGCTCCTACACTTTTTGATAGTGTTTTCTCATACTTAGCCAAATTTGCAATGAGGCAAGAAGAGCTAAGTAAGTATATCAATGAAGGCATATCTCATACATGTATATATTTTAAGAGAAGGTGATAATATGGGTTTGTCCTATTTTGATCTTAGTTTATTTGTATGAAATTTTAAGTCATGCATCAAAGCGTGTCAAAAGTTATGCAAGTACAAAGTTGGCCTTTTAGGCAAGTTTTGACATAGTTGGCTCTATGGCAAAATAATCTGAGTGAGAAGATTAATGGAATTATATATCACATGTGAAAATATTAAAAGAGTAGTTTTTTATATGGATGGATTATCATTTTAAATGTGATCATGTGGTATAAAGTGTAGATCATGCATCTAGGCACACCAAAAGTTATTAAGGGCCAAAGTAGGCTTTCCAGGGATATTACGGTTGGTCCCCATACTTAGTCAATTTGCATTATATTAAATATCTTGACCTAGTGGAGATCCAATGGTTCATGGGAGTTCATAATTATAGATCTAATGGTACATGTAGAGTTAAATGGGTCAATATGATAACTATTTAGAAAATATAAAGATCGAACATCTTACAAAAAATCAATAGAGCAGGTGTGTTCCAAAATGATAGGAAGCAGTAAGATGGTAAGTGTATGCTGTTTAATGAATAATAAAAGGTAAATGATAAATATCAATGGTGATTAGGTGTTCATAAATATTGATCAATGGTGATCATTTCTAGTTAAAGACATGGTTGATCTATAGAGATCAATGGTGTGTGATGAGTCAACATTGTAAGATTACACGAGATGAGGTCAAAGTGATAGAGGTTTAACATTTGAACATTGGTTCCTATGAATTAAATTTTGGATAAGATCAATGGTGCATAATTTCTTTGAGTATTTAGGACATGATATGCGAACTTAGTGTTCAAGTTTTAACTATGACTGTTGTCATTAAAATATTCAAATTTTATAAGGAAAAAACTAGTGTCTGGTATTTAGTCTATATCTTTCAATCTAGATGGAATTTTCTCATGCTGTAGAAAGAAAACATGAAGAGGACTCCATGGTACATATAATGAACCTAATTTTAAGATATAGAAGTTTTTATAGTTAAAGATATTAAGGTTTCAAGTTGATTGTGTGTACATGCTTATTCTACAAGTAACCTGAGAAGAGTATTTAAGCTTATTTAGATGATGTTTCAATGTTTCATGATGAATTAAATATTTTGGAGTGTTGTAGACTCCATAAGGATAATGTTTTTCAATTATAAAGGATTGAAAAATTGTATGTAGTATGAATAAAGGCTTAGAAGGTGACTGTGTGTTCTCTCATAATGATTGTGTGTACATATAAGTGCTTGAGATATTTGAGCTTAAACTAAAGGCTACTATCATGGTTATTATAACTTAAAGGGGACCTACAGATCATATATAATGGGTTCATGAATTGTAAAAAATTTCTTATTTTCTTATTTTACTCATATATATGTCAAAGAGTTGAATGGGTTTTCATAGGACATAAAAGTGACTTAGGCCTATTTTCAATGTGGTTTGTGCTTAACTGTGACCCATGTGAGATATCTTAAGGGTGAAGGCATGTATTTTGGTAAATTAATATTATTTTGGAATTGATAATTCATGATTGATATATAAATTATGGAACCAAATGAAATGGTTTCTAGGTTTTTTGAAAGACTTAAAGAGATTGGTATGTGAGAGAGTTGGAGAGTGAAGGAAAGTAGAGGAGAGTGAGAGTGCATGGATATTGGGTTGATGATAAAATAAGATTAAGGACTCTATGTATGATCTATAGGTCATGTTTTTGATGATATTATAGTGTTATTTCATTTTAAAATTATGTGAAGATATCTGAGTGTGCATATGAGGATTGTTTGAGTGGAGAGAGATTATGGCATGCATATGTGAGAGGATTTTATGAGTTAGAGAGAGAGAGTTTGTGTAGTTTTAATATAGATAGAGATACATCATCAGGTGTTGAATATAATAGTTCTAAGGTGGAAGAATTCATTTTAAGGAAGGTCTAGAGGACTTGATCTTCTTTTGGGGAAGTTGTTCCTTGTGAAATAGGGTTTCACTAAAGACCTTTGGTCAAAAGGACTTGATCAAGGTTGTAGGTTAGAAGCACTTGACTGAACAGGTGGTCAAAAAGACTTGATCATATTAAGGTTAGGTGATCCTTATGAAATTTATATCTCACTAAAGGCCTTAAGTCAGAAGGACTTGACCAAGGTTCTTGATCAGAAAGACTTGACCAGTCTCTTATTTGTGATCATATTACAGGATAGTAGTCCATGTGTTTATAAGTTTGAGAGTATGTTTTATTCCCCAAGTGGGTTTCCCATGTAGATCTTGTGTTGTGTATGTGATCTTGCATTATGTTCATTATTTACTACTATAAATGATCTGTAGGCTTCATGAATGAGTATATTGAATGCTTAAGCATTTATAAGGGTTTGGAAATTGAATTAAATTATTTTCCACCACTGATTCACCCTCCCTCTTGGTGTATTTTACCTATAATAATTGGTATCAAAGTTAGGTCCTTTGGTAAAGGATTTATATATTGAAGGTGATCCAAGGTATAATGGCTAGTTATAATGTGCAAGGTGGTTTCTCTACTAAGCAAGCACCAATGTTCAATGGATATAATTATGAATTTTGGAGTGTTAGGATGAAGACATAAATTATGTCCCTAGGGTTTTATGTATGGAAATATATTTTATATGGTTATGTTGCTCCTACTATTCCTCCATCTATTGTTATAGATAAGAAGCTATTTGATAAAAAAAACTAAAGCAATGAATACCATCACTTGTGGTCTTATAGAAACTAAGCTCACCAAAGTAATTAATTGCACATCTTCCAAGGAAATATGGGATAAATTGAAGATTAATTTTAAATGAGATTCAAAGGTTAAGTTGGAAAAGTTTAAAACTCATTAAAGATAATATGAGATCCTCAAAATGAAAGCAGAAGTTTTTATGGCATCCTTTCTATAGAGAGTTGACGAGATTGTAAACACCATCAGAGAAATTAGAGATAAAATTGAAGAGGATATTGTAGTTTAAAATGTATTAAGGTCTCTATCTCTCAAGTTTGATCCAAAAGTATCTTCTATAGAAGAAATTCATGATCTTAATTAGTTGAAAATGGATAAATTACATGGTACCCTTACTACATATGAGATGAGAGTAAATGATGATATACCAACAAAGAAGGAAGCAACATTAAAAATAGAGATGAAGCCAAAAAGTGAGGTCCAAGGTAAGAAACCCAAGGAAGATAAATTTTTTGATATTGATGAGGATGAACTAATTATTTTATTTACAAAGAAATTAAAAATAGGTTCAAATAAGTATAAGGGTAAGTTTCCTTTTAAATTCTTCAATTTTGGAGATGTAGGACATTTTGATAATAAGTTCCCTCACACTTACAAGAAATATATTGATGAAGAGCATGATCAAGGTCATGATGATGACAAAATATCATTTAGGTCTGATAAAAACAAAAAGGGATTTAGATGGTTTAACAATAACAAGGATTCCAAAGACAAGAAGAGTCTATACACCAAAGAAGATTATAGATCATTAGATGAGAGTGAAGAAAGTGACTCAGAATATGATTATGAAGATGATGTTCCTACTAAAGATGAGGCTCTATTCATGGCTAAGGAAGGAAGTTGCTTGCATCAAAAGGAGTCTACTTGGAGTGATCCAAATAATGATGAAGATGAGGTGGACTATGAGACTATATTGATGAATGCTCTTGAAGAACTAGAGATTGAGAATAATATTAATAAGAAGATGAAATATAAACTCAAGGACTATGAGGAGCAATTTAGTGTGTTTGAGGCAAGATTGGTTGAAGATTTTAGGGATCATGAAGGTGTTGTCATGTTTCTTAATTCTAAAATGGAATCTATGTATGAAAGTCTAAGAGCCAAAGAAGAAGAATGTTCAAGGTATGTTTCTAAAAATTAGTCTTTGAAATATGAGTTAGAGAAGTCTTCAAGAAAGGTGAAATCATTTTTCAATTTTGATAATTTTTTAAATTATCTATATGATCTTCTAAAGAGTCAAAAGTCAGCTAGTGACATATCTAGATTAGTTTTTAATGAAGAGGCCAAAGTTCTTCTGAAGTTGACATGAAGGTGAATAAGATAAAGATGGATTAGCCTTTGAAGATAAATCATCATACAAGGAATGAAGGTGTTGGTAGATTAAAGACAAAATAAATTTTGATAACCAAATGCCATGAGGTATGTAAATTTAAATGGTTACTGTTATACTTATAATCAATTTGGTGATAAGGCTAAAGAATGCAAGAGACCTATTAAAAATGAATTTGCTTAGAACTATGATGGGATTAATCAATATAAATGTGTGATCAAGGTTGAGTGTTTCAACTATTATGATGTGGGACACTTTAAGAAACATTTTCCTTTTAAGGTAAGACAAGCTAAGTTCCCTTCAAGAAATTTTGAGTGTTATAGATGTTATGACATAGGACACATTACAATATTTTGTTCAGATCTGGAAAGGTAGAAAGAGATTCTTTTAAAAATTATGGTATGCTTCAATTGTGAACATAGAGGTCATATTTTTAATTTTTGTAAGAAAAGGCATATAAGTTAGAAAATGTTCAATTAGGCTAGAAGAATGCAAGGAAGAAGGAAAATGAACTTATGAAAACCAATAGTGATAAGCATGAATCATGATGAGTCGATAGGTCCAAGTAATATGTTTTATATGGTGGATAATGCTTCAAAATTTGAATAATGCCAAGGGATATCATTGTCTACTCATGTTGAGAATAAAGAGATCAAACTCAAAAAAAAAGACCTAGGGGCTAGTTGAATCTAGTTATGAGGTATGTATTTCAAGTGAACATCTTACTATTGTTGAAAATGTGCCTAGTGATGAGGATCTAAGTTTCAAGGAAGATTATTTAGATGAAAAGGTATGCCATGAATATATGTTGTCTCCATGTATTGATTTTATAATCATAGAAGAAAATGAGAATGGTGTAGTACTTGAGGAAGTTATTTCTCTAAAGCCAAAGAAGAAGAAGAATTATAAGTATTGATTGAGCAAGGAGAATAAAGAAGATGGGGAATTGATTTTGTTTTAGAGAATTAAGATATGGAGGGTGTCTCTACCTATGCTTATTAAGAGAATCCTTTCAATTAGAGAAGTGTTGTTGTGGTGTTTTTCAGTTGGAACAATCTACAAGGTCAAAATTGAAGGTTTGTAGGTGGAAAAGGAGGATTTATGAGTTTTCAAAATAATATTTTTATGTGGAAAGTTTAGTTTACCTTATTCTATGTTACTCCAAGTGGTTTTATGTCTTAATGATCCTATTTGTGTATTTTGAAGGTTTTTGTGTGCTCTCAAGATTATATGTGTAGTTGTAGGTTAAAATCCATGGTATAGGAAGTCAAGTTTCCCAAAGTTAGGGAATCCCAAATCTTGGTAGAAAAATGTGTGATGGTAGTCTCCCAGTGAGAAAAACATTTTAGAGGAGGGCATTGACCAAAAGGTGGTTTATTGGTCCTATTTTTTTTTAGTTTTTAGTGTTTTAGGCTATGTTAGAAAAGTGTTTGCATTATGAGTTGAGCTATGAGGATTCTTAATATGTTTAATGGGTCAAATGGGATTTAAAATTGAGCTTCACATAGATTTGAAGGTTTTTGGTTCTCAAGTTATTCATTTTTTGATCAAATTGGAGACCTAATTGGGTAGTAGGTTTGTGAAGGAAGTATGTTGAATAGGATGAGATAGGTATTGAAAATTTGTGTACTTGAGGGGACATATGATAATGCTCTAGATATGAGGTTTCAGGTCTTGAATGTGTGTTTACTAAAATTTATGGGCTATGTAAGTTTCAAGTAGGGATATAAGGAGACTAGACAGAGCTAGTGTGAAAAAATATGCTTTTGTTTAATTTATCCAAAAATGTCAAGGCATTAGTATTTTAATGTGAGTTATAATGTTTTTTTACAGTTGGTGTGTAGAATGAAGATTTTTTAGTGGTTCTTGAGGTGGCTTGAGAGAGAAGGTTTGTAAGCCTATGTGGTGGTTCTTCATGGAATGTGGAGATCTAAAGATGCTCAAAAGGTGTAATGGATAAAAAATATTAAGGGGAGTCCCTCTCAAATGTTTCTTGGTAAGTTACATCAATTTTGAATGTTTTTTGTGTTATGTCTTTATTGGTTGCAATTTTTGGTTGAAGAAAGTGTTGTCATCAAGCAAGAGGAAGGTGTCAATGAAATAAGAGGTAGGAACAAGGTAAGGGTGATTTTGTATCATATTTATAAGAGGGTAATTTCCTATTGATAATATTTTTAGGTCCTCAGGATTATTTGGTACCCACTTTGTCATTGTGTCAAAGGTGGAGAAAGTTCCTATTACGGAGTGCTTGAAGAGAGAGAAGGTGAGTTGAATGATGTTTGTTAACATTAATGACAAAGGGGGATATTATTATAGAGTTTTTAATGATATCATGAAGGTGTCATGGTGAGTGGATGAAATTATTTGATATCCTAAGTGACAATGACAATGTGTGTAATGTGTTTGTCCTAGTGTGCTTAAAGGAGGCTTGGTTGATCTTCAATTTTGGCATGATTAAAGATGTTCAAGGATGAGTATTTTAGACACCTAAATTTGGCCACCAATAACCTCCAACTAGGCTTTTGACCAATTCTTACCAAAATGCACAATTTGGCCTAAAAACACTAAAATACATTAAATGATTTAAAATTGTTATATTCAAGTACTGATTTTGGTCAGAGTATCATTAAATGAGATAATGCAATTTATGGGCTTGCTAACTTTGATTAGATCATTTCAAGTCAAAATGCCAATTTTTCACATGGGTGCTCTCAATTGCTCTTTTAGTTCAAATCTCTTGCATAAGACATGTGCCTTTTTTATTTGGTGTTGGCAACATCCTAAATGGGATAATAGATCTAATGCATCTAACATCACATTCTAATTCCAATCCAGTCAAATTTTGGACCAATAACAAGGCATTTTTATCAATTTTTGCACAAAATGATTAATCATTATTAATATATAATTAAACTAAATTAGATACTAATTAAGAATTCCATGGAAACTTGTTGAATACTTATTTTTAGAAATGAATATTGAATATCTATATCATCAGGTAACATCATTTCTTGGGAAGACATCCCTAGCCCATAAATGCATAAAATATCAAGGTTAACCCCTCCCATGCCTCATTAATTCCTCCCATACCTCTTAAATATTCCTCTATCCCAAATATTTATGAGCCTATTTATTAATTATAATTTCAAAATTAGATTAATCCTTAGCCACACATCTCAATCTTGAGATGGATAGTTTAGGTTGATTCTAGCCATTATTAAAAATCTATAAATAAGAGGCTTTGCCACATGAATTTTAAGCTTAACTTGTGAAAATTTACCATGCCGAATTAATTCCAAAAATCTCTCACATGACAAATTTATGATGCCAAAATATTGAAGCCAAAGCCAAGCAAGGTGCCAAGGAGAGATGGAGGTAGTCAAGCTTCCATTGATACAGACTTCATGAGCACAAACCAAGTAAGCCACTAAAAAAAATCATTTAGATCATTAAAAGAAGGTGAAAGATTCTTTTTTTTATTTACTTTTAGTTATGATTTTCATTTAGTTTTGTAATTAAGCTCACCCTAGTAACTAGGCATGAAGGTGCTAGTTTAGTATGCTTTTGATTTGATTTATCCACTAATATAATACTAATCTCCCCTTTATAATCAAATTCCTAGTTCACATAATGGCACGCTCGATGGGACCACAACCCATAAATTTCCTCATAAATCCTTTACAAGAAACCTACTAAATATTGTCATGTAGGCTTTTGGAGTATAGAAAAAAAGAAATAAAAAAATTTGAGCAAAAAAAGTCCATTTTAATAAACCACAATTTTTTTCTAGACAACCTAACTCATCTTTGGTTCATCCCAACTCAGCTCTAGTTCATCCTAACTCAACTCTGGTTCATCCTAACTTGGCTCTAGTTTGACCCAACTTGGCTCTAGTTCATCCCAAATCGACTCTGGTTCATCTTGACTCAGATTTTGTTCATCCCAACTTAGCTCTGGTTCATCCCAACTCAACTTTGGTTCAGCCTAACTTATCTCTAATTCATCCCAACTTGCTTGTCAACCCAACTCACATATCCAACTTGACTCACCTGCCAACCTAACTCACCTATCCAACCCTACTCACCTATCAATCCAACTCACCTATCAACCCAACTCACCTATCCAATCCAACTCACCTATCAACCAAACTCACCTATCAACCCAACTTGCCTATCTAGCCTGACTCACCTATCAACCTAACTCGACTATTAACCCAACTCGACTGCTAACCCAAGATCTAAATTCTTAATGTCATTTGCTCAAAATTTTAAGTTCTTCAAAATAAGCCCTTATAAATTTATTTTTGTAAGTTGAGGGGGTAGTTTGGAAGTTGGTTTGAATACTTTTGACTAACCAAACACACTTTCATTTTGTTTTTAAATGAACATGCTTGATTTCACACATTTTGAATTAGTGCTTAAAATAAACCTAAGATTTGGCTAAGTCTTAGATACATTTCATTTAGTGACTTTAAAACACATCATAACTCTTGTAATATTTTTAATTTGGTGTTTTAATCATGAATACAGACTAAGTTTTGAATCTTCAATTTGGGCTTAAAACAAACTCAGGTCTGTATTGCTTTGTGTGGTCCTTTTTGTGCAATATTTTACCATTTTAACAATTTAATTCTAAGGGGTCAAATGAACACCACCCAATCTTTAGAATTTGGAGCTTAAAAATTATTTCATCTTTCAAAGTTTTTATGTTCACTACTTGTTTCAATTAACACTTTATTTTCATAAAATATAAGGAACCCTTAGAATCAAAATCACTTTCCTTATTTGAAAAATTTCATAGTCCAAGGCATAGAAATAATGGTATCTAAATCACTCCCCAAAAACTCATCAAAGTTTGGGTGACCTTGAAAATGACCCTAAAGTCTTTCTATTTTAGTCTTTTATTTCATGCATGTTGGGTGAATATTTTGTCACTAGCTACACTGATAGAAAAATGGGTATATCAACCATATCACAAGGAGATTTATATGGAGGAATGTGCAAGTTTACCACATCAAAATGAGATAAATCTCTCCTCTCATCAAGGGGAGGTTCCCTATCAACTATATCATATATGTACTAATATATATAAATTGAAAATACACTCAGGGGTGGGATAACACCATCCATCTCTCTTTTTTTAGAGATGATGTTCATAGATCAAAGGAGAAATCCTGGGTAATGGTTGAAAGCATTTCTCTTCTTTCAAAAATGATGTTTAGAAAACTAGAGGATGACTTCTTGGTATTAACTATAACAAGACATAGTAACACAATAGAATGAGGTGTAACATAAAGTCTCCACCTCAACTACCAAGGAGTAATAGAATTATGAAGGATAATGGGATCACAAAGTTTTCCCAAGATCCTTTACACTAAAATAGAAAACACAAACTAAAGATAGCTATAGTGGCACAAAGTCTTCCATAGTTGACTTCAAAATACCTTTTAGATTACTTCCACTAGCTCTGCTTATTTAATTAAATGGACAAGATGGTATTCAGGAAATATAACATAAGAAAAATATCCTAAACAACACAAGCTATTTCAGCACAAAGTCTAAAAGGTCACTTGCTTTCTCATTCAAATAACAAAACATGATTAATAATCTGAGCTCAAAGTCTTAGTAATGCCTTTCAATTTGGGCAAAGTTTTACTTTTGATAATAGAGATATCTCCCTTGCATAAAATGAGAAATTACAATATATAACATTCCAAGGAAGACTTGGGTGCTTGTTTCATGAAAACAACCCATGTTGAATTGAATGCCTTGAATATATATGAAAGGGTCATGCTGGAACAAATCACCGGCCTTAACTTTGTCATTCTAAATCATCTCAAATGTCTCCTCCTAAGCATGGGTTTTCTGGTCTTATTTATGATTCTTACACGGCTATCCATTCACTTTTACTTAATGTAGAAAAATAGGTCTTGCCTTTGAATGTTTGTGCTCTTTGATGTCCACCTAGTGGACTATTTCACCTACTAAAAATAACTCTCCTATAGATATTTTTGAATTTTATATAACATTTTCTCTCTTCCTTGCTATGTTATGTCTTTCCTTGGTGATCTAAGCTCTCAAGCTATCTTCTCACTTTAAGCTAGCTCTTTCAGCTCCTTTGGCCAGTCACTGAGTTTGTTCTCATGTCTGCACCATATTTGATAATTAACAGATATTTTATTACCCTAAATTTGAAGTCTATGGGGACATCATTGGTCATTTGGTCACTTGAACCACTTTGAACCTTGAAGTGTATCAATTTAATGGTTTAATAGTTAGGGCAGTTCAATCAGCTCTTTGGTCCAATATTTTGTGAAGGGTCATGTTCACTTTCTTTTTCTTCTTCGATTGAACCATCTTTGAACTATCCAATTTAACTTCCTTCTAGAATCTTCCACTTCATTCACTTGAAGATTTTGTTTGCACTTTGAACTTCTTTGAACCTTTGAACCTTTAAACCTTGAATCATTTTAGTTCAAAGTTCAATGGTTCATTCTCTTTCTTTGAATCCTTTTAAACTTTGAACTCTCTGGATTCTTTCCTTTTTTGTCAAACTTGTTGAACCTTTGAACTCTTTTAGTTTAAGTTTCAATGGTTCAATGGTTTAATCTTAACTCTTCAAATCCTTCTTTTCTTTTAAGTCTATCGAAGCTATTAAACTTTTGAACTTGCTAAAGTCTTCGAACTCATTGAACTCTTCGAAGCGGTTGAACTTATTTGAACTCATTGAAGTGCTTAACTCTTTAAATCTATCAAAGTCATTGAAATTTTAAACTCTTTGAACCTTATAACCTTGTAGAGGCAAGGTTCAATGGTTTAATGGTTCAATGGTTCATTCCATTTATTTGAAGCCCGACGTTGAACTAGCCTTGTAACTTTTAGGAAATGCCTAAGTGTTTGGACCTTTTTCCTTGTGAAAGCCTGCCTGTTGAACCTACGAGTTCCTTAGCTGAAAAAGGCTTGATTAACTAAAAAACTCAACTACTTAGAATAGTTTTTTTTGAAAAATAAGATATTATTTTGTCCTGTAGGACCAAAATAGTTGATATTTGGTCCACAAAAATAAGTGATGGATTTTTGGAACAATAGCTGGCTCTAGTTGGGGAACTTCCATTGATTAAAATTCTGAAATAGTTGAAGGGAGTAGAAACTAGAATCTCAATGCCTTCATGTATGCCATTGGGCTATAAATTCATGCTACCCAAAAAATAAAGGTGCTAAAAACAAATGAAAATGAACAACCTAAAACAAGCTAAAGACTATACAAAAATTATACATATGTAGAATTGTTCTTATCTGATACTTCAAGGGTTGAAGTGCTTCAGATGTTGTTCACTATGAGGTAGAGAAAATGGCGTGCCATCTTGATACTTCAACAAGAAACTATTTTTACCATTGAGCCAATGAATAGAAAATGGGCCTCTCCATAAGGAATCAAATTTCCCATGTATTCCTTTTGGTTCTCTCCTCTTATCCCATAACATAACTTGATCTCCAATCTGTAAATCATGAATCCTTCCTCTCTAGTCAAAGAGCTTCTTTACCAAACATTAATGTGTAGCAATTCAGTCCACCACTATAGTTTGTTACTCATCTAGTTCAATCAAGCACATGATCCTTTTGTCAATGGAACTTTTAAATGTTAAATCTTCTACTACCTTTGCCAACATTAATGCTAGTAATTCTAGGGTGATGGGTATCTCTGCATTGGGACCATATAGAAGTTGGAATGGTGACATACCTATCACCCTCTTGGGTGTAATTCTATCTACCCATAAAGTGTCAAATAATTATTTATGCCAGGTTCTTTGATTGTCATCTACCAGCTTCCTAATAATGGTCACCAGGTTCTTGTTGCTCGATTCTTCTTAGCCATTTCCTTGTAAAAAATAGTTAAAAGAGTGGGAGAGGATAATCCCATAAGAAAAGTAGAACTAGGTAATCTCATGAGAAGAGAAATAAGATGCATTTTTTGTTACAATCTTGGTTGGGACCCCAAACCTGGAAATGATGTTTTCCTTGAGGAAATTACATACTACTTCTAGAGTAGCATGCTTAGTTAGAATGGCTTCCACCCACTTGGTGAAGTATTATGTGGCTATGAGGAAATAATCATGTCCAAAACTTGAAGATGGGTTTATAGTGCTAATGAAATCAATTCCCCATTGCTAAAATGGCTCTTCAATTACTATTGGATTGAAAGGTAATACAACCAACTTGGGTCTTCCAATGAACTATTGACATAGTTCACATCTACACACCTATTTGTATGCATATTGAAATAGATTAGGCCAATAATACTTGGCTTATAGAATCTTATGAGTAGTCACAGGTATATAAAAATGTCCTTCACAAGCCAAATTATGGAAGGACTCCAAAAGTTTGTTTTGCTACTCTTTATCCACACAGTGAAAGAATATCCCATCAAGGTTCCTCTTATACAGACCATTGTCCCACAAGATAAAATTGGTATCTTTTATATTAACAATCCTCTTTTCTTTATGAGATAGGTGAGTAGGACACTCACCATAGGTAAGCAAATGACCAATACTCAAATACCACTCATTCATAGTGGTGACAAAGAGAACTGTTGGTGTATCTTCAACTTCTATTTCTTCTAGTATGTTATCAACAATTAATTGGTAGAGACCCCTTCCTCACATAAGCTTCATTGATTTGATAACTAGATCAAATTCTTGGATTTTAGCAATCTAATTTCCCCTTTTTGTTCTAAAGTCCTACTGAGTTAGTATGGACTTGACTGTTGTATCAAGAACTAGAGCAACAGTGTGTGAATTCAGAATGTAAAAAAGGAAATGTTTTACTGCCTTGACTACTGTATAAGCATGATTTTCCATGTTTGAGTATTTCATTTCATGAGATTTGAGAGGAATTCATGAATGATATAGGAGGTTCCATACCTTCTTTGTTCTACTAAACTAGAATTGCTAAAAGTGTGTGTTTAGAAGCATAACTGTACATTATGAAGTCTTTGGTGTAATCTGGGCAAACTAGAATTAGGGCATGGGTGATAGCTATCTTGATGTCTTGAAATGCTAATTTTCCTCCTTTATTCTAGCTAAAAGTGGCTTTGCCTTTCATCATGTCCACAATGTGGTGAGTCTTCTCTACAAACTCATGAATGAACCATCGTAGAAAATTCACCTTTCCAAAGAAAGAGTGAATTGTAGTCTTACTAGCAGGAAAAGTAAGCTCTTGGATGGATTTGACTCTTTTTGAGTCAATATTTATGCCTTCTCAAGATATAGTGTGACCAAGAAGTTTCCCTTCTATAACCCCAAAAACTAACTTCTTGGGATTTTGAGAAATGCCATTCTGTCGACATCATTCCAACACTTGTTGTAAATGATGCACATGATCAAGATGATGCTTGGAAAAGATAGTCAAGTCATCAAGATATACCATAATTAACTTCCTTATTTCATCTCTGAAATCAAGGTCCAATTCTCTCTAGAAGGTGGCACCAGCATTGATCAAACCAAAGGGCATTCTGTGATATGCAAAGGTACCCTAAAGTGAAGTGAAGGTAGTCTTATGTTGGTCTGCTTCACCAATTTTTACTTGATTGTACACTAAGAAACCATCTAGCATTGATAACATCTCTGAACTAGTCACTATCTAAAGGACTTGATATATGATGGGCAGAGGGTAGTTATCCTTTAGAGAGGATCAATTCAAGTTTTTGAAATCCACATAGAGGTGAATTTACCCATTCTTTTTTCTCATAGGTACTATGTTCACAATCCATGTAATATGATGGATTGGAAAAATATCCTAGCTTTTAATATTTTTGGAATATTAGATAGAATAGTACCTGATATCCTGCCTAGATTTCTACTTGTGAGGCAATAAATCACTCTTAAGAGGAATTTCATGATGAATTTCTTCAAGCCTAAGTGACTTCAGATCATCATAGGAATACACCAAAACATCTATGTAATGGAAAAGTAGAGCAGTAAATCTAAGCTTCTCATCAAGAGTGAAACACTTCCCAATGTTCACCATCTTAGGATTTTCCTTAGTACTCAAATTTTTTTGATCAAACTCATGGTATGAGCTTAAATCCATTTGTTACTACTTGATAAACCTATCGTGCTTATCAAATAGTTTCTTAAGGGAAACCAATTCTTTTGGAATTTTATTCCCTTTTAGCTACATGAATTCTTCACCTGTGTTAGTTTATTCTAGGGGTTGACTCTCGTGGTGGAGAATTACTACCTTAAAAATATAGCTCCTCAAAGCTACCTACTTGTTCCATAAAGGCTATGATTTGATTATCGCCATTGAATACCTACCAATGGTTGGCATTATCAAGCACACTTGGTTGAAAGACTAGTTTGATAGTGTACCTATTTACTTTGAAATCCTAGTGAGGGACTAAGAGAGTCACATAAATAGCCAATGAATCTGCTCGATCATTGAACTGTCTAGGCACTGTAGAAATACTAAAAGCATCAAAACTATCAATTTGATCCCAAACTAGATTGTGATAATGTGTAACCTCTCATTCTTAGTTTGATATAGGTTTCTCACCTAACAAATAACCAGCTCAGCATCTCCTTTGGCATGAAAAATTCTAACACCTTTTTCTTGAGCAGCCTTCAACCTGAGTAACAAAGATTCATACTTGATCATGTTGTTGGTGTTGTTGAACTACAACTTATAAGAATAAGGGAAAATATCTCCCTAAGGAGATATCAACATAATCCCAAATCCATAACTAGTAGAAGAATACCTGCCATCAAATTCTAGAATCTATATGTCATCAAAAACTGATCTTTCTTCAAATTTTTCTTTATTTGAAAGGGAGGATTCTTTCACACCTGTACTGCATTCTACTAATTCTTCTATTCTCATGTCTAAATCAATTTTTATATTGTCACCTACATGACTTTCATTAGATGACATAGGAACATCCTCTGTAGACAAGAAGTAATTACCCATTCTTGAAGACTCAAATAGAATTTGAGCTTCAGGCACTAATGTTTGGGTGAAAATATACTTTGACTCCTTCTTAGGGAGCAACCTCTACATGACACCTTTGATAGGGATTATCACCTCAAATAGGTCCATTCTCAATTCTGCACCAATGTCTTTTCAAAAAATTTACCCAAGAAGGATGCCATATAAGGCTAGGACGTCGGCCACTAGGATTGTTATTTTGATTCTTTTATCTGGAACAAATACAAACTGGGCATCCTTGATTTGTCCTAGAAGTGGAACTTATTTTTTTTCCATGGAGAAACATCTCCCAAAGGTCTTGGTTAGTGTGAGACCAAGAGATTCTACCACCTTAGTGGGCATGACATTATCAAATGTGCTTGAGTATATAATGCAATTGTTCAGCTTGTGTCCATTTATCAACAGGGAGACATAAAATGGTTTTGTCTTCCCAGGGGTAGCTGGAGAATTAATCACAAGGTTATTTTGGGTGGATGTGTTCCTTGGGAGATCAAGAGTTACTTTTCTAACATCTTGTCCTACAAGGATAGTTTTATTCTTCACAGATTCAACTAACTTATCTAACTGCTCAAGGTTGGATTATAAGAATTCAAACTTAGACATTTGAATTTTGGTCTTCTTAACATGGTCAATTATATCAAATGATTAAAATTAATTAGAAACATGGCAAGGCAGTCCATCCTTTTATTTTTTGGGGGTGTGGTACTAGTCTACAAATTTGAAGTAGAAGGTAAAGGAATATTTGAGGCACTTATTTTTTTGTTGATCATCAGGTCCTTTGATTGAAAAGGTAGAGTAGTACCCTGTTTAGTAATTGAAATTGCTGGTTGAGATCCTTCCCCTATTTTTTATTTATTAGCTTGTTGAGCTGACTAGTTCTGGGACCTGGTAAACACTACGTATGATCCATCAAATGCTTCACCTTTACTGCTAGATTCATCCTGGTAATTCAGGAAACTAATGTTGGAGTCACTAGCTGATTCTTCTTGGTCTTCTACAAAGAGATCAATGCTATCTTCTGAGTTCAACTCAAGTTGGAAAGAAAAATTAGATTTAGTTTCAAGGTATCCAACTGCTAAGTTGGTTAGAGCTGCTTCAATGGAAAGCTTCCCCTATAAGGGAGGAAGGTGATTTGGTTTCCCTTAATTTTTGGTAGCATTTCCCTAGTATGAATGATTAAAAAGTGTCCTCCTCGGTATATCTTGGTATGAAGGAGTTGCAGACATCCCTTGTGGTATTTATTTTCTAAGAGCTAGAAACTCGTTTTCAAACTTTTGCACCATAGAATCAGTGGTGCCTGTAGAAGAATATTCAAGAGATGAAGAAGGTTTACTTCTGTTAGGATCTCTTCTTATCTTTCTTATTAAGATAAGGTCATCTTTAACCTCAGTGGCCAAATCCTAAGTTGCAGTAAGGTCTATGTGGCTAGCCTACCTCAATAATAAACTCACTTCAGGAAGTTGAGAGTTTATGAAGAAGCATTTGAGATTTTTTGGTGTTGACTGGGCAATTATGGGAATCTTGTTCCTTAGCTTATCAAATTTGGATATGAAGTCCCTCATAGGTTCATGAGGATCCTTCTTCATATGTGTGAGCTGAGTTAATAGGGCATACACATCTTTTGTAGGCTTAAACTTGGCTTCAAATTTGGCTTTGAGGGTATTCTAGTCAGTCACTATTTGTGCTTGTAGATGATAAAACCAGTCTGTAGCTACACCTTGCAATGTTTCCACAAATAACTTGACTGATATGTCCTCATACTCCATGCCTATCATGCCACAGGCTATGCACAAAGCTACAATATGTTCATTAGGATGAACCTTCCCATCACCATAGAACTTGGGGAAATTCTTCCTAGAACTGTGAGGCAGTTCATGTAGAGGTGGAGTTAGATTAAGGGTACCAAAAGTGTTACCCCAAGGGCCTTGAGCTACCATTATGTGACTATTGAAGTGAGGGATAAGAAATCTCTGAGGGGTATGTATTGGTAAAGCTCTACTAGTAGAGAAAATAATAGCTTTGCCTGGTAATGGAGAACTAACTTTTGTAGGAGGAAAACTCTTGGTTCATTAGAGGTGAGGTTGTGGAGGAAAAAAATCAAAATTACTCAGCTACACCAACTCAAATATAGGATTAACAATACCTCAAGCTCTCCGGCCTCATGTATATCATGAATCTACCAGAGGGTAAAATAGGAATGGAAAAGAACTTGAACTGCTTCAATTTGAAGCTTGAGGCTTCAAACTGTGCGTTCTTTCCCTAGTGGAGTCACCAAAAACTATTGGGTGAATATTTTGTCACCAGCTACACTGATGGTAAAATATGTATATCAACCACAGTACAAAGAGATTTATATGGTATAATGTGTAGGTTTACCACATCAAAATGGGATAAACCTCTCCTCTCATCAAGGGGAGGTTCCCTATCAACTATAGCATATATATACTAATATATATAGACTAAAAATACACTCAATGGTGTGATAACACCTTCCATTTCTCTTTTTTTATAGATGATGTTCACAGATCAAAGGAGAAATCTTAGGTAATGGCTGAAAGAATTTCTCTTCTTTTAGAAATGATGTTCAAAAAACTAGAAGATGACTTCCTAGTATTAACTATAACAGGATGCAGTAACATAGCAGAATGAGGTGTAGCACAAAGTCTCCACCTTAACTACCAAGGAGTAATAGAATTATGAAGAATAATGGGAGCACAAAGTATTCCCAAAATCCTTTACACTAAAATAGAAAACACACACTAAAGACAATTGTAGTGGCACAAAGTTTCCCATATTTGGCTTCAAGATACCTTTCAGATTACTTCCACTGGTTTTGCTTATTTAATTAAATAGACAAGATTATATTCAAGAAATAGAACATAAGAACAATCTCCTAAACAACATAAGCTATTTCAGCACAAAGTCTAAAAGGTCACTTGTTTTCTCATTCAAATAACAAAATATGATTAACAATCTAAGCTCAAAGTCTCAGTAATGCCTTTCAATTTGGGTAGAGTTTTGCTTCTGATAATAGAGAGATCTCCCTTGCATAAAATGATAGATTACAATATATAGCATTCCAAAGAAGACTTGGGTTCTTGTTTCATGAAAATGGCCCATGCTGAATTAAATGCCTTGAATATCTATGAAAGGGCCATGTTAGAATAGGTCATCAGCCTTGATTTTGGCATTTTGAATCATCTCAAATGTCTCCTCTTAAGCATGGGTTGTCTGGTCTTCTTTATGATGCTTACACACCTGCCCATTCCCCTTTACTTAGTGTAGAAAAATAGTTTGTGCCTTTTAATGTTCACGCTCTCTAATGTCTACCTAGTGGACTGTTTCACCTAATAGAAATAACTCTCCTATATATGTTTCTAAATTTCTTGTAGCATTTTCTCTCTTCCTTGCCATGTTTTGTATTTCCTTGGTGATCTAAGCTCTCAGGCTATCTTCTCACTTTAAGCTAGCTCTTTCAGTTCCTTCTTTGGCTGGTCACTGAGTCTGTTCTCATGTCCATGCCATATTTAAAAATCAATGGATATTTCATTACCCTAAATTTGACATCCATAGGGACATCATTGGTCACTTGGTTTCTTGAACCATTTTGAACCTTGAAGTGCATCAGTTCAATGGTTCAATAGTTTAGGTGGTTCAATCAGCTCTTTGGTTCAATGTTTTGTGAAGGGCCACGTTCACTTTCTTTTTCTTCTTCAATTGAACCATCTTTGAACTATCTGATTGAACTTCCTTCTAGAATCTTCTGCTTCTTTCATTCACTCAAAGCTTTTGTTTGCACTTTGAACTTCTTTGAACCTTTGAGCCTTGAACCATTTTGGTTCAAAGTTCAATGGTTCATTCTCTTTCTTTGAATCTTTTGAAGCTTCAAACTCTATGGATTCTTTCTTTTTTTGTTGAACTCATTGAACCTTTGAACCTTTGAACTCTTTCAGTTTAAGGTTTAATGGTTAAACAGTTCAATCTTAATTCTTCAAATCCTTTTTTCTTTTATGTCCACCAAAGCCATTGAACTTTTGAACTTGCTGAAGTCTTCAAACTCGTTGAACTCTTCAAAGCAGTTAAACTTCTTTGAACTCTTTGAAGTGCTTAACTCTTTAAGTCTGCCAAAGTCATTAAACTTTTGAACTCGTTGAACCTTAGAACCTTGTGGAGGTGGGGTTCAATGGTTCAATGGTTCATTCCATTTGTTTGAAGCCTGACATTGAACTAGTCTTGTAACTTTTTGGAAATGCCTAAGTGTTTGGAACTTTCTCCTTGTGAAAGCCTGCCTATTGAATCTGTGAGTTCCTTAGCTGAAAAAGGCTCGATTAACTAAAAAAATTAACTACTTATAATATTTTTTTTGAAAAAGGAAGAGATCATTTTGGCTTGCAGGACCAAAATAATTGATATGTTGTCCACAAAAACAAGTGACAAATTTTGGGAACAACAATGAAAACTTGGCTTGTGAGGGGGATGTCATTACCTCTAGTGAGTTCTTTAAGGAATATTTAACCTAGGGTTTCATCTCCCAAGGTTGGCTTCTCCACTCTTTCTGAGTTACACATGGAATGTATCTACATTTGGACATTGCACTATAGTGAACGAATAGGATGTAGTGGTTACAAAAAGGACTAGACCTTTTTGCAACTAACTAATTCCATGGTCACCCAATTTTCATGCTTATCTTTTGCATCATTTGACATGAAATTCATTGTGCAATTTATTTCCCTAGAAATATTTGAAATATTTCTAGTTTAGTCAACCCTACGTTACCATAACCTTGCGAGGAGTTGGACAATTATACTTAGTGTATTTTGGTCATTTTTTCTTGGTATGCTTTGAGACTAAAACTTATTTATTTATTCATAATCCATGTTGAAACAATGTATTTTATTTGAAGAGGGTAGTTTTATGATGCCCAAATCATGTCAAAACATTTTGAGCCTTTTGAGTCTTTGAAACATAACATAGATCACATCCTTTGATCATGTTTACACCATTAGGCTACTCAATTTGTTTCAAGACTAGTTTACCTTGTATTAGAAACCATTGTTTCAAACCATGTTATGTATACCATTTATACCTTTGTCTTGTGATCTAATGATGTCCAATCTTGTCTAGCTTGTTTGATCAAATCCTAGTTTTCAATGTTGAGTTTTTAATTAGCCTTGTCAAGTTTGGATTCAAATATTGATTGATTTTTGTTTAGGCCTTAATTCATGGGGCTGATACACATATCTTTCTCTTTTGGGTTGCATAAATTTGGTTAATTGATCACCCAAATTTGAAACCTATTGATGGTTCATTTGCCCAAAGCGTATCCTCATCATTGTTTGTGCCTTTTGTTGGGAGAAACATAGCCTTTCTCTAAATGCCTTATGTTTTATGCCTTATGCCAAATAATCATGTTTATGTTTGATTCTATGTGTTAGGTATATGTCAAAACCATTTCCAAACTTGTTAGATTAAAATTAAATCACAACATGCCTTTGTTTCAAGTCTAGATTTTGATGTCATTTGGCCAAAATTCCTAGCATAGCCTATTTGAGCATGGATTTTGACTTCATGTTTGGATAAAAGACCTAGTTACTCTTTTACCTTTCCTATTTTATACCTTGTATGGAAAACTTTGACCTAGACCTTTAACATGTCAGGTTCATTCAGATGCTTGACCTTTTATGTGTCTGACATTTGACATTAGACATTTGATGTTATACTATTTTATGCCAAGTATTAGCACAAATCATTTCATAGATACATCTCCACTTTCAAACCACATTGGAGATACAACTCCACCCCTTCGACCAAGTTAGACCAAGTTTGAACCATTTGTCCTTTGAACAATTTTTTAGAGTTTGTAGAACTCTAAGCCTTTTTGTTTTAGAGCTTTCCTCATTTATGTAGATAAGTCTAGCTACACATATGGTGGAGTCATATACAATATAACTCATGATATAATGGTGACATAAAATCCCATTAGGAACCCCTATAGAGAAAGATTTTATAAGGAATTTTATTATTCTCCCTATAATACTCCATATGGGGAACATAGTCAAAATCCACAAAATCCAAATTGAGACATTGATTGGCATGAAGAGGCTTGTGAGGAGTAATCTTAAGATCCAAATATAGATAATGTTGGTTGGGATACACATCCATACCCTCTTTTCAATAATCACTACATGAAACATAGTAAAAAACTAGCTTATGATCCAACTCAAGATTGGGATGATATGGTTTATGAGAAAGACTTAGATGCATTAGCTTGTGAGAGAAATCAAGCTCTATAGTGCCCCATCATCATTCTAGGACCTTGTCATTTATCTTGTGTGACTAACCAATCCCTATACCACCATGTTATTACCATCTCAAGACTTCATCTTTTAAATCATGCAAGTAATCATGCTCCCCAATGCCCTACCATTATGCAACTACAAACCATTCCTCATCTAGTACCAATCTCATCCAAACCTAAACCCATCTAATCATTCAAAGACTAAGCTATGTTATCATTATATAATGAGTTGAGATACCTAAAAAATGCCAAAAACATTCATAACATTTCAAAACCTCTAAAAAAATTTGTCTTATATAAGCCTAGTTAGTTATACTCAATCCGCCTTACTAGGGCAAAGTCATTGTTAGGATGCTTTCTTCCACTTTTATTTTCATGATTTCTATTTATTTATTTATTTATTTATTTATTTATTTCAAGTTATTTGTATGCTTGTGTGATTTTTGTGTGTTTCTTTGTTTATTTGTCTTCTTTCCTATTTGTTTGCTTTCAACAGTATTGCCTTGACTCAATCAATATGTGTTCATTAGGTGATTCCTTGTGCACATTATTCTGGAGTCCATCCATATTCATATGTCAACATTGTCATCATGGTTTTTATCATTAACACATTATTTTTGAGTGTTTATTGGATCAAGAGTCAGTCTTTATGCATATTTTGGCCAAGTCTTTATGGTGTTCTATCATGAAGCCTACCATCACATGCTACAACAAAAATTAGCTTCAAGAAGGTCTATAATCAATGAAGTCATAAAAGTTTCTCCTTGGCACCTTGGAAAATCCTCCCATCCCACCTTTGATCAAATCAACCCATTAACCATTCTAGTTTTATCATTGCTAATCAAGATGAGCATATCCTCATTGATAGGTATAATCACTACTCAATATTATTCTTCTATTAATCTATTTCATCACTTTGACCCACTCATCTTTAATATATTCCAAGTTATATCCTTGAGTTATGATTGCTAATCAGTTTTGACTAGAACACAATCATCTTTAACCAATCTAGGCCCTCTTAATGATTATAACTGCCTAAGGGCAAATCATTTTTTTGATTTTTATTCTTCATTATAACTACCTTTGGGCAAATCAGTAATGTTTTAAAATCAATGCATGCAAGCATTTTCACATTCGGATTAATCTCAACTATGGGTTAATTCCACCTTTCTTCTTGCTTCTTTTTGAGGGATCATCCATCAATAAATGTGATGTCTACTCCCTTGAGAGGGCATCATCATAGGCTTCCCAAACACCATTTGGAGCTTTTTTCTTCAATCATCATCTTCTTTTTGGCATATAGACCATTTCTCATTCTTTAAGAAAACATTAATTTGCCTATGGTTTACAATATCTTCCTAAATAGGGAAAATTATAGGCACTTGAATTTGGCCATTGATAACCTCCAACCAAGACTTTGACCAATTCTTACCAAAATACACAATTTGGCCTAAAAACACTAAAATGCATTAAATGAGTTGAAATTGTTATATTCAAGTACCAATTTTGGCTAGAGTATCATTAAATGGGATAATTCAATTTATGGGATAGCTAACTTTGATTAGATCATTTTGAGTCAAAATACTAATTTTGCACCTGGGTGCTCTGATTGCTCTTTTCTATCAAATCTCTTACATGAGACATATGCCTTTGTTATTTGGTGTTGGTAACATCCTAAATGGGATAATAGATCTAATGTATCTAACATCATATTCTAATTCCATTTCAATCAAATTTTGGACCAATAATAAGGAATTTTAATCAAATCAAATAATTTGTGGACAAATTGATTAATCATGCTTAAGATATAATTAAACCAAATTAAAGCCTAATTAAGAATTCCATGGAAAATTGTTGAATACTTATTTTTAGAAATGAAAATTTAATATTAGTATCATTAGGTGACATCATTTCTTGGAAAGACATCGCTAGGCCATAACTGCATAAAATATCAAGGTTAACCCCTCCTATGCCTCTTAAATACTCCTCTATCCCCAATATTGATGATCCTATTTATGAATTTTATTTTAAAAATTGGATTAATCCTTAGCCACACATCTCAATCTTGAGATGGATAGTTTATGTTCATTCTAGCCATTTTCCAAAATCTATAAATAAGAGGCCTTGCCACATGAATTTTAAGCTTAACTTGTGTAAAGTTACCATGCTAAATTGATTCAAAAAATCTCTCACATGCCAAAGCTATGATGTCAAAATATTTAAGCCAAATCCAAGCAGGTGCTAAGAAGAGATGGAGGTAGTCAAGCTTCCATTGATGCAGACTTCATGAGCACAAACATATCAAACCATTAAAATAAATCATTTAGAGCATCTAAGGAAGGTGAAAGATTCTTGTTTTTCCTTACTTCTTAGTTGTGCTTTTCATTTAGTTTTATTATTAATATCTCCCTAGTAAATAAGTATGAAGGTGTTAGTTTAGTGTGCTTTTGATTTGATTTATCTACTAACACAATAATAATCTTCCCTTTAACATCAAATTCTTAGTTCACATAATCGCACACCTGGTGGGATCACAACCCACAAATTTCCTCACAAGGCCTTTATAAGAAACCTACTAACTATTGTCATGTAGGCTCTTAGAGTATAGAAGAAAAGAAAGAAAAAAATTGAGTAAAAAAAGTCCATTTTTAGAAACCATGGTTTTGTTCTCTAGACATCTTAACTTGACTCTAGTTCATCCCAGCTCAGCTCTAGTTCATCTTGACTCAGCTCTAGTTCATCCCAATTTGGCTCTGGTTTAGCTCAACTCAGCTCTAGCTCATTCCAACTTAGCTCTGGTTCATCTTGACTCAGATTTGGTTCATCCCAACTTAGCTTTTGTTCATCACAACTGGACTCTAGTTTAGCCTAACTCAGCTCTGGTTTAGCCTGATTCATCTCTAGGTCATCCCAACTTACCTGTCAACCAAACTCACCTATCTAACATAATTCACCTATCAACCCAAGTCACCTATCTAACCTAACTCACCTATTAACCCAACTTTCCTGTCAACCCAACTCACCTGTAAAACCTAACTCACTTATCAACCTAGCTCACCTATCAACCTAACTCACCTATCCAACCCAACCTACCTATCAACCCAACTTGACTATCAAACCAAGAGCTAAATTCTTAATATTATTTGCTCAAACTCTTAAGTGCTTCAAAGCAAGCCTTATAATTATGTTTTTATAGGTTGAGGGGGTAGTTTGGAAGTTGGTTTGAATACTTTTGACTAACCAAACACACTTTCATTTGCGTTTAAAATGAACATTCTTGATTTCACACATTTTGAATTAGTGCTTAAAATAAACCTAAGATTTGGCTAGTCTTAGATACATTTCATTTAGTGACTTTAAAACACATCATAACTCTTGCAACATTTTTAATTTGGTGTTTTAATCTTGAATCTAGACTAAGTTTTGAATCTTTAATTTGGGCTTAAAACAAACTTAGTTCTTTATTGCTTTGTGTGGTCCTTTTTTGTGTAATATTTTACTATTTAATAATTTAAGGCCAAGGGGTCAAATGAACATCACCCAATATTTCAAATTTGGTGCTTAAAAATGAAATCATCTTTCAAAGATTTTGTGTTCACTACTTATTTTAATTAGCACTTTATTTTCACAAAATACAAGGATGTTGCATGTCTGATCTTCCATTTGTCCCCTTTAGGGAACCCTTGGAATCAAAAGTGCTTTCCTTATTTGCAAAATTGCCTAGTTTGAGGCATAAAAAGAATATAATCTAAAGCACTCCCTAAAAACTTTTCAAAGTTTGGGTGACCTTGAAAATGATCGTAAAATATTTCTATTTTAGTCTTTTATTTCATGCAAACTTGGCTTGTGAGGGGGACGTCATTACCTCCTATGAGTTTTTTAGGGAAGCTTTAACCTAGGGTTTCATCTCCCAACATTGAATTCATCCACTCCTATGTTACACATGGGATGTATCTATATTTGGACATCACACTACACTAAATGAATAATAAGATGTAGTGGTTCTAAAAAGGACTAGACCTGTTTGCAACTAGCTAATACCATGGTCACCTAATTTTCATGCTTATCTTTTACATTATTTGACATGAAATTCATTTTGAAATTGATTCTCCTAAAAACATTTGAAATCTTTCTACTTTAGTCAACCTCACATTGTCATACCCTTGCTAGGATTTGGATGATTCTACTTAATGTATTTTGGTCATTTTTTCTTGGTATGTTTTGACACTAAAACTTATTTGTTTGTTCATAAGTCATGTCAAAACAATGTATTTGAGTTGAGGAGGGTAGTGTTATGCTACCCAGATCATGTCAAAACATTTTGAGCCTTTTGAGTCTTTGAAACATAACATAGATCACATCATTTGAGCATGCTTACACTGTTAGGTTACTTAATTTGTTTCAAGACTAGTTTACCTTGTATTAGAAACCATTGTTTCAAACCATATTATGTATACCATTTAGACCTTTGTCTTGTACTGTCATGGTGTCTAATCTTGTCTATCTCGTTTTGTCAAATTCTAGTTTTCAACATTGAGTTTTCAATCAGTCTTGTCAATTTTGGATTCAAATATTGATTGATTTTTGTTTAGGCCTTAATTCATGGGGCTAATACACATATCTTTCTCTTTTGGGTTGCATAACTTCGGTTAATCAATTACCCAAATTTAAAACCTATTGATAGTTTGTTTGTCTAGAGCCTATCCACATCATTGTTTGTGCCTTCATTTGGGAGAAACACAACCTTCCTCTAAATGCCTTATGCCAACTAATCATGTTTATGCTTGATTTTATGTGTCAGGTCTATGTCAAAGCCATTTTCAAACTTGTTAGATTAAGTCAAATCATATCATGCCTTTATTTCAAGTCTAGATTTTGACATAATTTGGCCAAAATTCCTAGCATAACTTGTTTTATCTTATATTTTGACTTCAAGTTTGGACAAAAGACCTAGTGACTCTTTTTCCTTTCCTAGTTTAGACCTTGTTTGGAACACTTAAAAGGTCTAGTTTTTATTTAGATGATTGACCTTTTATGCATATGAAATTTGACATTAGACATTTGATTTTATACTATTTTATGCCAAGTCTTAGAAGAAATCATTTGTAGATACATCTCCACTTTCAAACCATATTGGAAATATAAATCCACCCCTTCGATCAAGTTAGACCAAGTTTGAACCATTTTTCCTTTGGATAGTTTTTTAGAGTTTGTAGAAATATAAACCTTTTTATTTCATATCTTTCATCATTTGCATGGATATTTCTAGCTACACTTATGGTGGAGTCATGTATAATCCAAATTATGATAGAATGGCCACACAAAATCCCACTAGGAACCCCTACAAAGAAAGATTTTCTAAGGAGTTTTATTATTCTCCTTACAATACTTCATATGGGGAACATAGTCAAAATCCATAGAATACAAATCAAGACCTTGATTGGCATGAAGAGGCTTGTGAGGAGGACTTTGAATATCCAACTACAAATAATGTTGTTTGGGATATAGATCCATACCTTCTTTGTAATAATCACTACATAGAACATAGTAAAGAACTAGATTATGATCCAAATAAAGATTGGGATGATATGGTTTATTAGGAGGACTTAGATGCATTATCTTGTGAAATAAATAAAGATCCATAATTCCTCATCATCATTCTAGGACCTTGTCCTTTAACTTGTGTAACTAACCAAGCCCCATACCAGCCTATTATTACCATCTCAATACTTCATCCTTTAGATCGTATGAGCAATCATGCTCCCCAATTCCCTACCATTATCCAACTATAGGCCATTCCTCATCCCATAACAATCCCATCCAAATCATTCAAAGACCAAGCTCTATTCAAAACTAGTATTTTCCAACTCATTGGAAACCAAGGCCAAGAAAACCAACCAATCTGAGATGTTTTTGTCAAACCAATCACTTGTGATAAGTCAACCTATGATGAATCACCTAATGATCATATACCAATTATTGAAGAGTCTCACTCTAACAAACTGGTATTTTTTTCACTTCTTAATGATTATAACTAACTTTGGGCAAATCATTACCTCGACTATATGCCTATTTTTTAAGATCCTCCTATTGAAAATCTAGTCTATGAGGAGTTATCTCTTAACCTTTTTCCCATCCTATAGGAGTCCCATTTTGACAAACCAATCTTTATGGATCCCATTATGCCATCACAAGCCATTACTTCTATAATACAAAGAATTTAACAAGACATGATTATAATAGAGTACCCATTAGATGAAGAATTAGAGTTAGAGTCAAGTTTTATTATTAATCTAATATTAGATTTAGCATTAAAATTAGAATCAACATTAGTCTCAACATTAGATTCAAAGTCTATTGAGTTTGAATTAGATTCAGATATAGAATATGTTCATTATTGTTACAACATTGGTTATACATGCCTCACAGACTAGTTTGAATATATTTGTGATCCTTCTAAAGTTTTTGAGGATGAGTAATTCAATTTTGAAACAAGTTATCCAAGTATCTTAAAAAAGGATTGTATAGCCTTTCTCCATTCTATTACCATTCCATAGGCCATTACCATCAACCAACATAGACATATTATTGACATTCCATCTCCCATAAGTGTTGATTAGGACTAATAAAAACACACTTTTTTGAATTGCATCTATGGTGACATAGCAGTTGAAGAAGAGCAAAGAGGCCAATACCACATTCATGTAGTAGATGAACACTCTCCTAGTTAAACCTTTTTGAAGGTGCTAGGGGAGAAGCAAAGTTCAAACTCAACATCTTTTAGTGAAATTTTTTTAGAAGTGCTAAAATAAAATCAAAGTCCAAATCCAATGTTCATTAGTGAAACCTTCATAGAGGTGCTATGGGACAATCAAGACAACTTTATTGGTGAAAACCTCTTTGAGGTACCAATAGTTGAGCACAAAA
Organism: Torreya grandis; assembly: GCA_037957365.1. Lineage (NCBI taxonomy): Eukaryota > Viridiplantae > Streptophyta > Pinopsida > Cupressales > Taxaceae > Torreya > Torreya grandis. The sequence continues at coordinate 1,440,414 of JARHVA010004709.1, forward strand.
ATTCTTCACTACTTGATGAAGACAAAATCAAAGATCACGTCAAAATAGCTTCCTATCTACAGCCTAATTATATGGTAGCTACTCTCAAACCCAAACAATAAAAAAATTTGATGGTCTTATCAAGAGAACAAGTCTTTGACCCCACCACAACCAAAGTCATATCTAATCTAGCATTAACAACATTACATGTGACTAAATGTCTTGATCTTCATTTCTTTTCCAACCATTATAAATTCCATTATCATTACCATTCTATTTCACAAACAAAACTACTATCCATTATTTGTCCTTATTTACCATCCATGGTCACACTTCCTTTGCAAAGGCTACAAATATAACTTGTTTCGACATTTGAAGGAATCAAAATCAATGACCAATGAAGATCACAACAACATTCTCAGAATCCAAATCTACATCAAGTTCTTGATAGAGTAGCTTTTCAAATGAGGTTTGGGCTAGTAATTAACATGATTGATTATTCTATTTGTATCATTTGCTAATTATGATGTGCATCTCCACTTCAGCAAAAACAATAGAGTCATATGCCATTTTATTATACCCAGGCCAAACACATCAAACACCAATAATTACCCAAGCTAAAATCACATAAAATTGTCATTATTACATATCCTTTTGCCATTATTGCATGCCTAGCAATTCACCCCATCACTCGGGGGTAAACTTCTTATCATTTTATCCAATTTATCAAAACCATACCATCTTATCATTCCATTCTTATCTAAACCAAAGCCAATTTTTAGTCATCCTACCTAATCCTATTTTGATCTTGGTTACTTTGGCTCTTCCTACATGTCTTGTGAGGGGATTTTGACCAAGTTTCAATAATTAATCAAATTCATGTTTACAATGATAGTCTATGAAAGTAGTGTGATATTTGATCTGGTAAGATATATTTCATCTTTTATCAAGTTTGTTTATGTGAGCCTAATTATAACTGCTTATGGGTAGATCAAAGTTTCACTGGTCTTGCTACTAATTATAACCACTTATGGAAAAATTATTATCATTGATATATGATACTATATCCTATTTATAACTACCTATGGACAAACTAGGGGCAATACTTATTTACCATGTATTGCCTCATCACCTTGCCATCACTATTTTCATTTGACTAGCAATTTTTTGGATTTGAGAACTTGTTGGGACCTAGTTGGTTTTTCCACATATTTTATGTGGAAAGAATTACTATGACTTGAGGTCATTTTAGGACTATGTAGGTCATTCTCGATTCATGTTGAGGTCACTTTAGTCTCCCTTTCCATATATTCTCACCATTTTGAGAGTAACCTAAGCCACACTCTCTCCATTTTGTGAGTAGGTATCTTATCATTCTATAATGAGTTGAGATACCTCAAAAATTCCAAAAACATTCATAGCATTTCAAAAAATCCAAAAAAAAAATTCCTATATAATCCTAGTTAGTTATCCTCAATCAACCTTACTGAAACAAATTCATTGTTAGGATGTTTTCTTTTGGTTTTATTTTTAGGCTTTCTATTTATTTATTTATTTCAAGTTGTTTATATGTTTGTGTGTTTTTTATGTGTTTCTTTGGTTGTTTGTCTTCATACCTATTTTTTTTGTTTTGGTACTATTGCCTTGACTCAGTCTATATGTGTTCATTAGGTGATTCCTTGCACACATTATTCTTGAGTCCATCTATATTCATACATCAACATTGTCATCATGGTTTTTATCATTAGCACATTATTATTGAGTGTTTGTTGGATTAGGAGTCAGTCCTTATACATATTTTGGCCAACTCTTTATGTTGTTCTATCATGAAGCCTACCATCACATGCTACAATAAAAATTATCTTCAAGAATGTCTACAATCAATGAAGCTATAGAAGTTTCTCCTTGGCACCATGTAAAATCTTCCCATCCCACCCTTGATTAAATTAACCCATTAACCATTCGAGTTATATCATTGCTAATCAGGATGAGTATATCCTTATTGGTAGGTAAAAATAAATCATTTACACTGATTAATCTTATTATTCTATTCATCTATTTAATCACTTTGTACCCACTCATCTTTAATCTATAATTATAGGTTATATCCTTGAGTTATGTTTGCTAATAATCCCTAACTGGGGCACAATCATCTTTAGCCAATCTAGGTCCTCTTAATGATTATAACCACCTTTGGGCAAATCAATAATATTTTTAAATCAATGCATGCAAAAAATTTCTCATTTGAATTAATCTCAACCATGGGTTAATTACACCTTTCTTCTTGCTTCTTTTTGAGGGACCATCCATCAACAAATGTGATGGTCACTCCCTTGTGGGGGCATCATCATAGGCTTCCCAAACACCATTTGGAGCTTTGTTCTTCAATCATCATATTTTTTTTGGCATACAGGCCATTTTCCATTCTTTGAGAAGAAATTACTTTGCCTATAGTTTGCAACATCTTCCCAAATAGGGGCAAACTGTAGACACCTAAATTTGGCCACTAATAACCTCCAACCAAGCTTTCAAACAATTCTTACCAAAATGCATAATTTGGCTTAAAAGCACTAAAATACATTAAATGAGTTGAAATTATTATATTCAAGTGCCAATTTTGTCTAGAGTATCATTAAATGGGATAATGAAATTTATGGGCCAACCAACTTTGTTTAGATCATTTCATGTCAAAATGCTAATTTTACACCTGGGTACTCTAGTTGCTCTTTTATATCAAATCTCTTGCACAAGACATGTGCCTTTTTTTATTTAGTGTTGGAAACATCCTAAATAGAATAACAGATCTAATGCATCTAACATCAAATTCTAATTCCAATCTAGTCAAATTTTAGACCAATAATAAGGCATTTTAATCAATTTGAGTAATTTATTCGTAAAGTGATTAATCATGCTTAAGAGCTAATTAAACCAAATTAGATCCTAATTAATAATTCCATGGAAACTTGTTGAATAATTATTTTTAGAAATTAATATTGAATAACTGTATCATCAGGTGACATCATTTCTTAGGAAGATATCCCTATGCCATAAATGCATAAAATATCAAGGTTAACCCCTCCCATGCCTCTTAATTATTCTTCTATCCTAAATATTTATGATCCTATTTATGAATTTTAATTGAAAAATTGGATTAATCCTTTGGCACACATCTCAATTTTGAGATGGATGGTTTAGGTTGATTCTAGCCATTTTCCAAAATCTATAAATAAGAGGCCCTGCCACATGAATTTTAAGCTTAACTTGTGCAAATTTACCATGCCAAATTGATTCAAAAAATATCTCACATGAAAAAGTTATGATTCCAAAATATTTAATCTAAATCTAAGCAAGGTGCCAAGGAGAGATATATGTATTCAAGCTTCCATTAATGTAGACTTCATGAGAATAAACTGAGCAAGCCACTACAACAAAGCATTTGGAACATCCAAAGAAGGTGAATGATTATTGTTTTTAATTAATTTTTAGTTATTATTTTCATTTAGTTTTTTATTAATCTCACCCTAGTAACTAATCATGAAGGTTTTAGTCTAGTGTACTTTTGATTTTATTTATCCACTAATACAATACTAATCTCCCCTTCATCGCCAAATTCCTAGTTCACAAGTATGGTGATTGGAACTTATGCAGGGGGTCTTATAAGAGGTTTTTATGATTGGAGAGTTTATCTACATAAATTTAATTCATATGGTTGTCCATATTTTTCATCTAAATCATTTGTGTATAGTGGTAAAAAATCTAATTAGGTAGTTTGTTGACATCACCATTGCCACATATGGATGAGTCAGGGCCAGTTGGTCATATAGTCATGATCACATTGGTCCCTAGTTTATATGAAATAAATCCTAGGTCATGTTACTAAGTTTATTTAAATATATGTGGGTGAAAATTTGGTCTCCCAAGCTTTTTGATAGTGTTTTCCCATCCTTAGCCAAATTTGCAATGAGGTAAGAAGATGTGAGTAAGCATATTGATGAAGGCATATCTCATACATATGGATGTTTTAGGATAATGTGATCATATGGGTTTGTTTATTTTTTATCTTAGTTTATTTTTTATAAATTTTATGTCATGCGCCCAAGCATGTCAAAATTTATGCAAGTGCAAATTGGTCTTCCAGACAGGTTTTGACATAGTTGGCTATGTGGTAAAATAATCTAAGTGAGCAAATTAATGAAATTATATATCATATTTATGAAGGTTTAAAGAGTAGTTTTTTATATATTTGTATTATAATTTCAAATGTGATCATGTGATCAAAATTTTAGATCATGTGTTTAAGAACAGTAAAAGTTATTGAGGTCCAAAGTAGGCTTACCAGGTATATTAAAGTTGGTCCCCATACTTAGTTTTCATGATGTTAAAGATCTAGACCTAGTGGAGATCCAATGGTTCTTGGGAGTTCATAATTCTAGATCTAATGGTGCACCTAGATTAAAATGGGTTAATATGATAGATATTTAGTAAATATAAAGATTGAGCATCTTACAGAAGATCAATAGAGCATGTGTGTTCTAAGATGATAGGAAGCAACACGATGGTAAGAAGTGCATGTTGTTTAATTAATAATAAAAGGTAAAGGATAAAAATTAATGGTGAGTGTGTTTTCATTTAGATTGATCCAATTATTAGCATTACTAGTTAAAGTCCTGGTTGATCTATAGAGATCAACAGTGCACGATGAGTCAACATTGCAAGATTGCATGAGATGAGATGAAAGTAATAAAGGATTCACATTTGATCATTGGTGACTATGAATTAAATTTTGAAAAACATCAATGGTATGTAATTTATATAAGTATTGAGGGCATGATATGTGACCTTAGTGTTTGATTTTTAACTATGACCATTTTCATTTAAATATTCAAATTTAATAAGGAAAAAACTAGTGTTTGGTCTTTGGGCCGTATATTTTGATCTAGATATAATTTGCTCATGAAAATAAAAATAAAAGATGAATAAGACTCCAAAGTGTATCTAATGAACCTAATTTAAAGATATTTAACTGTGTATAGTCAAATATATTAAAGTTCCAAGTTCATTGTGTGTTTGTGCTTATTTTGTAAGTAACGCAAGAAGAGTAATTGAGTTTATGTAGATTGTTTTTTGATGTTTCATGGTGAATTAACTATTTGGGAGTGTTTTATACTCCATGAATATTCTCTATGTGAATTATATAGGATTGAATAATTTTATGTAGTATGAACAAAGGCTTAGAAGGTGATTGTGTGTTCACTCATAATGACTATGTGTATAGAGAAGTGTTTGAGATATTCATGCTTAAGATAAAGGGTATTGTGATGGTTATTGGAACTTAAAGAGTACCTATAAATCATGTATAATGGGTCCATTATTTTTAAAAGTGTTCCTATTTTCTTATTTTATTTAGAGATGTGTTAGCTGAATGGGTCTCCATAGGACTTAAAAGTGACTTGAGCATATTTTGAAAGTGGGGTGTGCTTAAGTGTGAGCCATGTGAGATGTCTTAAGGGTGAAGGAATGTATTATGAATGAAAAGGATTATTATGGACTTGATAATTCATTATTTCTCTATACATTTTGAAACCAAATGAGATGGTTTTTAGGTTTTTTGGAAGACTTGAAGAGATTGGTATGTGAGAGAGTTGGAGAGCAAAGAAAAGTAGAAGAGAGTGAGTGTGCCTATCTATTGGGTTAATGAGAAGAGAATATTAAGTACTATGTGTATGATCTTCAGGTCATGTTTTGAATTATAATATAGTGTTATTATAGTTTGAAGTTGTGCAGATAAATCTTAGTATACATATGAGGACTATTTGAGTGTAACATGAAAGAGATTATAGCATGACTATGTCAAAGGCCTATATGAGTTAGAGAGAGAGAGTTTGTAAAGTTATAATATAAATAGATATCCATTATCAAGTGTTGAATACATCACTTCTAAGTTATAATTTTTCATTTCAAGGAGGGTCTAAGACCCTAATCTTCCTTAGGGGTAGTTGTTCCTTGTGAAACAAGGTTTCACTAAAGACCTTTGGTCAAAAGGAATTGAACAAGGTTGTAGGTTAGAAATACTTTACCAAACAAGAGGTTAGAATGAATTTATCATCTTAGGGGTAGGTTCTCCTTATGGAATTGCTATTTTTCTAAAGACCTTAGGTTAAAAGGACTTGACCAAGGTTCTTGATCAAAAAGATTTGATCTATCTCTTATTTTTTATCATCTTATAGGATGGTATTCCATGTGTTTACAAGCTTGAGAGTGGGTTTTATTCCCTAAGAGGGTTTCTTATATAGATATTGTGTTGTGTATGTGATATTGAATTATGTTTATTATTCACTTCTATGAATGATATATATGCTTCATGAATGATTATATTGAATGCTTAAGTATTTGAAAGGGTTTAGAAATTGAATTGGATTATTTGTGAAAACTAATTCATCCCACTCTTAGTGGATTGTACCTATAAAAAAGTATATTTTAAACATGGAATGGTTTAAAACCCAACCTAAGTGAGATAATTAACACTAGTAGAGTCAGAAGGTGTCAAGAAGTAATGATTTGTGATTAATAGGCATGGGTGAGATATTTTTAAAGGCTTGACAACTCACAAAAGGTAATCATGAAAAGCTATGATATTTGAATTTTTGAGTTTCATTTTTTAGAATTTCATTAATTGCACATGGATAATTAAACTAGGTTTTTAGTTAGGTTTAGCATTTTAATTAATTCTATTTAATATTTTAGCATTTTCAAGATTTGATTTTATGTGTGCACTTGCCTCACTTAAGAGGTCTTATAGGCCATATTTCATGTTATGATGTCATATGATGTTTAGAGATGAATATGTGAGAGGTTTATGTTGCTTACAATAGGATGCCCCAATTAGGGATGTCTCAACATGATTTTAATTTTTTATGAATAATGTAAAAATAAATCTAGGGAATTCAGTGATTCTTAGGATTAATTTGTAATGGTTGGTAAGAATTGATCTAAAGTCTGATTAGAGGCTACTGGTGTCCAATTTTAGATGTGTAAAATTTTCCTCTTTTTGGGAAGGCATTACAAGTTGTAAGCATAGTAACATCTTCTCAACTAATAAAAATCTCCTATATGCTTATGACTTCAATGACAATGGATGAACTATGGGTGGCCCCTCAAGGGAGAAGTTGGAAATTGATCCCTCAAAAGGAAGAAATGAGTGGACCAAAAATATGAAATGGGGTGAAAGGGACTCATTTACCTATATATGGTTATAATCAGTGGCATATGGAGTTACCCCAGTTAGGGTAAACAAACATGATGATTTTCCCACAAGAAATTATAATCATAAACATAGATGGGATAAAAAAAAAAGGTAATGATTTACCCAAATGTGGTTATAGTCATCAAAAGGGAAAACAATGATTTTACCATAGGTGGTTATAATCATTGGCTGGATAAAAACATGCCCCAGTTGGGTGGAAGCAAGAGAATGATTTACCTAAAGGTGGTTATAATCATCAACCTTCAAATGGATGGAAAACCAATGATTTGACCAAAGGTAGTTATAATCATTGGTAATGCAAATGGGATGGTATACAATGATTTGCCTAAAGGTGGTTATAATCATTGGTATCTTGATTATGGTAAACATGATGATATGTAATCTAATGGCAAATTGTTACAAAGGATAAAGGTGAATCTAGGCAACCTAAGAGTAGGGAGATGCTCATCCAAACTATCAAGGAAGAAAATTATTTATTTTTTAAAGTACTTTTTTTGGGATATGATTTGGATTATATTGGGAATTTTGATTGTGCCAAGGAGATATTTTATTGTTACATTTCCATGTAGACTCTTGGAGCTAATTTTTTTGTAGCACATGACAATAATCATCATGATAAAACACCATGATAACTTGGCCAAGATATCCATAAGGATTGATATGCAATCCAATACTCAATTTAAAATAATTCACCAATGATAAAAACCATGATGACATTATTGAAAAATGAATATGTATGGATTTAGGAATAATGCACAAGGAATCACCCAATGAACTCATGTAGATTAAATCAAGGCACAATAATAAATAAAAAAATGGGAAAATAAACAAACAAATAAAATATCAAAAATAAATAACAAAGAAAATAAACAAAGAAAAAGAAATTAAAACAAAAACAAGCAATGGTTAATCACAATGTTAGTACAAAACAAAGAACAAATAAGAGGACAAACATTACCCCTAAGAAGAGACAATAAAACAAACAAAAAAACAATCAAAATGTGAGTAATAGAATAAAATGAAGGGGGTGGCCGATCTATCTCTAGATGCATTAGGAAAGTGGATGATGCTTACATAGTTCCAAGGATGTGATATCCAACAAAAAACTTCATGCTAAATGTAGTTCTACTAAGATATGGGATAGAAGAAAATGATTTGAGAAAGAAAAAATGATTTTGGAATAGAAGAATATGGGAATGAAATCACAAAATGGTGAGAGCATGGATAAAAGGCCAAGAAGGATGGGGAAACTAAATGACAATTAGTTTCTTGTGACTTTGTAAGGGTTTCTAGAATCCTGAAGGCAAAGAAGTGGTTAATTATTTTATGTTTTCTAAATCAATTTTACAAATGTTTTTGGAAATTTATAGGTATATCAACTCAATGGAGAATGATAAGATACTAAATGGTAAAATATTGCAAAATGGTGAGAGTGTTCTGACTAAAAATGCTCATAAAATGGTGAGAGCATGGCTTAGGTTGGTTGCAAAATAGTGACAACATTCAAACATTACATTGCTCATAAAATGGCAAGAGTGTGGCAAAGGGGTGACTAAAATAACCTCAATGTAAATCAAGTGTTTCCTACATAGTCCCTGTTGTTACCAAAATCTATCACTCATTTTTGGGATAACATATGAACCATTTTGGTCCTACAGGCCAAAATCCTCTCTTCCCTTCTCAAAAATTATTTTGAGTATTCAAATTCTCCATTTTTCAAGATTTTTCAAATTTATATGGACTCTATAGGCTTAAAATTATAGACTCTGTAGGCTTGAAACTACAGACTATGCAGGCTGGAAACTATGGACTCTACAGGCTTGAAACTACGGACTCTACATGTTTGAAACTATGGTCTCTACAAGCTTGAAACTATGGACTCTGTAGGCTTGAAACTATAGACTCCACAAGCTCATTTCTATAAACTCTGTAGATAAGTTTCTATAGACTCTGTAGGCTGAATTCTATGGACTCAATCTCTGTAGGATGAGTTCTATAGACTCAAAACTATGGACTCTATAGGTTAGTTTCTGGTTTCTACAGACTGGGTTCTACGAACTCTACAAATACATTTCTATGGACTCTACAGGTTCATTTCTATGAACTCTACAAGAAAGAAATGAGCTCTCAACACTTAGGCATTTTTAATCAGTCAATTTAATTTCAAAAGATTGAAGGACAAGTGCCCTTGCAAAGGGCACTTCAAAGCCAAAAGGACCCTTGCAACTTTTCCAAAAGGCAACCTTGGAGGTCAAACAACCCTCTCAAAGGGCAGGCAAGGATCAAATGAACCATTTCAAAGGCTGAAAGGAGAAAAGGAATTCCTTTAGAAGGATTTTCCATGGAAAAAATGCTAAGGCAATTCCTTAGAATAAAATGTCTGAAGGAATTCCTTTGGACTTTTGTCTGAAGGAATAAACCTGATCGAAAGCTTGACGGAAAGTGAAAGCAAGCGAGAAAGAAATGCGAGGGAAGATTTCCTTTAAACATTTTGTCTAAAGGCCAAAGGCCACCCAGTAAAACCTGAAGACCACCCAAAGGACCCCAAAGGGTAGGTCCCCTCCGAGAAGGACCAATAAATAAAGCCAAAAGAATTACCAAGAAGAATGACGGACCCAAAGACGTTAAAATTGAGCATCATGAACTAGCTATTGGGATCCAGATGTTTAGTGACGTCTCCACAAACATCAAATTTATGACAATGAAATAGTCATTGATCTTTGAGGGATAGAGCGTAGACTCAAATGCATTTGAGGGCCAAAACTCTAAAGGGAAGAACTATTGAGAGAAGGAACCAAAGATCTAGAAAAGCTGTGAATATAGCCCTAAGAGCTCAGATTCCAAGAAAAGACAAAACCAAGAAGAGACAAAGAGGGAAATATCTATGCAATAGTTATTTTGATAGGTTGAACCATCCACTAAGTAAATACTCGAGATTACAAACATTGAAGGTGTGGCCTATTTGTCTCCCTTGTAGTAAAGGTGAGTTGGACAACTACATAGACATTAGGTGATATACTAGATGACCCAAGTCTAGGAGAAGACATTTTGAGATGAATCGACATGCCATAGTTAAGGCAGCTGCCTTGTTCAAGCATGGTCTCTTGACAAATCGAGAAACACATTCAAGGCATTGACTGCCACATGAGCCACTCCATGGAACAAAGCACCAAGCCTTTTTGGGCCACTATATATTATATTCTCTTACTTTATGTAGGGGAATTTTCATTATAGAAGCAAAACTCTGCCCAAATTGAGAGGTGACTACTGAGACTTTGAGCTCAAATTGTTCTTCATATTTCTTTATTTGAATTAAAAAATAAGTTTCTTTCAGAGTTTGTGATGTTATAGCTTGTGTCATTCTAGGAGATTGTTCTTATGTCTATTTCCTAAATGTATTCTTGTTTATTCAATTTAATAAGCAAAACTAGTGGAAGTAATCAGGAAGGTGTCCTGAAGGCAACTATGGAGAGACTTTGTGTTGTCTACAACTACCTTTAGTGTGTTTGTCTATTTTTTATTTCTATGTCAAGGACCTTGGGATGACTTTGTGCCCTCATTGTCCTTCATATTTCACTCTTGGGTAGTTGAGGTGGAGACTTTTTGCTACATCTCAGTCTACTAGTTACTACGTCCTTTGTTACTAGTTACTTATTACCCACTAAAAAGAACTCGAGTTTTTTGTTGTAAGACCACTTTTGATAGAAGAGAAGTGCCTTCAATATTATCACCAAGATTTTCTCCTTTGTTTATGAACATCATCTCTAAAAAAAGAGAGATGGATGTTGTTATTCTACCCCTAAGTGTTATTTTCTGCTTATAGATATAGTATATAGCCCCTCATATTTGGCAGGGAACCTCCCCTTGATGAGAGGAGAGATTTGTCCCCTTTTGATGTAGTAAACCTACACATTTGGCCAACTAATCTCCCTTGCTATGGTTGATAAGACCTATTTTTCTCATCAGTTAGTTGATTGACAAAATATTCACCCAATAGTCTTTTTGGCAACTCCATTGGGGAATGTTACGTGCAATTTGAAGCCTCAAGTTTTAAATTGAAACAGTCCCTAACCTTATCCATTATAGACTCTAGTGACTCTAGTCTATGTCTTACCCATTATTATTATATCCTTATCCATCTCCATTATATACTCTAAGCTAGTTTTCAAAACTTGAGATTATGGAGATCGAGCTTTTCATCTCAAATATCAATTTTTAGCCAGCTCCATGCCAACAGTCTTTTTGATGACTCTGCTGGGGAAGGACAAGTAGTTTGAAGCCTCAAGCTTCAAGTTGAAGCAAGACCAATCCTTTTCCATTTTTGTTTCATAATCTGGCAACTCCACACTATACTAGAAGCCAAAGAGTTCAAGGTGTTGTTGACACTGCCTTTGAGTTGGTGCAGCAAGGAAATTTTGACTTATTCCCTCTCCAACTTCAAGTTCAACGATCCAGGAATGTTCCTCCTACTCATACCAAGTCACCAACCCAAGGTAGAGATACTTTTTATGTTATTAGTAGAGCTTTGCCTATACATACTCCATCTAGATTTGTTATCCCCCTTTTCCATAATCCAGTCATGGTAGTTTAAGGCCCCTGGGATAACTCATTTGGTCTATTAAATCTTACTCCACCTCTACATGAACTTCCATGTAGCTCAAGAAAGAATTTTCCCAAATTATTTGGTTATGGGAGAGTTCATCCTGATGAACATATTGTAGCTTTTAGCATAGCCTGTGGTGTGATAGGCATAGAATTTGAAGATGTGGTAGTCAGGCTTTTCATGGAAACACTATAAGGTGATGTTATAGACTGGTTCTACCATCTGTAAGCTAGATCAGTGACTGACTAGGACACTCAAAGCTAAATTTGAAGCTAGGTTCAAGCCTATAAAAGATGCACATGCCTTGTTGGCCCAGCTCACATAGATGAAGAAGGACCTCATGAGCTTATGAGGGATTTCACTGCCAAGTTTGACAAGCTAAGGAACAAGATTCCTATAATTTCTCAGCCAACACCTGAAAACCCCAAATTCTTCTTCATCAACTCACAGCTACCTGAAGTGAGTTTTTTGCTGATACATATTGGTCACATAGACCTTGCTGCTACTCAGGACTTGGCTACTGAGGTGAAAGATGACCTTATCTTAGTGGGAAAGATAAGGAGAGATCTAAATAGAGGTAAATCCTCTTCAACTTTAGAATATCCATCTATAGGCACCATGGATCAAATGGTGCAAAAGATGGAAAATGAATTACTAGCCTTGAAAAGACAAATGACCCAAGGTATGTCTGCTCCTCCTAATTGGGATATGCCTAGGAAGACATTTTAAAATCAGTCATATCAAGGTAATGCTACCAGGAATCAAAGGCAGCCCAATCATCTTCCTCCCCCATAGAGGAACCTTGCCCTCGAAGTGCCTCCAACTAACTTAGCAGTTGGATATCTAGAAATAGAGCATGATTTCTCTTTCCAACTTGAGTTTTATCAAGAAAATGATGTTGATCTCTTCACAAAGGATCAAGAAGAATCAACTGGCGACTCCAACATTGGTTTCCTAAATTACCAAGATGAACCCATAAGTATAGGTGAAGTAGTTGAGGGATCATACATTGTGTTCACCTAGTCCAAGAACCAATCAACCCAACAAGCTAAGAAAGAAAGAACAAAGGAGTGAGCTTAGCCTATAATTTTAATTACTAGATGAGAAACTTCTCTACCTTTCTAGCCAAAGGACCTAGTGATTGCTAAAAAAGTAAGTACCCCAAACATTTTTGCACCTTCAACTTCAACTTCACAGATCAATCTACCCCCTCTAAAAACCAAAAGGATGAACTGCCTTTCCCTATTCGTAGTCCATTTCAGTCATTTGACATAGTCGACCATGTCAAGAAGACCAAAATTCAAATGAATGAATTTGAATTCCTATAAGCCAACCCTGAGTAGTTGGATAGGTTGGTGGAGTGTGTGAAGAATAAAGTTGTCCCTACATGATAAGATGTTAAGAAGGTAACTCATGATCCCCCAAGGAACATTCCCATCCCAAAAAATCTTGTCATTACTCCTCCTACTACCCCTAGGAAAATAGAGCCTTTCTATGTTTCCCTATTGATAAATGGTCACAAGCTAAGCAACTACATCTTTGATTCTAGAGCTTTAGACAATGTCAATCCTACCAAAGTGGCTGAATCTCTTGGTCTCACACTAACTAAGACATTTGGAAGATGTTTCTCCATAGAAAACAAGCAAGTGCCACTACCGCGACAAATCAAGGATGCCCAATTTGCATTTGTAGCATTCCCAGACAAGAGAATCAAGATGGTAGTCTTGGCGGCCGACATCCTAGCCTCATACAACATTCTTGTTAGATGAAATTTCTATAAGGATGTTGGAGGAGAGTTGAGCATGGACCTATCTAAAGCAAGGATCCTAGTCAAAGGCATCATGAAGAGGCTACTCCCTAAAAAGGAGGCAAAATATGTTGTCACTCAGACATCAACACCTAAAGCTTAGATTTTATTTGAGTCTTCAGGCATGGGTAATTACTTCTTATCCACAAAGGATGTTCATGTTTTAACAGATGAAAGTCATATAGGTGGAAATATGAAAATAGATTCAAACAAAACATCAAAAGAATTAGTAGGGCACAGTATAGATGAAAAAGGATCTTTTTTCTCTAATAAAGAAAAATTTGATAGAAGATCAATTTTTGATGATGTTTGGATTCATGAATTTGATGGTAGCAATTCCTCTACAGTTTCAGGAGCTGAGATTGTGTTGATATCTCCTCAATGAGATATTGTTCCTTCTTCATATGAGTTGCAGTTTAGCAACACCAACAATAATGTTGAGTATAAATCTCTGTTACTTAGGTTGAAGGCTGCTTAAGACAAAGATGTCAAACTCCTTCACACCAAAGGAAACGTTGAGCTAATGGTTTGATAGGTGTTTGATGCTGACAATCAAAACATGTGCTAGACTGAAATAGAAGAACATCAAGTTATGGTAGTGGACCATACTGCTACATGCCAAAGTCAGGAAGAGGAACTCTTCACTGAGAGAGCAAAGATTTATGGTTTTTAGATTAGAGACCATGTCTTACCATGGGGCAAGATGAGAGAACCAAAAGAAGTGCACAAGAAATGTGATTCCTAGTGGAGAGCTCCATTTTCCCATCATTGATTCTAGGGAGAAAATGGTTTCTTGCTGATTTAATAGGATAGAATGCCATTTTCACTGTCTCACAATGGGTACTGTCTGAATCACTTCAATTCTTGAAGTATCAAATAAGTTCACCTAGACATATGTATATTTGTATAGTCTTTAGTTCTTTTTTGTGTGTTGTTTATTTTCATTTTTAGCATCTTTCATTTTGGGTAGCATGACTCCATAGCCCAATGGCATACTTCAAGGAACTGAAGATTCTAGTTTCTACTCCCCTTAGCTATTCTAAGTTTTCAATTGAAGGAAGTTCCCTGACTGGAGCCAGTTGTTGTTCCCAATATATGTCACTCATTTTTGGGACAACATATGAACCATTTTGGTCTTGCAAGCCAAAATCCTCTCTTCCCTTCTCAAAAAAATGTTTTGAGTATTCAAATTATCCATTTTTCAAGCTTTTTTAGATTTCTACAGACTCTGCATGCTTGAAACTATGGACTCTATAGGCTTGAAACTATGGACTCTGCAAGCTTGAAAATATGGACTCTACAGGATTGAAACTATGAACTCTATAGGCTTGAAACTATAGTCTTTTCAGGCTTGAAACTACAGACTCTAGAGGCTCATTTATACGGACTCTACAGATAAGTTTCTATGAACTCTGTAGGCTGAATTCTATGGACTCAAAACTATAGACTCTATAGGATGAGTTTTATAGATTGAAAACTATGGACTCTATAGGTTAGTTTCTAGTTTCTACAAACTAGGTTCTACAGACTCTATAGATACATTTCTATGGACTCTGCAGTTTCATTTCTATGAACTCTATAGGAAAGAAATGAGCTCTCAACACTTAGGCATTTTCAATCAATCAATTCAATTTCAAAATCCCAAAGGATAAGTGTACTTGCAAAGGGAACTTCAAAGCCAAAAGGACCCTTGAAACTTTTCTAAAATGAAACATTAGAGGTCAAATAGCCCTTTCAAAGGGCAAGCAAGGATCAAATGGACCATTTCAAAGGTCAAAAGGAGCAAAGGAATTCCTTCAAAAGGACTTTTTTTGGCAAAAATGCTAAGGCAATTCCATCGGACAAAAAGTTCGAAGGAATTCCTTCATACTTTTATTCGAAGGAATAAGCTCGACCAAAAGCTTGATGGAAAGTGAAAACAAGTGAGAAAGAAATGTGAGGGAAGATTTCCTTCGAACTAAATATCTATTGTAGTCTAAAGGAATTGGAGCTCGATAAAAGCTTGAAGGCCACTCGGTGAAACTTGAAGACCACCCAAAGGACCCCAAAGGGTAGGTCCCCTTCGGGAAGGACCAAACAACAAAGCCAAAGGAATTACCAAGGAGGATGATGGACCCAAAGACATCAAATTTGAGCATCATGAACTAGTTGTTGGGATTCAAACATCTGATGACATCCCCAGAAATGTCAAATTCATGACAATGAAATAGCCGTTGATCTTTAAAGGCTCAAGCACGAACCCGAATGCATTCAAGGGACAAAATTCCAAAGGGAAGAACCACTGAGAGAAGGAGCTGAAAGAGCCAACAAAGTTGAGAATATATCCCTAAGAGCTCAAATTCTAAGAAAAGACAAAACTAGGAAGAGACAAAGAGAGAAATATCTATTCAATAGTTATTCTTGTAGGTGGAACCATCTACCAGGTAAATACTCAAGCTTGTAAACATTGAAGGTGTGGCCTATTTTTCTCCCTTGGTGTAAAGGTGATGTGGATAGCTACATAGACATCAGGTGATAGACCAAATGACCCAAGTCTAAGAGAAGACATTTTGAGATGAATTGGCATGCCACAGTTAAGGTAACCACCTTGTTTGAGCATGGTCTATTGACAAATCTAGAAATGCATTCAAGACATTGACTGCCACATGAGCCGCTCCATGGAACAAAGTTCTATGCCTTTTTGGGCCACTATATATTGTATTCTCTTACTTTATACATGGGAATTTTCATTATAGAAGTGAAACTCTACCCAAATTGAGAGGCAATTACTAAGACTTTGAGCTCAGATTGTTCTTCATATTTCTTTGTTTGAATCAGAAAGAAAGTTACTTCTAGACTTTGTGTTGTTATAGCTTGTGTCCTTCTAGGAGATTGTTATTATGTCTATTTCCTGAATGTATTCTTGTTTATTCCATTTAACAAGTAGAACTAGTGAAAGTAATCAGGAAGGTGTCTTGAAGCCAACTATGGAGAGACTTTGTGCTGTCTACAACTGCCTTTAGTGTGTTTGTCTATTTTATGTTTCTATGTGAAAGACCTTGGGATGACTTTGTGCCCTCATTGTCCTTTGTATTTCACTCTTGGGCAGTCGAGGTGGAGACTTTGTACTACATCTCAGTATACTAGTTACTACATCCTTTGTTATCAGTTACTTGTTACCCACCAAAAAGAACTCCAACTATTTGTTGTAAGACCACTTCTGAAAGAAGAGAAGTGCCTTCAGTATTATCACCAATATTTTATCCTTTGTTTGTGAACATCATCTCTAAGAAAAGAGAGATGGATGGTGTTATTCTACCCTTAAGTGTTATTTTTTGCTTATAGATATAGTATATAGCCCCTCATATTTGACAGGGAACCTCCCCTTGATGAGAGGAGAGATTTGTCCCCTTTTGATGTATTAAATCTGCACATTTGGCCAACCAATCTCCCTTGCTGTGGTTGATAAGACCTATTTTTCTCATCAGTTAGCTGATTAACAAAATATTCACCCAACAGTCCCAAGATGGGACCTCAATTTGTTGTAGTTTTAACTTACAATAGAGGAATTTGACTAGTGTAGCAGCCAATTCAAACAAAATAGGCAAAGTATGCAAAATGGAATAATACAACATGAGTATGGCAAGGTGGTTCTTAAAGGAATGATAAATAAGTGTTGTCCCTATTATACCCATAATAAATTATAATTAGGAAATAATGACATAGATCAATGATAACAATTTGACCATAGGTAGTTATAAGTTGTGGGGCAGTGATTTTCCTAAAGATAGTTATAATCAGGCTCACTTGGTATAGAATGAAAAAAGAAATGAAGGATGAAATTTCCAAACCACTATCATATTATTCCAAAAATATGGCCTTTATCTAGAATACTTGAAACAAATACTGAAACTTGATATGAATCTTCATACTAAAAGTGGCCTTGTAACCAATGGAATGGAATCAAGGTTAAAGATCTAGGTAGAGAGGGAAAAAACAACTCAATCGATAGAAAAGGTATGGTAGAATAGAAAATGGTAGAATGGTTTAGTACATAAAACAATGCCAATAATATGGTACAACTAAAATGAGCCTCATATATAATACAACAAGTCTCTCAAATGAAGTAATGGTTGAGGTGTATAATGTTTGTTAGCTAATCAAGTTTGTCCCCATCTAGGGTAGCAAACATGTATGCTCTAGTGCCATAGTTTGTAATAATGATAAAAGACCTACCTAGTTGGGTTTGAACTCGACTTTATATTTCTTATCAAATGTGGTATTCTTTTGGTTTTATTTAAGAACAAGATCACCAATCTCAAATTATCTATGTTTCACATGTTGATTATAGTGGCCACAAAGTTGGTTCTAGTATGTTTGTAGTTTATTTACTATAGCCAAATGTTTCTCATCAAGTAACTTCATATTTTACAAGCGAGCTACTCGATAGTCATTGTCATCTAGGACATGCTTGAAAGAGATGCGTAAATAAGGTAACTCAACCTCAATGGGAAGAATGGCTTTAGTGTCATAAATGAATATGGAGTGGCTCCTATGGGAGTATAGTGTTTAGTATAGTAGGACAAGAGGGTGAAAAATATTTGGAGGTGCTAATCATGGCTGACATCATTGATAATATTTTTAAGCATGTTGACAATGGTTTTATTAAATGATTCTTCCTAGCTATTACCTTGTGGGTAATATGCTATGAAAAAATGTTATTTAATCTTGTACTCAGAACATAGCGATTCAATATCCTTCTTCTTGAATGATATACCATTATAAGATATAATGTTAGAAGGGATACTATAATGATAAATGATATGGTTAAAGATAAATTAGGAAATTTGCTTTCTAGTCATGTAAATGAGGGGTATAGCTTCAACCCACTTAGTGAAGTAATCAATGGCGATAAGTGTATGTTTATGGTCATAAAAAAAGGTGGGGTTTATCTTCCTAATGAGATCAAGGCCCCATGTAGCAAATGGCCATAATGTAAGCATTAGTTTCAAAGTCTTGGTTGGGGCATGAATTAGACTTGGATTCCTTTGACATTTATCACACATTTTTACATATGTAGTTGCATATGAATCTATCATTGGCCAATAGTACCCAGTATGCAAGAGTTCTTTGGATAGGATGACCCAACTTATATGGGATCTACATAATCCTTGATGAAGTTCCTATAATTCTAATGTAAAATTTTATGAAGTTAAATAATGAATCAAATTTCCATCAAAATTGTAGTAGTATAAGGTTCATCTGAGTAAGGTATAACATGTGGCATGGTGGATAAAGGCTTTGGATTATTTGTGGGATAGGTCTACTAACATTATTTGGTCATGAAGATATGTGTAAAGGCTTGAATACCAAATAGAGATGGACCAACAATATCATATATCATTACAATAGTTGAAGGTTCATGAACTGGTATGAGCAAATTTTCAATAAAGAACTAATATTCTTTGTCTATGTCTTTATGTCAAATTAGAGATCCAATGGTGGGAATGGTATCTTTTATTATATTACTAGCCCTTGGTATATGTTCAAACTGTACATTAGTAATCTACTATTTCAGGGTGTCAATCATGGCCTTGTATGGTACCAATTTGTCATCTTTCGTCTAAAAATGGTATGTAACCTAATTGATGATTAATTAAAATTCACCATAAACTTTTAGATGTATGCTCTATTTTACTTCCTATCAAAGACATGTAATAAGTGCTCTATATTCATCCATGTTGTTGGTATAAGGAAAGCTGATCTAGAATGATTTAGGGATTAGATCCCCCTAGGTGTAATAAATAAAAGGTCTGCCCTTGATCCATGTGTTATGAATGATCCATCAAAATACAACTTCCATTATTGTTACTCAAGAGGTGTTTCAATTATTATCATAATGGATTCATCTAGGAATTGGAATTTTAGTGGTTTTATATCTATAAGGGGTGTTTCAATAAGCTAATATGTAAGAACTTTCCCTTTGATGGCTTTCTAGTTGACATACTCTATCTTAAATTCACTAAGAAGCATGATCCATTTGGCTATGTGGCATTTTAAATCTATTTTAGATAGTAGATACTTGAGTGGATCTAATTTTTAAATAACTATGGTCTTGTTTAACATGTAATGTCATAGTTTTTGAGCTATGAAGACCATAGCTAAATAAGCTTTTTCAATGGGTGCATAATTGTGATCATATGTGACCAGTGTATGGCTTAAATATTATATGGCATGCTCCTTTACATTATAATCATGTTGAGTTATAAGTGCACCTAGGGCTTTGTATATAGCTGATAAGAATAGTAAAATCAACTTTACTAGCTTTGGTGTCAATAAAATAGGCAAATTTTATAGATAATCCTTCAATTTTTGGAAAGCTTTCTAGCTTTTGTCATCCCAATGAAATTTTTCTCCCTTATTCAATATATGTGTAAATGGGTGGAACTTATCTACCAACTTATATATGAAACATCTAATGGATTGTATCTTACCTTACAAACTATGGAGCTACTTCAAATTAGCCAGTGGTGGCATTTGAGTTATGGATTGTACTTTGGATAGATAGAATTCAATGCCTAAAAGACACAATTAAGCCAAGAAATTTTATTGAAGTAATGCTAAAAACACACTTCTTAAGGTTGAGCCTAACTTTGTATTCATGCATTCACTCAAATATCCTCCTTAGTGCTCTTGGATGGTCAGCTCTAGTCTTGGATTTACCTTGTATGCCATCAATGTAGTCTTCAACAATTTCATGCATCATATCATGAAATATGATTGTCATGGATCTTTGGTAGGTGAGCCCTACATTTTTGAGACCAAATGGCATAACCTAATAATATAAATTTCCCCAAAAAGTGGTGAATGATTTTTTATGTTGGTCTTTTAGTGTAATTTGAATCTAGTTGTACCTTGAAAATCAATCCATTAATGAAATCATTTCATAACCTATTGCGGAGTTGAAAATCATGAAAATGTTTAGTAGATGAAATTCATCCTTGGGGTAGGCTTTATTTATGTCTATAAAATTAGTGTAAATCTTGATTCCTTCTAGTTTCTTACTAACTAGCACAACATTAGAGATCCACTTTGAGTAGTTGATTAGTCGATTACATTTCAATTCCAAGAGCTTTTTCAACTCTTTCTTTACTAATACAATAATGTGAGGATGCATCTTTCACAATTTTTGTTTCACAAGTTTGGCATCAGGATATACCATAAGCTGGTGTACAACTAAGGTGGGGTCTAAACCAGGCATGTCAAATTAGACCTAGGCAAATATATCAACAAATTCCCTCAAAATGGCTATAAAAACTTTAGTTTATCCTTAGTGAGGGACATGCCTAATTTGATTCATTTTGGGTCATCTAGAGTCTCGATGTTAACTTCTATCTTATCCTCTATAATAAGGTATGAACCATCTTTTATAATGGTTGGCAAAGATTTAAAGATGCTTACAATGGAAAAGTCCACTATTACGATTGGATCATCTAGTTATCCTAGGCATGATGAATCAAAATACCCCAATGGTAGGGATGGCCATGCCACAATACAGTTGGAAACTCTTGGATGATTCAAACAAAATATTGTTGCTATTCAAGATTGAACTCAAACCCATAGGCAAGTTTATCAATGGTGTTATTTTGAGATATGTTTGAGGAAGGTTGAACACCCCCATCTAATGATGATTGAAATAGGTTTTCACCAATATAGTGGCATTTTTAAAAACTATTTCCCTGGTCCAAAATGCCTCAAAGAGGTTTTCACTTTGGAACCTCAATGTTTTATTTAATTTTTTATGGCTAAGGGTCTTCACCCATTCTCCAAAATAGGCTATAAGATCCAAATTGATTGAGAAACCTTATCTATGATCTCCCAATGGAAATTATCCCTAAAGCCTAGAAAATTGCATAAGGCTTCATCATTTTAAATCTCATCAATTGATACTATTGATTCTTGTTGGTCCTAATTTATAAGTTGAGGATAATATAATGAAAGTGGGTTATGGCAAATAACTGGTCAAAGGGTAAAAGTGGCATTAGTGTGAAACAAATTGGTATGGGCTCAATCATAAAAAAGGCTATGATCATATTTTGTTGTGATTTTGGCATCATCATCACTTGTTATTGGCATTAGAACATGAATTAAGTATTTTGGGTCACCCCCAGGTGGTTTAAATCTGAATCCATAAGTTAATTTATACCAAGTGGTAGAAATTAGCTCAAGTGGACCTTGTTGATTTAGATCAAGTCTTCCTCATTAATAAGCATGCATCTCCATGATTCTATTTGAAATTAGATACTTGGCATTTATGTAACAATTGGCCAATTTGTCATTATACAACAAGGATTCCTCACCTTCAAGTGGGTCAT
Source organism: Torreya grandis (assembly GCA_037957365.1). Classification (NCBI taxonomy): domain Eukaryota; kingdom Viridiplantae; phylum Streptophyta; class Pinopsida; order Cupressales; family Taxaceae; genus Torreya; species Torreya grandis. The sequence goes on from JARHVA010004709.1 coordinate 1,462,421, forward strand.
GTTCTTCACCAATGGTCAGTGTGAAAGTAATAGATGTTAGTCTATGTAGGTGGGATTTTCCCTTTAATTGCCATTCCATACAAGGTGGTTTGTATTTTGGTCTTCCAAAGGACTAGGGGTTTTATAAAATCTTGGAAATGTGGATCAAATATTCTCTTGGGTCATTAGTTGAGATAGCATAATGATTAGATATTTTAGGACGTGGCATGTGGGAAAGTAAATCAAGGGTATCAGGTCCAATGCAATTGGCCTCTTGTGAATCAATAAGTATTTATTTTCCTTTGTCCCTCTGAACAATTGGATTCAAGCTAAAGCAATAGTTATAGATTTGGTACTTAACTTTTAAATGTTTGAAATGCTTATATGGCTATAAATCTCTGTGAAGAGTAACCTCCATAATTAAATGGGAAAATTTGATACACTAGTACAATGTTAAAGGGATTGATGAATCTCATATATCCAAGGTCTTACCGAAAGCATATTATATGACAAATTGAGGTTTAACACGTCATAGTGTATCATGGGTCAAAGGCCCAATAATAACTGGTAAGTTGATAGTGCCCTATGATTATTGTTCTTCATTATCATAAGCCTTGATGGTGATCATTTTTGGCTAAAGATCAATAGTGGTGTACTTGATAAGATTGATGAGCTTTAGAGACATGATATTTAGGCCCAATCCATTATCTATGGGGACACATTTCACTATGTGTCTTATTGTGACAACTTCAATTTATAATGGATTATTATACAATTGGCCAAGGGATGACATATCACTTTGGTTAAAGGTTAATTATTGGCTTAGAGCTAGATGTCCAACCAAAGCTTGAAATTTGTCTCTATATCTCATTAGGAACTTGGGATTGACTGAGGAAATTTGTTAAGATGTTCTTGTGGATGGTGGATGTACACAAAAAATCTAAATTGGAAATTTATGCAATCATATTATGTAATTGTTCCACAATATTAAACATATTTTATTACACAATGGTAAATGGCTTGTTTCGAGCCAAAATAGCTAGTTGGATGGGTGAAGTGGTAGATGGTTATGGGCCTAGGATGGTAATCTTAAAGCATCAAGTTGTGATTGCATAATTAAGATTAGATACATGACCATTGTTGCTAATAAATGATGGTGGAGGGGGACTAGATAGGAGAATTCTCGATTTCCAATACACTTGTACATAGTCATGGGCTAATGGTGAGTTATCAATATAAGTTATAAAAGTGGGAATCCTTATTTTTTGGTATGCCTATATGTCATCCTAGGTTAAGGAAGGATCACCGACATGGTTTGGTTGGTTAAGGATGATTAGTAATGGTTTTATTTGATTGGCACTTGGTCTTAAATTGATGGAGATGGTAGAAATATGACCTCATATAATATGGCCTACAACCTTGTTGTAGTCAAGTGCCATTACATGGTAGGCCTATTATATATAAGCATCATTATAGCCTTGGTTCTATCTATCCATTTGATATTGTTGGTTCTTCTAATAATTTTATTAGATCTACCTTGGGTTTTGATATTCTTGTTGTTACTGTACTAGCCTTTGTTCCTATTGTTGTTGGTTGTTATGTTATGAAAAGGGGGTTGTAATAAATACCAAGGTTTTGGTTGGATGTCAAATCTCTATGATCCAATGTTATATCTTCATTTTCCAACATATTTTCAATTAAATGTTTAATTGTTGTATTCAAACTATGCACCCTAGGACACTCTATGAAGTTATTACAATTTGATGCAACATAGAATCATCTCTCAAGTTGTGGGTGAACTTGTAAGAGAGATGAATCTATAGATTATGAGGGATAGCTCCCTAGATTCATATTTAAGTGATTATCACCTAATATAATGATTATTTATGGGAAAAGGGTTAGGATATTTCATGAAAATAAAAATATGCTAAAGAGGTGATAAAACATGACATCCCATAGACTATCACACTCCTATTAAACAACAAAGCTTTCCAAGACCAATTCTAGGCATTAAAGGGTCCTAA